>CM040129.1:189915884-190275490 GCA_022559845.1 Amorphophallus konjac | reverse complement strand
ACCTTAACGCTCTCTTTTTGATACACTCCACTTCATTTCCGCTTCATCTCCATGTTCCATTTCGCTTTCGCTTCATCTCCGCTCGTTCCCCTGCAAAGAGGACGTTAAGGAGGGGCATCTGTTGACACCCGTTTTATACCCAATAAGTCGGGTCGTCTCCTTATTCATTCTATATGATGCTCCGAGTTGTTCACCCTTCATTGAGTCTTGGTCAGTTGAAGCCTATTTCTTGGGTTTTAATTCTTGGATTAAGATGTGGCTCCCGGTGGCATTTCGTTGGATGAATCTTAGCAAACCCCTTCATTTCATTCTTGAACCTCAATGCTAATAACGGTCCCAGTCAGGCGCGTTTCTTCATTCTGACGGAAGGGTCCTGGGCCGTTACTTTTTGAAGAGTCTTAAGGTTTAAGGCCTCGTATTCAGAGCTTATCCTTTTGATTCCATGATGATAATAACGGTTTGTCGTCCAGCTGTTGCTTCACTCTGACGCCCTATGCCTTGGCCGTCGCTTCCTTGAAGAGTCCAGCTTGTTGGGTCTTCTTCCCGTTGATCTTATCTCTTTGGGATAGGGTTGAAAATGGCGGTCGTTCCTTGATGCGTTACTTCCAAGTGGCGGTCTGTCGTGCAGCCGTTACTTCCTTCCGAGAGTCCTGGCAGTTCAGGCCTTTTCTCTGCTACTCCGTGGTCGAGATAAGGATTTGGATTGACGTTATCTCTTTCAAATCTGATCCTCAGGACCCCCCGTTTGTTTCTATGGACTCTTGGTGATATTATCTTCAAGGATTTGCTAAGAGTTATCTCTTTATCTTGCTGAATTATCCTCTGCTCGACCTAAGAGTTTGAGGGTCTATAAATAGAACCCTTGACTTCATGGCCAAAAGGGGAGGAAGATTTGAATTCACGACGAAGTGCTGCCAAACTCAGGAGCCATCTTCATCCAGGAGGAGCTGCTTCCCACGTCCATCCATCTTCTAATCAAGGGAGTACTTTGGTTTTATCTTTCAAGTTCATCATTGCATGCTTGAGTTCTTCCTTGGTTTTCCTCAAAACAAAGCATTGTCCCTCCTCTTCCTCCACGTTTTTCACTGTTCTTTAAGCATACAAACATCCTCCCAAACTTTTAAAACACCCAGAGGGGTTAAAAAAACCAAAACTCCCCGGTAATTCCCTCTCCTTTTGATGTTCTTAAGCTCTTTAAGAATTGATGCTATGCTTGTGAAAAGGGCTAATTGAGGTTGTCTTGTCTTGTCTTTCTACTTCTTTGGCAGGTTTACAGGTTCATTAGCACGAGGCCCAAGTCTTCTAGCCGGCTGGAAGAGTTGGAGTTAAAAGAATTCAAGCTTTACTACTGCAGGTTACCTGACGGTCTGGTGCAGGCGCGTCACTATCTTCTGGCGGTCTATCGTGAGGCCGTCACTTCCAAGCGACGCACAGGGTTCTGGCCGTTACTTCCAAGTTGATCTGCAGGCTTTCCTTGGTTTTCTCTCCCGTGGGCGGGTGCTTCATCCACCTATTTCCAAGGTATATTCAGGTCTTTGACTTGTGTTTACTTTGGTGGTGATCACATCTTTCCTTGGTATTGGGCATTAGCTATCTTCTTCATCATATCTTCTTTATTTTCCTTGCTTGTTCCACCCCTAGCGGTGTGTTTTATTTGTTCCTTGCTCCACGCCCCGACGTGTGTTTTCCTTTTCCTTAGCGTAATTTGATTGAGGTAGTATGCCCATGCTAGAGCTGGCTACGATTGCCTAGGTTCATGTTCACATGTTCACAGGTTTGAGTAGATCTTTGATTGCTTGTTTGTCATCTTGCCACATTACTTTGCAAACCTCAAAAGTAAGATAAAAGATAGGCAAATAAATATCAACAACTGTGTATTATTGTTCCGGGAGTACGAGTTTCGGTCGGGCCCGTCTTCCCCACGCCGAGCGCGTGGAGGTATCGTTCTCGCTCCCTACACTCGGCATTTACTTATTTTCATATATATTTGTTTATGCCGCTGCTAGAGAGCATGTTTTAGGATCTAGCTCGCTATATCTTTCATATCACCGCTGCTGCGAGAGAGAGCGTGACCGTCCCGTGACCCGATCCGGGCACAAGTGAGAGCCGACCACCCTAGCTCACTGCCGGTTTCTCAACCGTGCACGTCCGACGCTTCCCTCGTTAAGGGACGATCGCGAGCTTGTCGTGTCTGTGGTCTCGTCCCGCATCAATTTGGTATCAGAGCAAGTTGAGTCTAGGGTGTCAAAAAAAAAGTGTCTTTTGCATTGCATCCCAATAACCCGGTATATCAAAAGGTGTTGTCCGAACGTTAGGCTACGCCTATCGGGAAGGTCGCACACTTGCGCGAGTGGTCTTCGGATCGGTTATCTCCGCCGCGTACCGAGTTTTGGTTATGTCTAGGTGCATTAGTTAGCATCACATTTTACTTTTAAACTTAAAAAAATGATCTTGCATCTCCATTCCTAGGGGACCCAACCCCATCTTTACAACCATGGCCGCATCCCGAGCCTATAGTCCCGATGAAGTGGGCGCAATGTTCCAAGCCATGATGGGACAAGTGCAAAGATTTAGTACAAGCCTAGATCGGTTTAGTACTAGCCTAGATCGGTCTATTGGGGTAGATTGGTTGTTCCCGGAGCCACCCCAAGGACCCCTTCACCACGAGAAGGACATTCATTCCTCACCCATGAGAGCTCCAATGTCATCACTCTCTATTTTCAAACTTGATTCGGAACCATCTCATTTGGAACTACCAAAGCCCGAACCACCCGTATTTCTAATGGGTACTCTTTATATAGCCGAGCCACTTCTTAGATGGCTCAAAGAAGGCTCGGTCCCACATCCCTTTCCATCCATGGACCCCACCTTACCTTTAGTGCCAGTCAACTCATTCCATACCACCTTTCGATCTAGTCACCATGTTGACACATTGGACGATCTTGTCATGGGATTGGATTCATAATGGGAGTTGACGCATCTTTTGGCGCGAGGCTTTGACCAACCCGCTAGCCTTAGCTTCACCCATCCGGCCTTCGGGTCCATTACCTCCGAGTGCACCGTGGGTTGTGTCACCACGGAGGTCCTCTTACTCCTCCCCTTACCGGATGAGCCCGAATTCATACCCTTTTGTCCGAGGGAGGAATCATACTTCTTGCCTATGATCCCCGTCCCACCCGTCACAATTCAAGAAGGTGACTATCCACACCTTCAAAACTTCTACACGTGGGATCGTGACTTGTGGGAATCCACCACAAGGGGTCATACCTTCTTTGATCCCTTTTACCCACTCCCTAGTGGATCCTTAGACCCTCCATATATACTTCACTTCTTAGAGGGAGTCCACCATCATACCCCTTTCCTACGGGCCGGGTCCTCCATACCCACCAAGCCCGTCCACGATACACCTACACCCGGCTCTTCCACACCCGGCTTTCCTAGCCCACTCAAGTCTATCAGAGCAAGTTGAGTCTAGGGTGTCAAAAAAAAAGTGTCTTTTGCATTGCATCCCAATAACCCGGTATATCAAAAGGTGTTGTCCGAACGTTAGGCTACGTCTATAGCGAAGGTCACACACTTGCGCGAGTGGTGTTCGGATCGGTTATCTCCGCCACGTACCGAGTTTTGGTTATGTCTAGGTGCATTAGTTAGCATCACATTTTACTTTTAAACTTAAAAAAAAAATGATCTTGCATCTCCATTCCTAGAGGACCCAACCCCATCTTTACAACCATGGCCGCATCCCGAGCCTCTAGTCCCGATGAAGTGGGCGCAATGTTCCAAGCCATGATGGGACAAGTGCAAAGGTTTAGTACAAGCCTAGATCGGTTTAGTACTAATCTAGATCGGTCTATCGGGGTAGATTGGTTATTCCCGAAGCCACCCCAAGGACCCCTTCACCACGAGAAGGACATTCCTTCCTCACCCATGAGAGCTCCAATGTCATCACTCTCTATTTCCGAACTTGATTCGGAACCATCTCATTTGGAACTACCAAAGCCCGAACCACCCGTATTTCTAACGGGTACTCTTTATATAGCCGAGCCACTTCTTAGATGGCTCAAAGAAGGCTCGGTCCCACATCCCTTTCCATCCATGGACCCCACCTTACCTTTAGTGCCAATCAACTCATTCCATACCACCTTTCGATCTAGTCACCATGTTGACACATTGGACGATCTTGTCATGGGATTGGATTCACAATGGGAGTTGACGCATCTTTTGGCGCGAGGCTTTGACCTACCCGCTAGCCTTAGCTTCACCCATCCGGCCTTTGGGTCCATTACCTCCGAGTGCACCGTGGGTTGTGTCACCATGGAGGTCCTCTTACTCCTCCCCTTACCGGACGAGCCCGAATTTATACCCTTTTGTCCGAGGGAGGAATCATACTTCTTGCCTATGATCCCCGTCCCACCCGTCACAATTCAAGAAGGTGACTATCCACACCTTCAAAACTTCTACACGTGGGATCGTGACTTGTGGGAATCCACCACAAGGGGTCATACCTTCTTTGATCCCTTTTACCCACTCCCTAGTGGATCCTTAGACCCTCCATATATACTTCACTTCTTAGAGGGAGTCCACTATCATACCCCTTTCCTACGGGCCGGGTCCTCCATACCCACCAAGCCCGTCCACGATACACCTACACCCGGCTCTTCCACACCCGGCTTTCCTAGCCCACTCAAGTCTCCTAAATCTAAAGGGCCGTCCATGCATGACTGGGTCATACTTGGACATTTAGGTGTACCCCATGCCACCCATCTCCGGTTACGTCAAATGCATGTATGGCACATATTCGGACGTCCTAGTCCGCCGTCATCCATGTACGGGTCAGACTAACATTAGGTGTGTCTAGGGTCATAGTTGAGTCAATGTGCTTTTCTTCGTGTGGTTTGTTTTGTGTGGTTTGTTTGCATGGTTTGTGTGTCGTTTGTTTGTCTGCATGTGTCTTGTGCAAGCTCGTTGTCATTCTCTTATGAGTAAGAGGCGAGTGGACTCATTCGATGAGTATGGGATCGGTTCTATATCTACACCCGGATCTCGTCACCTACAGGGACTCAGCGGTGATTCCTAGTGAGTCTTCGAGCCGCTTCCTTCCCTTTTGAGAGTTCCCCACTCGGAGTGTCCACCTCTAGCCCACAGCAGCTTGTGCATATCGAGTATATATGGAATGAGCATGTGATGATCACTTGGAGTGGAGCATACTCGCGCTACTTGGCACGGTGACGGATCTGCCGATGTACTCGAGCAGCCGCACCCCTTACTCGACGGGGTCGAGTTCCTCCCACCCGGGGAGAATTGATGGGGCATCAAAGGTGATTTCCTTATACGGGTGGAGTGTATTTGTGTGTTATGGCTTGTATGAGATTGTAATTGTGTAATTTCTTTCATTTGGGCCCCTTGTAAGGCTTATATCAAGCCAATGGGCCATTTGTAATGTAGAGTCCATGGCTAGGTTGCCATTAGTAGAGTCCATTAGGAGCTTATTCCATATTGGGTCTTAAGGCCATCATTATGGACCTTAATAATCACTTAGGCCCAAATAGGCTTCTCCCTCTCATGGGCCACCAAGGGTGGAAGAGTCTAGCATGGTTAGTGGACTTGTTATGGCCTTTGACCATACTTGGCCCAAGGGAGGCCCATGAAGGGGGCGCCCCCTTCTTTGGCTTTATTAGGCTAGGTAGGTGGAGTTGGAATAGAATTAGTCTAAGTTTGAATAGAAATGGTCAAGTTAGATTAAAAAAATTGAATTTGGTGTGTTGTTCACACTTCATCTCAGCCCTTCAATCCCCATCCCTAGATCCAAGGGTGCACAATTGATTTGATTGGAGTCATATATAACCTTGTATTTTCATTTAGAAATCAATGAAAAATCAGAAATTTTGTTGAATGCCTTGAAGCTCCTTGCACCCCCAGCTCCTCTCCCCCTGGTTTCCTGTAACGACCCGAGAATCCGATTACCGGGAAGGCCCGATAACCCGAGACTCGCACCGCTGCCCACGAGCCGGGAGGGCTCGGAAGGGCTAAAAGGAGTGTGGAGGCACAAAGAAATAGGAAATAAAGCAGGACAACCAACAACAACAAGCTGAAAAGAAAGAACAACTACAGCTACAACAGACTCCAGTCCAACAGAAAGTATAGTCTAAAGCAGTAATGCGTACCACATGCCAAGTGAACACTCGGCTCGGCAAGCTGGCAACAGAGAACCTCCGCTCCGCACCCTCAAACCTCAAGGAAGAAGAACCGCCTCACCTGAAAAGTAGGGAATGAGTCTCCAAAACAGAGACTCAGCAGGGATCCCACAGAACCCCAACCGGAAACAACGACGGTAGCGGAAAGGAAGGCTACAAGAGCAACCGCAACAGCAGGAACAGTAAACCCGGTGGCCGGTCGAAACATGGCACTACAACTACTCCTACTGTACCAAAAACACACCCCGAACTCACAGTCGAGGCTACCGGACTACACTAGTACCGCTTACCGAAGTAAAAACACACGGCAACCATGCCGTAGAGGCCTGTCCCCCGGACACAGCCGACCTTGACACGCTATCCAAGGTGCAACCCCGACCATCCGATCGCGGGTATCGCACGACAAGACGCAACCTCGGTAGAGCCACTAGCACTAGTCCCACGGCGCGAAAACCAACACACGCGCCACGGCGAAACAACCGAACTCAACGGTCAACACGACCGAAAACCCGAAGGTCGAAGTCACGGACACTGACAGTCTGTCACTCCCAACTCGACAGAAGTACCTCCCACTAGAAGCACAGCCGGTAGCGTCCCCTGACGTCTTACACCGCGCCGCAGGTGAACTGCCTGACGTGGTAGCGCCTACCAAAGGCACGAACACCATACAAGTAACCACAAACAAGTGACTAGCTGGGGTCACGCCCGTCGACGTGGGTCCAACCGCCCCCAGCCACGTGTGCACACACAGACCATGCGTCCCAGGTCTGGCCTCTAACTGGTTTTCCCCTCAGCCGGACTCTGGCTGCAAGACGTGGGGCCCAACGAAAACCAGTCTAAAAATCGTCTCTAAGGGTAAGCCCGTACACCACTCCCTGGTGCGACCGGTACCGCGTACTGGTAGGCTACGACTAGTGGAGGGTCACTGAAGGAGTAGACTCTCAAGTCAACGGAAAACAACGTCCGCATCCGACGACGTACGGGGACCACCCCACGTACCGGCCCCGTCGCACGGTGACCACAGTCAGAGAAGAAACAGGACTCACAGTCCACGGGCCGCACGCTCGGCCACGCAGAAACGCTGAAAACACGGTTCCCAAGGCAGCTCACAGGCCGCCGCACCAAATCCCACTCTCAGGGAAAGGCGGGAACCCTCCAGCCCCAGGCTGGGTAACTGGACTCGCAGTCCAAGGCCACACGCATGGCCCACACGGAAAGCACAGAAGCATGATTCCCAGGGCAACGCACAAGCTGCCACGCCGGTAACTGGACTCGCAGTCCAAGGCCAAACACATGGCCCACTCGGGAATCATCTTCCAGGAAAACTCACGGTCATGCGGGGGAAACCCCACCGCTCACACACCGATACGTGGTGACTCAGTCTAGCGTAACACGAAAGCCCGACGCATGGGAAGTCACCCGGACTCTCAACCCCACGGGCACGCTAAACGATGTAACACGGTCCTCCAGACACCCTCAAAACACGGACACAGAATCCCATGGGTGTCTGGCATACTCACGAGACCGCAAGTCGACCACTGGGTCCCAACCGGGTCGACCGAGGACCCACACATCGCGGAACAAGGCGGAGAACACAAAAACTCACCTCGGTGCAACACAACGCCTGACGGTCTAGCCCTAGACCGTCACAGGGCTGTAACGGTCTAGGCGGGACCGTCACATCCACCTGGCGGCCTAACGCAGGCTGTTACACGGCCCATAGGAACGCAGGATGTAACGCGCCTGGCTCAGCGCGTTACACGAATGTAACGCGCCTGCCCTGGTGCGTCACGCGCGCCTCACGCTCCCAGCGTGAAAACGGGATGTAACGCGCCTGCCCCAGCGCGTTACACGAATGTAATGCACCCGCCCTGGCGCGTTACATCCGCTGACCCCCAACGGTCAGGAAGACAACGGTTGAAACGCCCCTGACGGCCCACCCCGGGCGAGTTACACGCATGTAACGGTCCGTCGGGGGCCGTTACACCCCCAGCCCTCAGCTGGGTAACAGGGGATGTGACGCACCCACCCAGGCGCGTCACGCGGCTGTGGCGGTCTATCGTGGGACCGTCACACCCACGAACCACAAAGCCAAAAGCCAAGGGAATGTAACCCCCCTGCCCAGGTGGGTTACACGCATGTAACGGTCACTGGAGTGACCGTCACACCCTCCCGAGAACGTTACGGCGGGAAACCATCCAAAACACCGATCCACACCCCGATCACCCCCGGGTGATGGGAAAATAAAGGGGAATCCATCCCCAAGCCCCTAGGCATGCATCTAAACCCCTGGATCGGCCAAAAATGCCGTAAAACGAGAGATCGGCCCACAAGCCCTAAAACATGGGTTTTGCCCAAAAAACCCCGATTCCACCCGCTCGGCTCACCACGGCCTACAAAACTCACGGGAAAGGAAGTGTACGAGCTGGGGGTCCATCTCCCTACCTCCACCGAAAATTTCGCGCACCGTGGACGCCAATCCACGAAGAAACGCCTCCGAAACCCCACCGGTGCCTCCACGCCCGCGAACCGGCTTCACCGCGCCCTCGAGCCTCGATCCTCGACCCATCCTCACCGTCCTCCTCGCCCGCATCACCCCGCCCCGCCCCCGCCTCGGTCCGTCGGCCGCCGGAGAGGAGAGAGTGAGAAGAGAGAGTGGGAGAAGAGAGAGAGGGTGAGAGTGAGAAATGAGAGGAAGAGAGAGGGTGGGGGTTTATATAGGAAAATCCAAAAAATCGGGAAATTCCGAAAAATAGGAAATCACAGCCTCGCGATCCTCGGAACGCACCGATCGCAACGGTACCACACTCGCCTAGGTGAACGGCCCGGTTCACTCGCAACGAGGTTCCGAAGGAATTTCCGAAACACACAACGGGAATCAAAAAACACATGCGGAAAAGCCGCGGAGCTCTTCCGGGCCTCCGAAACAACTCTGGATCGCGTCGATCCGAACACGAAAGATGTCGGAAATGAAATTCCGGGCACAACGGAGTCGAATACTCCAAGAAACCAGATCCGAGACCCGAGAAGGGGGATCCGAAAAATCCGGGGCATTACATTTCCTCTCCTCAACCTTCAGTTCTAGAGTGTATCCCTCTTCTATCATCCCCTCTCAACCTCTGATCTTCACGGGTGCCGCCGCCGTCGCCGTTCGTGCCGCCTTCGAGCCGCCGCGAAGCCGTCTTCGGTATTCTGTCCTGCTGGACAGAGGTGTCTTCCCGAAAATTCTGCTACCAGCCACAGCCTCTTCGTGGTCTGTAATTTTTATGGTGTGTTCCTATCTTCCACCCCATCATCCACAAAAATATTCAGGTCCAAAATCCCTCGTTTAGTATTTTTCCATTTTCGTGCATCTTTATTCCAAGATCTGTTTTGTCTCTGTCTACAGTGACAGCAGCCCTGTGTTTCTCACCTCCGACCCTCTTTTTGATTTTTCAAAACCCTCCCAATTTTACTGGGAGTTCTTTCCATCATCCCCTACATCCACCATGTTTATTGATTTTTGATTCGCCCTCTATCCATTTTTCAAAATTCGTGTTCTATCTCTGCTACAGTGTTTTCAGCCAAGTTCCAGATCCGACCACCCTCCACTTCAAAAATCAGAACAAATCACCACCACCTCCAAACCCTTCATAAAAAATAGTCCCAGTTTCCTATCTTTCTTTCCTATAACATTACTGAAGACCATAACTTCAGATTCGTACGTTCACATATCGGTCAAAGGCAGTTCTCAGATAAGTTCTCTACAGATCTGAGAGTCCTATCACTGTACAACAGCAACTCAACAATTCATTAAAGCCTATATCCGTGCAGATCCAGGCCAGATCTTCAGGCCTAGATTGAAGAATTTGAAGTTATCTTTCCAACGGTGCCAGTCTCGTGTCGATCCGACACCGGGGTTGATCGCAGCGCCCGTTCTCGCCGGGACGCGCGTTGAAAATCAGAAGTTGCATATCCGTGGCCGGTTATTCCGACCGGTGCCGATCGGTGCCGCCCGGCCTCCGGCCGGAGAGCCAGCGCGCCTCCACTCCAGGGAGCACTCATCCAGGCATCCACCACCACAGCGGTGCCACCGGGTCCCACACGGCCCCTCCGAACAGCACGTGGACCCCACCGTCAGGTGTTCGAGTGCTGCCGAATCAACGCGAGAAGCCGCCCGTCAATCCGAATTCGGTCCTCCCGGGCCCCATTGTGTAGCCCTTTACCTCCCTGCGTGGAGTGGGCAGCGAGTTGTATTGCTGTAATACTGTGTATTATTGTTCCGGGAGTACGAGTTTCGGCCGGGCCCGTCTTACCCACGCCGAGCGCGTGGAGGTATCGTTCTCGCTCCCTACACTCGGCATTTGCTTATTTTCATATATATTTGTTTATGTCGCTGCTAGAGAGCATGTTTTAGGATCTAGCTCGCTATATCTTTCATATCACCGCTGCTGCGAGAGAGAGCGTGACCGTCCCGTGACCCGATCCGGGCACAAGTGAGAGCTGACCACCCTAGCTCACTGTCGGTTTCTCAACCGTGCACGTCCGACGCTTCCCTCGTTAAGGGACGATCGCGAGCTTGTCGTGTCCATGGTCTCGTCCCGCATCACGAAGTGGTTCTTCGCGCTTGCAGCGATCATTTCGCATTGTGTAGGTTCCTGGTCGACCCGGTTGGGACCCAGTGGTCGACTTGCGGTCTCGTGAATGTCCCAGACACCCAGAGGGTTTTGTGTCCGTATTTTGAGGGTGTCGGGAGGACCGTGCTACCTCATTTAGCGTGCCCGTAGGTTTGAGAGTCCAGGTGACTCCTCCTGTTCCGGGCCTTTGTGTTACGCTTGATCGAGTCACCGTGCGTCGGTGTGAGTGCGGCGAGAGTTCCCCGCACGTCGTGAGTTTCTCCGGGAAAAGGTTTCATAATGGGCCCTGAGTAAGGCCTTGGACTGCGAGTCTGGTTGCCCAACCTGGGGCTAGAGGGTTCCCGCTTTTCCCTGAGAGTGGGATTCGGTTTGGCCGCCTGTGAGCTACCTTGGGAACCGTGCTTTGGCGTTTCTACGTGGCCGAGTGCGTGGCCCGTGGACTGTGAGTTCCGTTTCTTCTCCGACCATGGTCACCGTGTGATGGTGCTGGTACGTGGGACGGTCCCCCGTACTTCATCGGGTCCTGACGTTATTTTCTGTTGACTTGAGAGTCTACTCCTTCAGTGACCCTCCACTAGTCGTAGCCTGCTTACACGTTTAGTGGTCCCACCAGGGAGTGGTGGAGAGGCTACCCTGAGGACGATTTTAGACTGGTTTCCGTCGGGCCCCTCGTCTACCAGCCAGAGTCCGGCTGAGGGGAAAACTGGTCAGAGGGCCAGACCAAGGACGCACGGTCTGTGTGTGCACACGTGGTTGGGGGCGGTTGGACCCGCGCTGACGAGCGCGACCCCAGCTAGTCACCTGTTTTATGGTTACTTGTACGGTGTCCTTGCCTCCGCCAGTGGCTATCGTGCCAGGCGGACTAAGACGTCAGTGGACGCATCCGGTCTTGCTTCTAGTGGGAGGTACTCCTGTCGAGTCGGGAGTGACAGACTGTCAGTCTCTGTGACTTCGACCTTCGGGTTTTTGGTCGTGTTGACCGTTGAGTTCCGGGTGTTTAGCTGCGGCGCGTGTGTCGGTTCTCATGCTGTGAGACTGGTGCTAGTAGCTTTACCGATGTTGTGTTTTGTTGTGCAGCACCAGTGACCGGGTGGTCAGGGTTGCACCTTGGACAGCGTGTCCAGGTTGGCCTTGTCCTAGGAGACATGCCTCTACGACGGAGTTGCCGTGGGTTTTACTTCGGTAGTGGTGCTAGTGTGGTCCAGTTCCCGACTGTGAGATCGGGACTTCTCTTTCTGCTTGACCGGTACAGTAGGACTAGTTGTAGTGTCGAGTTTCGACCGGCCACCGTGTTTACTGTTCCTGCTATTACTGTTGCTCTTGTAGTTACAGCTTTCCGTGCGGCCGTTGTTCTCAGTTGGGGTTCCGCGGGATCCCTACTGGGCCAGTGACAGGAGGCTCACCCCTACTTTTCAGGTGTGGCGGTCCTTCCTCGTGGTTCAAGGATGCTGTTTAGAGGTTCTTAGTTGCCAGCTCGCTGGGCCGAGTGTTCACTTGGCATGTGGTACATTTTACTACTTTAGACTGTACTTTCTGTTGGACTGGACTCTATTATTACTATAGTTATTTATTTATTTTTGTTAATTGTTGAATTATCCTGCTTTACTTCCTATTTCTTTGTGCCTCCACACTCCTTTTAGCCCTTCCGAGTCCTCCGACTCGTGGGCAGCGGGCCAAGATTCGAATGGTATCGGATCTTTTCCGGTATCCGGATCTTGGGTCGTCACATGCTAATCCTTCACACTATATATCTCGAGGGATGTGAGCTCGAGATTTGCTAACCTTCTAAACAAGAGATACGTGTGAGTTGGGTGCCGTTGGATTTGAAATCATGTCTCTCACACTTTGTGTAAACCCAAGTACCACTATTCTACATTCCTATCATCAAAAAAAAAACTTGATACACAAGAAAGAATTGGCCCATCTAACTTAGGCTCTATCATGTGGATCATATAAGAGTTTTACTTAATGCACTATTGGTATGATCTTTCAAAATTATCCATATACAGTACTTACTTTTATCGTATTTATCTCAATACTCTTGGAATCTTTTAGCCACAATTGCGGTGCCCCTAGGGTTACACTTGTGAAAGACGGTAACTCGCTCACATGATATTATCATTATGCCCCCACTTTTATTAAAAAAATAGAGAGAGAGAGAGAGAGAGAGAGAGAGAGAGAGAGAGAGAGAGAGAGAGAGAGAGCGTAGCGGCTACCCTCTTCGTGCCAGCGAGACTAGGAGAGACCAGAGAGGGGGTGGGTGGTGGGAAGAGGGAGAGGGGGACTAGAGCGGGGGTGCGTGGCGGGGGGAGGGGTGGTCACATCTCTCTCTCTCTCTCTCTCTCATGTGTCTCGTTGGCGCTTAAGGGGAGATGTAGGGGGCCGGCCACATCTCTTTCTCTCTCCACACAATCGGGTGGTGGGGGTATAGGAGAACTACGACGAGGGATGCACCACCGGAGACCCTCTCTGCTCTCTCTCTCCCTCTTGCTCCATGCCGAAATGCCTCTTGCAGATCCAAGCACATCTCTCTCTCTCACTCTCTTCTATGTCTCCACGACGAGCAGGATGGCATGGGCACTGCACACAGTGATGATGAGGACGATAGGAGCAATGGTGCAGCGCCGCCCCACGGTGATGGCGGCAATGCCAAGCAATGCTGCTCTGTTCATGGCGACATTGAGTAGAAGAGTAGTGCATGCAACATCTCTCTCTCTCTCTTTCTCTCTCTCTCTCACTTCTATGTCTCGCCAACGCTGAAGGAGAAGAGCATGGGGTGGCTGGTCACATCTCTCTCTCTCTCTCTCCCCCTCCCTCACTTCCTCATGCGTGTCGGAGTCCCCCCTTGCCAGAGACATAGGCGTTGTTCATGATGAGGATGAGCATCAGAAGGTCCATAATTGCCACCCTGGAGCTCAAGTCTAGCCCCATCACGGGGGTCTTGATGCTCCCTTGGGCGAAATTGATGAGGGAAATCACACAAGAGACTGCCACGAAGATGACAACAAGGGCAACAAAGAGCTCGAAGAGGGTGCCCATGAGAGTGATGCAGATGAGGCCGAGGGCAAGCCCCATGGGGAGAACTAGAAAAGTTATTTTCATAGTATATGTTGGTGTTGGCATTGGTGGCCAGTGTGATCGATGTTGCTGACAACATTTACAATAGCGGCAGAGGATGAAACGGGTAGGAGGTCAGGAATAGGATTGACGAAAGGGGTTGGGGATGGAGGGGGAAAGGGGGCGGTGGTGGGGGTTGCCCCTCTGCTGTGGCCCGAGGGAGGAGGGGTGACAGGAGGGGGAAGAATTGGCTGCAATAGCATGGGCTGGTGGGGGGGGCATGAACAGGAGTGGTGAGCAGAAGATCCTCTCTGTTGTGGTCAGCACCACGAGGAGGATGAGAAACTGCACTCCTCTTTGTCTCGCATTCTTTCTTCACCTCCGGCGACAAGAGTAGTGAAGTAGCACTGCCCTGACGGCGATGACGGCAAGCAAATCCGCCATGTGCATTACCGGAGCCCCCCCTTGCTAGAGACCTCCCTCCCCCACTGCCCATTGCCAAAGTTTGCCTACCCCTCCGAAGACCCTTATTCCCTACGTACCTCCCGTTGCTGGAGCTCACCCCACCATGCTAGAGGCTCTCTCTCTCTCTCTCTCTCTCTCTCTCTCTCTCTCTCTCTCTCTCTGCACACAATCAGTGGCCCTTTCACTGATTGGAGGGTTGCCAGTGGTGTGCGCAACAATATGCTACTGGTGGCTAACGTCACCACCTCCTCCCTTCTCCTCGCCCATAATGAGGAAGAGAGAGAGGAGAGAGAGTTGACTAGAGGGAGAGAGAGTGTAGACTACATTTAAAGATAGATTAGTCATTTTCTCTCTCTAACTCATCCGATCGAAGAAGGTCGGGCAGTATAGATAGATTGATTACATGAGAGACAACCTAAGAAAATTAAAAGTGGGGAGGGTAAATCCGGCTCGGCCCATGTCGGGCCCATCTACAGCAAGTCCAATTCGACTCACGGTCCACAACGCGCCTAACAGGCCACTACAGTCACGGCCCAAGACGAACGGTCCTTGAATTCGACAGCGTGAAGGACCCTGGCCCGGGCGTAATAACCGTCGGATGACTCTCCGACGACCGACCGTTACACCACACGACGTTGGCTTCAACTACACGAAGGGCGAGCACGCTCCACGGGCGCTGTAAGACTCGCTTGGGGATCGGCCAACTTCGGGATAACCGCCCCTCAACGGGAAACTCCCGCCATAATCTCGGGAGATGTTGCTCCATGATCTACGCCTTACCCTACTAAGGAATAGGCCTTCGACACCAGGACAACCCCTTATATAAATAAGACCTCGGCAGAAGACCAAGGGAGAGGAACAAAAATAATACGCGGTGAATCTCACCAAGAAACGCCTACAGAGAAACAAGTTAGAGAGCTCCTCACCCTACTACTAGAGAGGTTACGACTGTTCATTTTCTGAGAGAGAATTTCTCCCGTACGACCTTACCGCCCAGCGTGCACTCTTCGGGTGACCACTGGGGTCGGCGAGCACTCGTCCGGAGGAGCTCTACTTCTCTCAGATCTCCTACTGCAACCTCCACTCATCTCTCTCTCTCTCTCTCCTACTCTTCTCTGTTCTCCACTTGAATCATTGCTAACTTAAGCATCGGAGGGTTGTCCCCTGGGGTAGCGTCCATGACTTCTTCTGACACCCTTTCTTCTAGTGTTTGCAGGCTTCCGCGGGTGCCCGACGATGCTCTACAACAAATAAATAGAGAAGTGTGATACGTGACATAGGAACCAGATTCCTACCTCTTTAAACATATATATATTTCTTTGTTTACTTACACCACACGACATTGTAGGAGGCAGGTGTTCGGTTGGCAGTGCGGTAAGTGAAACTCTCATTTGAAATATGGGGTCAGTAACTTAGATCATAACTATGGGATTTGATATCACAGCGAAATTATTGAAACTCATCCAACTTAAAACGTTGAAATATTGTGTGAAAATGACTCCACTATTTTAAACACATTTCATCTTTATCTTAATTTGTTTTCAATGCAATTCTAACGAAATTAAAAGCTGCACGCAAAAAATGGTAAAAAGGCTCTCGTGGGTTATTTGGTGTTCTGAGCTCGTGGAGGAATAATATTTAAGAGGGCAGCCTGTGACGAAATTAGAACTCTGCATCCTCTTTCGCCTACCCTTATATATATATATCCCGGCCCGTAGGCTGGTGTACGTGTTTGGACATGCAGAGACTTGATTTGTGTGTTCTCGAATCTCGTCAAGTAGCATGTGCTTATTAATTATTGTCAACACTAATTATTAAAATTAATAATTAGAGTCTGCATGAATATATATATAGTTATGGACTCTTGTCTATTTTAAATAGATCGATGCTTAATTATATGCACCTTCTATCAAACTGTTGTCTCACCCATCCTAAATAGTACTGCTGCAGTACCATACGACAGTGTTTCATTTTTGCAAAAAAAAAATCACACATGATCTTCATCTAATATATATATTTTTCACGAATGAATTACAACACATCGAAGGAACTTTGAAAGTGCTCATATATATAAAATAAAAAGACCCTAATCATCATGTGCTTTTCAATAAAATCATGTCAATTACATACATGTATATATCGTTAATAGCTAGATATATATATGTGTAAAACTTCATATTTCAACTTGATCACTTAATTGCCTCCCCCACAACAAATTAAGTGGCATTTTCTTCATGAAAGATAACATAAAATATCTACACTGCAAATGTAGACTTCACGACGAGACTTGCGAGTTGCGACTGCGGGGACACACACACACACATATACACAAAACCTGACAAGTACTGTAGTGACCAAAAGCTCGTTTAAAAAAGTCCGCCGTACCGTACGTAAGCTGCCGCAGCCATCACAGCGGTCTGTAGTGTACGTACTCCCCTGCCTCCACTCGCAGGAGCAAGGCCTGTGTGTCCACCTCCTTGCATGGGCCTACATATACGGGGAATCCCAGTTTGCAGCGGCGTACGTCCCCGGCAAGGCAGGTGGGTAGAGGATGGGGCCGATGGGCGCGCGCGCACACACACACACACATATATATATATATATATATATATATATATATATATATATACATACACGAGTGGAGGAGGCCGTGGTCCCGGTTCTGTAGCAGAGATGCAACAGGCGCGCTCCGTCCCAGCTAGGGGCAGTAGCTTTCTCACAGTTTCGTCATCCTCTTGGGTGGCGACTTCGGTGTCGCCTTAATCAGTAGTCTCCTTTAATTTGGAGGACGAGGAACCTTCGTGGGGGACGACTTGGCCGGCGACTTCTGTGTCTCCTTGGGAGGGACCGAGGGGGGGACTTCTCGGCCTCGATCGGTCTCTCTGAGGATCTCCATCTCCATGATGCATTCGCGCGCACGCCTTGCAGCAGGGTAACCGTCTTCTTCATCATCTCATCGTAGGCTCTCTTGGTCTGTGAAGGTTGTGCACCCGGCCACAAGAGTACATACGTGTATATATTTACAAAGGGCAAACATCAATCAACTACAGAAATGGGAGAGGAGGAAGAAAAGATGGGCCTTTACATCCGACGTTAACCATCCCAGGCCATGCCATCACATCACTGTCCTCGCCATTTACGAAAAGTCTCTGTCCAGAATATTTTACAAAACTCAGCGAGAGATGGTGAAAAGTACGTACACCCGATGTTTACATGAATCTCAAAATCTCTGTACAGAGTTTTGAGTATATTTTCATCATTTAATATTTTTTAAAATTTTAATTACTAATAATAATATGTATGATATTTGAAAAGTGAAGGTGATAACTTTGATTTTTTTTCCATGTAGCGAGTATACGTAAAATTAACTCTTTTATTTATAAAGAAGTAGAATATAAAATATCTTCACGGCAAGAGTACAGGTCACGAGATTATCTACACACAAGGCCAGTACACCCCACGAGCTTGCTTTCGACCGAGGACATCAAAGTGACACTTCTCCGCACTGCAAGTAGTCAACGTCACATGACGATGCAAGTAGTCGGCCCTTCTTCACAGATCATGACCTGACAAGGCCTGTAGTGGCCAAGCTCATCATCACAAGGTCCACCGCAAGCTGGCGGATCCCCTCTCATCCACACATAGCCTCGGCCGCAGCCACAGCGGCAGGGTCTGCACTCCCACCCACACCCGCAGGGGCAAGGCCGGCTGTGTCCCCCGTCCACCTCCTGGCACGGCCTGCATGGGGACTCACAGTTGCAGCGGCATGCATGCCCCGCCAAGCATATGGGAAGGGTGGGCATGCATACTGCTGGCGGTGGCGGAGGAGGCGGCGGGAGGACGTCAGATTTAACAGTCACCTCTACATGGATCGGCTGCGGTGGGTTCGGAGCTGTATCCGTCGCCGGCGAGGGCTTCTTTTCTTCGGTCTTTTTGACGATCTCCATCTCGAGGATGCACTCGCACGCCTCGCAGCAGAGTATCTTGAAGAGCTTCTGGGGGCAGAAAGGGCCGGAGATGGTGACTGTCTTCTTCTTCTCATCGTAGGCTATGGCTTTGATGTTCTCTTGATCTGTGAAAGTTGTGCACCCAGAGACGAGCATGCATATGTGTACACACATAGGGCAACCATGTGAGAAGGAATTGAAAGGTGGTGGCCATTACCCCTGGCCGGGTTGGGATTTTTCTACATCTTCATTGGATGCATATCTATCTATCTATCCTAGAGGGTATGCTATCTACTGTCCTCTAGATCTATTTGCAAAAAGATTAATGCCTATAAAATACTTCTTGCGCACTTAATTAGTGGTACCCATGTGAAATTAAGTGTCATGATGTCGTCTGAAGTAAGTACCAATTAACCGAAGTCGTAGAAAATTTTCTCATTAATCTCTTTCACCTATTTATAGATTTTGCTCTTTCTTTCTTCTCACCATTTCGCTGGGGGGTGTTAATAATTAGACTTACCCTGGAGCTTGCACAAGGTCTTTCTGATCTTCTTGTAGCAGCGGGAACAGTCGAGGTCTACCTTCAAGATCATCGTGGAGATCTGCATGGAAACAGGGATCCCATATATGTTAAACTGCTCCTAGCTATCGATCCCTCGCATGATGGAGAAAGAAGGAAGAGGAAGAGGAAGGAGGATGCTGCGTACCTTCTCGGCTGCCATGGTTACCTGCCAGCTGGGCTTTTGATCAGTTGTTGATTTAAGTTAGTACAGCTTGGGGGCGAATGAACATGCCTCTTTATATTTAGTCTCCACCTATGAGAACTTGACAAGCGTACGTTAAGCAATGACATCCCCTAGGTGACGTCAGAAGCTAGAAGCCAGGAAACTTCCTTTCTGACGCTTCCTCGTCCGTGGCTTCTCTCTCTCTGACTCTCACACTCGTGAAAATAAAAAAATGAGTGTTATCCATGGTTTGTCGACCCGGTGCGTCTCGCACCGACTCGCACGACCCGACCCGACCCAGGCCGGGACCGAGTCGATCGGGCCGTGGGTCGTGGCCGGGACGCACTGGACCGCATGGTCCCGTGCGTCCCGCCGCGTACCCGAGCGGGTCGAGGCGGGCCCGGTCTGGTTCGTGCGGGACGGCGCGTACGTGCCGAGTCGCCCATATAGCGGGCCGGGTGTGGGCGGGTCTGGCATCCGCAGCGGTGGAAGGCGGTGCAGCGGTGGCCGGCGGTGTGGGCGGTGCAGAGCGGCGGCGGACGGCGGCGGACGGCACCGGACGGCAGCGACGACCGGCGATCAGAGGTAGGTGCCCTAAATTTTTGTTTTAGGGTGAGGAGGGGGTGGGGGAGGGTGAGGGTGGGCGTCTGCGGCCGTCGGGGGCACCGTGAGAGGGGGAGGGGGGCGTCTGCGGCCGTCAGAGGGGGGAGGGCTGACGTCTGCGGGCGGCGGGCATCGGAGGGGGGAGGGGGGCGTGCGGCGGGCGTCTGCGGGCGGCGGGCGTCGCGGGCACGGAGGGGGGAGGGGGGGAGTGCGGCGGGCGTCTGCGGGCGGCACCGTCGGAGGGGGGAGGGGGGCGTCTGCGGGAGGGGGGAGGGGGCGTCTGCGGGCGTCGGGGAGGGGGAGGGGGGTGTCGGGGAGGCGTCGGGGGCCGGCCACCGTCAGAGGGGGGAGGGGGGGCCGTCTCCACCGTGAGGGGGGGAGGGTGAGATGGGGAGGGGGGGGCGTCTGCATCGCCGCCCCCAGCTCCGGTGGGGGGCGGGGAGGGTGGGGGTTGTTTAATTTTTTTTATTTTTTTAATTAAAAAATATAAGAAAATATATTATTATATTATTTATTATTATTATGAATGTATTATTTAATTCATGTTTTATAAATAAGATAATTTATGTTTAATTTATGTTGTATAAATATCATTTTAATTATGTATTATTTAATTCATTTTGTAGAATTAATATAAATAATATTTAATTCATGTTGTAGTAATAAATTTATTTTTTGATGTGTAATTCAATTCATGTTTAAATATTAGATTTAATGTAAATGTAATATTAAATATTAAATTTAGTATTACATTTGGGAAAATATTGATATTAATATCAGTATTAGTTGTAGATGTAAAATATTTTTAAATGCATAATGTATATTAGTTAATTGAATTGCATAATGTAATTTAATTTAATGTAAATATAAATTTAGTGTTGAATACTTTATAAATAATTATAAAGTTAATTTATATGTACAATGTAAATTATTTAGAGATGTTTATAATCTATATGTGTCATGTAATTTAATTAGAGATGTAAATATAAATATCTAATTAGTGATAAATAATTTTAAATTTAATGTATATGTATTAATTATAAATATTAACCTTATTTGTATGTTATAGAAATAATGATATTATTTTGAACTAAATTATATGAAGATGTATTAAATATTGAATTTAGTCTTGCATGGTACGCAAATAATAAAATTCTGTTCATTGTTAGTTGTAGATGGGAAATAATATAATTTCATATTTTGAATTTCTTAATTTTAGGAGATAACACTCTATGGCTCCTAAGGAACGAACAAATGATATTGGGTGGTCACACGGAGTTTTGTTGGATGGCAACCGTAGGTGTTGGCGTTGTAACTATTGTAAAATAGAACACCGGGGAGGAGGGGTGTCTCGGTTGAAGAAGCATTTGGCAGGAGGAGCCGGGGCAGGATACTCTGAGGTTGCTGGGTGTACCCATGTGCTTAGAGATGTGAAACTTGCAATGGCTACGCACCTGCGGGAGAAGAGAGCTGAGATGCAAGAAAAGAAAAAAAAGAAGAAAAGGGATCAAGCGGCAGTGAGCGGGCGCCCAAGTGGCAGCAACGAGGAGGAATGTGCATGGACACCCAGTGACGAAGACGAACAAGCACGTACTGAGCAGTCTGATGTGTATGTCACTGTGAACGATCCATACGAAGCCCAGTTTCGTGAGGCAGTACGTCAGAGTAGGGAAGAGTCAAGACATCCCGAGGAGACTGTAGTCCGTAGTCGCGAGGCGGCGAGGACCGGAGCATCAGGGAGTGGTGGTTCATCTACGACTCGACAATCACGAGGCATAAGGAGTTTATTGACTGGTGACTCGGGGACACAAAGAAAAAGGACACAATCGATCAACATTGAAGATGTGGAGCCCGGTGCACTATCCCGAGAGCATGGTAAGCAAACGAGGATGGACGATGCGTATGGCTAGAAGGGACATAAATGGAAACTTGGTCAAGCTGTTGCAAAATGGTGGCACCACGCGGGTCTACCTTTCAATGCAGCCAATAGCCCTTACTACAAGCCAATGTTTCAGGAAGCACAGGTCCTTGGGCTACACGTGTAGCCACCTACAGCGAGAGAATTGGCTAGCGTATACCTTGATGAACAAGTTGCTGAGATCAAGAGTTACATTGACTCATTCAAGCAAAACTGGATAAAGTACGGAGTCACACTGATGTGTGATGGATGGTCAGGTACCACAAAATCTAGCCTGATCAACTTCCTTATTTATTGTGACAGACAGGTATTCTTTCACAAATCAGTGGATGCGTCTGGTCAAATTCATAGTCACCAATATATTTTGTCATTGATGGAGCAAGTGGTGACTGAGATTGGGGAGGAGTACATTATACAAGTGGTGACTGATAATGGGTCGAACTATAAGAAGGCTGGGGAGGAGCTAATGAAGAAAAAACGACACATTTTCTGGACCCCTTGTGCAGCACATTGTGTAGATCTGATGCTGAAGGAGATTGGGCAGCTTCGTATGGTAAAATCTGTGGTCGAGGTGGCACAAAAAATCATGAAATATATCTACAACCACACACTTGTATTGGCATGGATGAGGGAGCACTGTGCCGGCGAACTGTTGAGGCCTGGCATCACACGATTTGCCACCAACTACATCGCATTGCAGAGCCTATTGAAGCACAAAGATGGGTTGAAGCAAATGTTTAGAGGTGAGACCTGGCTGAGTTCCTCTTTTGCTGCTTCACGTGAAGGGGCGGAGGTCGAGGGGATTGTCAACACCTCGAATTTTTGGGATAGAGTGAAGGTATTAGTGTCATTGATAGAGTCACTGTATGAGGTTCTACGATGCGTGGATGGGGATAGAGTACTAACCATGGGGTTGGTGTGCAGCAAAATAGAAGCAGCCAAGCGGAAGATCCTTACAACGTCCAAAAAATATGGACCCACCATTCTAGAGATTGTGGAGGACAGATGGGACAGACAAATGAGCCGCGATCTTCACATGGCAGGTAAACACTTACATTCTCGTCCAATCAATGAGCTGTGATTTTCAGTTGATACTAATATGTAATTCATTGTCTTACGATTGCAGCGTACTATCTACATCCGGTCTTCCAATATGCTCGGGCCCTTGCTTATGACGATACGTTGATAGAATCGGTCAACATTATGGTAGACCGATTATCTTTCACCCCAACAGATGCTGCTGATGCGTTGAATGAGGTATAATTAGATATTTTAACATTGACAATATTAAATGAAATATACACTTCATATTTTTTGATAATGCAGATGAAAATATTTAGAGAGGGAATTGGTTCATTTGCGACACCTAATGCCATGGCCAGTCGTGATAGACTCGACCCAGGTAATGTGTCTTCACAATGTACCTTCTATATCTCGAGAAGTAATTTTTACATCTAATTATTATATTGTACGTGATCTGTCTTAAACGCACCTGAGTGGTGGCTAAATTACGGCACAAGTGCACCCGTATTAAGGAAGATCGCAATGAGAGTTCTATCGCAAACATCCTCGTCGAGTGGGTGTGAGCGGAATTGGTCGACGTTCTCCTTCTTGCATACTAAGCTGAGGAATAGGCTAACACACCGCAGGCTAGACAAAATGGTGTATGTTCATTACAACATGAGGCTAAAGGTTCGGCATGTACAAATGGATACAAGGAGAGGAGAGGGAGATTACGACCCAACGGATGCTGTGTACTTGCGAGACGATGATGACCCTATGGTAGCATGGGTTGCAAGAGCCACAACAGAGCGTGGTGAGGCAGAATTGGACGAGGATGCTGAAGAACCTGGCGAGACACCACGGCCTAATACTTTTCTCGCATCGGCTGTACAAGAGGCAGTGGGGGAGGGAGATGACACCCATGTGCATTTGGGTGGTGACGAGTCAGCAACGGGACGTGATAATGAAGTTAATTTAGATGAAGACCTCGTCATTGGTGGTGGAGACACATCGTATGCGTACGATGATACAGCATGAGAGCGATTGATACAACCTCCAATTTTTGAGCGTCAAGCGCCACCTCAGGTGAATTAATACATGAAAATCGAATCGTAAATTTCATTAGATAGCGTGGTCATAGATTGATGTATGATGATGTAAGAAATATATTACAGGTCGGTCCGACAAATGACAACATTGCGGGAGAACAGTGGTCCCGAGTTGCTGCACCGCGGCATTCAATATCTGCGGAACTAAGAAGGTTATCCACTTCAAGAGAGGCTAGGGGAAGTTCCTCATTTAGAGAGGTGAAATTATATTGCCATTTCTACATTTATTAATATATAATTCATTGGTAATTGAATATATTCTTCTTTCAATTGTGTAGTCTTCGGTAGCATCGAAACAACCATCTCAGTCTGCTGCGCCCCGACGCTCAACATCTAAGGCTAAGGCACCCAATCAGTCTTCTCAGGTATACGTACAGACTTACACAATAGAAAGTAAATTGAAAAATTATCTAAGCAGGCTTCTGCTTCTCAGGCATCTAGAGGGACACAACATGCAGCATGTATGCCGCCCCCTGCTCCACAGAAGAAAAAATCATCATGGACCACATTATTCACCAGCAAGAAGGACAAGGGACCACCATTAAATCCGATAGATATTGCAGACATGGAGACATTAGATCCCAATGCAGATGACGACACTCCCGAGCCCTCTGTTGAGCCCCGCATTAGTGGGAGTCATGACTCCAATGCTGATAGTACACCCACAGGGTCTTCATCCCATGGAGGTGGTGGTTCTCAAGGTGACCAACGGAGTCCTCGTGAGAATACTAGTGCTGGTGGTAGAGAGTACAGCAGTGGTCATAGTAGAGGTCGTGGGGGCCGTCAACATGGCGCATGGACAGAGGAGCAGCACTTCACACATGCCACGCAAGATGAGGACCACGGTGCTCCACCCGCAGGGACGAGACGGGCAGCTGATCATTGGGATCCCTACTATGGAAGTTCGGTTGCAGACAGTACAAGCTATCAAGGCATGTTGTCTGATTTTGAGAGGATGAGCACACATGACTCCCAGGGATCTGGAAGCTCGTATGGACGGTCATGGCCGCAACAGCCGATGTATCATGGCGACTCAGATAACAGTAGTTCATTTTTTCCATCATATCGTATCCATATCCTTATGCCACAGCTACGTCAGTAGAGGTCGTGTACGCACAAGGTTCGCAGGAGTATGAATACTATGTACGCATGTACTGGGAGAACTATTCAGGTTCAATGCGCTATGAAGACTATCTGTCCTATCTGCGGACCACATTTAATGTCAGATTGTTTGGAGATGGGCACTGGCCCAGTTTGGGTCCATAGTCTTTATTAGTATGTATCATTTGGTTACATTTATAACTAACTAATAATTAATTACAGATTTCTTCATATATAGAGTTCTGTACTTGCCATTGAAATCACTAATGTAAACTTTTACATCATTTGCAGGTCATCATGGACGGACGGCGTCACCCTGCGTGGGAGCATGGATACTCTGTTGAGGGTGATGGACATGTGCACTGTAGATACTGCGAACATCGTGTCACCGGCATACACAGGTTTGCGGAGCACCTTGCGGGAGTGGGACGCGATGTTCGTGCATGTGACCGAGTTCCGGGAGATGTTCGACATTCCTTTCAGACACAGTTACAGGATAGATACGGTTCTCGTAGCACACCGAGGACATCTTCTTCTACGTCCCGGGTACCTCCACCACGAGCACAGGGCGGAGCAGGATCTTCCTCCACGTTCAGAGTTCGAGCAGCACCAGCACCAGCACCAGTCGCACATGATAGAATTGAAGCTATAGATGTAGTGAGGACTTTTTTTACAGATTTTCATGTACCCTCCACCGCAGCACACGACCCATCATTTGTGCAGATGGTTACATATTTTCAGTCCCACCGACATGTACCTCCACCCACTAGGATAGAGTTAGATTATACGGGTGATCAGTCTCATGTATCTGATGATGAGTTTTGGGATTCGGGCTTCACTGATGATGAGGATTAGTGAGTTTTGAGATTCGGGTTACACAGATGAGGAGGATGAGTGAGTTTTGAGATTCGGACTTCACACATGGACGAGGATTAGTGAGTTTTTGTATTTTATACTTCATGAATGAATGCCATTATTATATCACTGTTTCCTTTTACATATTTAGTAATTGAAATAAATTTTTATGTATTATATATAATATGATGTTTAATTAAGCAGTGTAATATGTAATTTTTATATAATTTATTATGTATAATGTAGCATGGATCTATTATCATAAATAAACTCTACATTCTAATATTTTTAAATATATATAACATTTAATCTTTCAAAATAAATTTATTAAAAATTTTAAAAAAAATTCGCAAAAAATCGCGTCGAGAGCAAAAGGGGCGGATCGGGTGGCTGTGCGACCCGCCCGACCCGACCCGTCCCGCGCCGAGACCGGGTCGGCCGGGTCGGCAAACCCTGGTGTTATCCAAGATTTATTGTTTAGAAAAATTATTTATATACTCTCAAAAAATTTTCAATATGATCTTTATATTCATATCTTATAGAATTTATCCAAATGCCCCTTAAATCACTTAACTTGAGTTGTCACGCCCCAATGATAACATCCCACTTTACCGGCGCTAGTTCACTCACAGGAGATTATATTTTTATCTTTGGACAATTCACCCTCTCTCCCTCTCTCGCTCGTGGTGGCACCTGGAGTGGATTCCGGTGGCAACGACGATGGCAATGGCAAGAAAGTCCCCCACAATTGGTGAGAATCGGACGACGAGGAGAGGGGCCGCGGTGACCTAACTCTCTCTCTCTCTCCCTCTCCAGTGTCATAATGGGTCACCTCACCCTCGTCGCTCTCTCCCACTCTATTTGTCTCCCTACTCTCTCTAACTCTCTCTGGCCGGCGACGAAGAGGGCCATTGTGCCCTCTCTCGCTCTCTCCCTCATTGTCTCCCTAACCTCTCTTTCTATTTGTTACTCTTAGTTCCTATACATATGGGAACTGTCATACTTTTCATTATTCCTCTCCTCTATCCATAAACTAAATGCCGGGAGTAGATTATTAATTTGTCCCACATTGATCCATCTCAAGTTAACCATTGTGAGAGATCGTTAACGGTAGAGATTAAGGTGTTTCTCTCGTAAAGATTTTAAAGGTATTAAGATAAATTTCATTAAGATAGGAATATAGAAGTAATATTTAAAATTTTTAAGAGTATATAGATAATTTTCCCTTATCGTTATATTATTTATAGGGAGAAGACTGTGAATTTGATATGTAGTACAATATGTATAAGGATTTTTCGCTTGTTTATATATCTTTTTACATAGTGAAATCTCTCTCTGGTTTTTCATCTTTAATGAACATAAGCTTGTCCAGGTCACATGCATACTTAATTTACCTCCTTTTTACGCCTTGTTTTGTCTATTCTTTTTTTCCACGGATTCTCATTTGGGTCTTTAAGGCCCGCTTTGACAACGAGTTGGTCGGGCGGACAACGTAATCGGGAAGAAAGAATCTCTCGGTGGGCCCCACCTCCCCTCTCATACAGTCTCCGTTAATCGGGAGCGATTAGCGTGCTCGACACCGTGCTCGATTAACAAAGAGGACATAATTGTATGCACATTATCATTTTATGGATATTTCGATACGTTTCTATGTATGCAGATATTCATGAATTATCTTTTTCCCATGACAAATACCAAGAAATTGTCCAATTGAGAGGGTGGAGCGCGCGCGGGGACGCCGAGTCCCCTCCTCGTTGGTTCCTTTTTCGTTTTCATTCGTTGTATGAGCTGAGAGACGATCATATAATATAGCAAGGTGGCCCCTTTTTGCCTCTTCCTGTCCGGGGGGCCTCCGATGGATCCTCTCCACCCAATTAATTAATCACATCATGCATGAATGCAAAGGTACTCCTTCCTACAGAGTTCATCGGCCACAGACACGTACATATTTTCCCGGGCTTCTCGTGCCCTGTGTTGCTGAAAAGCCTTGCATGCACTGTTACTGAAAAGACGACGTTTGATGAAATGAAGCTTCGTCCTTTCAGTTCCGTCCTTTCCCATTCTTCTGCAGGGTGTTTTATTTCTGGAGGAACGACAGATGGAGCATCCTGGCTGACTCCTCCGGCACACCCCATCAGAAGAAACCCACCCATGGCGGCCTTCAAAAGTAGTAAGCGTAGAGGAGTGGCACTGGTGGTGGGTACGTGATGGCGCTGAAGTGCTGAAGTGATCGAACGCTCTGCTTTTATGGTGTCCTCCCCCCCCCCCCACCCGGCCCCCACTACGTCTCGTGCACCCGTACGTCTGCTTTGAGTATCTTAATTAATCCTTGTTAAGATGGTCTTATAAAAGTCAGGGGATTTGTGATGAAAGAGTACCTTAAGCCCCGATTTGGTTCTGAATTTATGATAATTTGGTTAAAATTAATTGAATTTACTTTATTTATTTTTATCTTTTTATTTTGGCATGACATCGTATTTGGTTATCTCATCCGTGAAAGTGAGATAGATCAATCAGACTTAAATGTGATTAAGTTATTTTTAAGTGAATTATCTAAATTAATTTTTGTTAAGATAAAATGACTTAAGTTTAAATTAAAATGAAGATAATGTTGAAATAAATTCCAAACAAAATAGGGTTAAATGTGAATTTAAAGAGAGAGGTCGGATAATATTAATTTATCTTCTCACTGAGATCTTGAAGAAAATACTTGGTGTAATTAGAAAAAAAAAAGAGATATCTTATCACGTTCTTTTTTGCCCTTTTGGGACCAATCGGTTTTCGTCGTCCTTCCCAACAACCACACCTCAGCAGATTGCTGATCAACGTATCCTCCTCCAGTCACCCGTCGTGGAAGTTGGCACAGCTGTCACGCAGATCCATCGACAAGTCGTCGAGGCGCGTTAAGTTCGGATAGGGAGTTTCCCGTTATTACACTGCAGATGTGCTGCCGGGCATAACTCCCGCCAAACCATACGTAGGAGCTTTTGTCCAGGGGCCACTCCTCTTATATATTGTAATCAATGTTAACGTAATCGAATCGATAATTAAATTGATCAATGAGTTAGTTTGATTTGAACTAATTGAATCATTTAATCTAATCATTTTAAATCATGACGTCGTCGTAATATAATTATGATATTATAAAACTATAATAATTTTAAATATATATAAATATTATATTTTTAAATAATATAATAAATTATATTATATATGATATAATAATTTTATAATCCAAAATAATAACAAATAAGATGTAATGATCAAAATAAAAAAATATACTTACATAATTATTATTAATTATTATATAATTATACAAGTTAAAAAATAATAGTAATATGATTAAATAAATTGACATTAAAATTTTATAATATTTTATTAATCTTTACTCTTCGCAATTGACATATATACTCCTTTAAATTTTAAAACTTCAAATATACTTAAAATAAAATAATAAATGACAACAGATCAATAATAATAAGATCATAATTTTATTCACACATAAATATCATTTTAAAAATCTAAGTAGTTTTATTTAAATGGTGAATCGGGCCTGACTAATTTATCGGTTGAATTACGATTCGTCATATTTTTCTAATTTTTTAACATTAGATCGGATCGATCTTAATCGAATTGGTGTCTAGATCGATTGACGATTAGATCGATCGGATCAGCCGATCTAATCTGATTTTAATAACACTGATCGTAACAAATCTTTCTCACGTGAATTTGTAAACTCTGCGATGAAAATTCCGAGATTAAGATAAAGATATATAGTGTTCGTCGGATAAGGATGTATGTATATATGTATTATGTAATCTCGATCGATTATTTGATTGGGTGTCATATCTATATATTCTACTCCAACCAGCAAGATTGTCGAACACCAATTTCTATTTGTTTATACATAAGATCTCAATCTACCTGCCTTATTGAACGTCTCATTATCTTTTAACTCTCTTTTTCCATTCATTTATCTATAAAACTCACTTTCATATATATGTCACACATGTTTCTTACATAGATATTATATATGTGGATTACCTAGCTAGTTTGACAGAACTTAGGTGTAGTTAAATTTTAAAAGTATATTTTACTTCTCATTTTTTACCCCTTAGAAGCAACGTAAGAAGCACCTTACGTTTACATATAGCCTTATCCCACTTTATATAGGTAGGGTACGTCGAACATGTAGAAGATCTGCCTATATACATCCATTTCCAATAGTTTTAAAGGATAAGAATATGTAAGGGATACATAAGAATAGGGATAGACGTGACAATATCTTTTTATGTATGGAGAAGATCTGATGCTCAACTAAAATTATACAAGTTGATATACAAGAGGATTACGTTTACATATAATTTTCTCTGGCTTTATATAGATATGCTAAGAATGAAAATGAGGGCATTCACACTATAATATAATGCGAATATCTCTCTTTAGTAATATTATATAAAATATTTTATTTTTAATTTTTTTAAAAAAATTAAGTGAGATCTAAACTCTCTTAATTTAGAGTGAGATCAAATCACCTACTTTGTTTGAATTGTACAGTAAAAAAAGAAAAAATATGTGAATAATAGTTAATATTCATATTAATGTCCACGTGAATAGTAACTACTATTGACACTCATTTTTTTTCTTGACATGCATTCTAAATAAAGTGGGTGATTTGGTCTCCACTTTAAATTAGGAGATCTTATATCCCATCTAAAAAATTAAAAAAATAAAAAATATGCTTAAATTTGATTAAGGGAGGCTTTCGCACTGTAATTATAGTGAGGACACCCCTACTTGGTCATTTCTCGAATAAGAGTATCTAAAAGATAATACCTTTATTTACCTACCCGTACATATCTATCTCCAATTAAAGGATAAACATATGTAAGGGATACATAAGAATAGGGATAGAGGTGGCAATTAATACATCTTTCTCTTTAGGCCATGTTTGTTTGAGGCATAAACCGTGGTACCCCACTAAAAGTTCTTATATTCTCTTTGATTGTTCATACAAGGTATTCCATTTGAGTTAGAATATATAAGCTCTTAAAGGATACATATAGGGTTAACTATTTGGACAGATAGATATACTTTTATGCACGGAGGAAATCTTATGCTCAAATTACATATATACTCCTGTAAAATTTGATTTTGTCAAATATATCTTTCATCGGAGCATATTATCATGAATATCCTCGAAATATAGGTAATATCACGATTGTGCCCTCGCCGTATCTCCATGTGTTTAACCCGAGTTAAGTGTGAGTTAAGGAGTAAGATTTATATATATATATCCCTATAAAGTTCGATTTTGTTAAATATATCCTAGATCTAACGATTGTAGATGACATATTTCACGTAATATTCTCCTATGTCGACGATAATAAAATAAAAGGGTATAATCATAATATTTCTATGTAAACGAAGGATATTCATAATAATATACTAAGATGAAGGATATATTTGACAAGATCAAATTTTATAGAAGTATATATGTAAAAATCTCAATTATATATACGAGCTGATATTCAAATATTCACATATATAACTTAACTAACGATACAAACAATTAATGGAACCTTGAGAAGCAACTGAATGTGTCTTCATGCAACAACGTACCCTTTGATAAGTGGCCTTGATGGAAAACAACTCTGAAGATACACGATCTCGCTAATGAAGTGGAGATGCTTCAATGCACCGGTGGTCCACTAGTAAGGCTTCTTGAAACACTTAAAAAAAACTGTCATATACACTATCTGGACTCTCATAATATGTGAAGTTAAAACGGTCGATATTTTCTGCTTTCCTTGTTTTAACTTAGCCCCTTATTACATGATAAGGCTAGGATAGACATGGAGAGGAATATTATAATATTTGTTAGAGTAATACTTAGTGCACTCATGACTTATAATTAGTGTAACACTTAATATTTTTTAAAAAAAATTTGAGTGACTTCCACCTTAAGTTTGTTTGATCCTTAAGTCACATCACCCACGACCTGACATAAAGATCACGTAAAAAATATATATCTCTCTCTATGAATAGGACCCGATTTACAATTTTATTTGACCCTCACATCCCATCATCTGATGACGTGACATGGGGGGGCCAAACAAACTTAAGGTGAAATACACTCAAAAATATTTTTTAAAAAAAATATTAAATAATATACTAATTACACGGGTAAATATAATTAGTGTAGGGGATACATTAAACATTACTATATTTTTTATTATCATATGTTTTTTATTATTTCACTTCCGTTCAACATTCCTATTATGATATCAAACAATCAATACCAAAATAATGTTTAACTTGAATTTGGTAATTCCCAGATTAATTAAGAGTACCAAACTTGCATGTGCTTCACACTTCTCTATTCGGACGACATAGGCTCTGGTCAAATAATTTTCCCCCTTCACATTAATCACAAGAAATAGGTATTGAACCCAAGGCCTCTTTTGTAAGAGAGATGCCGATGCCAACAGCCACTACGTACGGTTGGACGTCGTCAACCGTTTGCCTGCTCTGTGACCCAGCTAGTCATTGTTATGTATAGATCCCAGTGAAGGTTTCGATCAACCATTGGAGCCTCCAGCTCGTGCTGTCGCTGTTACGGTGGCATCACCACATGCCAGTACTATTAGTACGTCTAAACTAGCATCCAGATTTGGGATCGGCATATTAATGATATCACACGGTAGTTTTCGCTAATCAATCTGTTTCTCCACTGTGCATACACTGGCAACGACAAAATGCACCCGTAATGGTGAAGGATTTCCCATTCAAAACGAGGTTCACTTATCTTCAAATTTTTTTTTAAAAAAAAAGAGATAAGGCCAGTGCATCTTGTTAGAGATAAATGTAATCTTTTTGTAAAAGATACCACTGAAACTTAGGGTGCAATTGGAGCCAGTAATCTCGACTATGGATTATATTTAAAATTCACTTTTTGGGGGAAAAAAGTTAATTTTGGACAATTTCTAGATATTTTTAAACAAATCTTTTATTATCTATATCTCTCTCCTCTTGCAAATTTTTTTTTATAAAAATTAAGATGATTGAAAATAAACAGTTATAATATATAACTGAGATTCTAACGAATGAAATCCATCTAGACAGTGATTCCAAACGCACCCTCGTACAAGTAAGGTCGGCTTCTAGGTGGGCATTTCTTATACATGGTCAATCATATATGCAGCCGGATTGCTCTAGCGTCCATGTCAGAGTGCCAAACTTAGGTAGGCTGAGTTGACACCCAACTTATATGTATCACTTTTTTCCTCGGGCTACATTTGGCTCGGGTCACTGAAGTGATTCTAAGGATTCTAATCACTGACAACTTTAACATCCAAATCAAACGGCTCCATTCACCTCAGCTTGTGTGAAATCAAAGATTTTAAATAACGGAGAGAGTTATACTCAAAGCGTCCTGGTTTTCAAAATCCGTAATAGGAGTTTCTGGGCGGATTGGGTAAAAAAAAAAGTCTTCACCGTGTGTAAATATTTTTTAATGTTTATTTTTAAAAAATCTAGTAGAGAGTCTAAAAAACTAGAGAGAGAAAGAAAGATTTAAAAATTTTAAATTTTTATTAAATTTTATAATTTTAATAATTGTACTTAACATAAAATAATTTATAAAAAATTATTAAATTTTTATTTTTTTCAAAATCTCATATGATCTAATGGACCCAACTAATTAACGACGAGCACATATCTTCGCATTATTCACACCTTTAATTCATTTGTTTTTTTTATTTTTTATTATTTTTAATAAATTTTATAAAATAAATTTACCATTAAAATAAAAAAGTATTTGATAAAAATTATTAATATTACTAATTAAATTTTAAAAATAAAAAATGAAGATACTTACGTACTTGAATGCCTACGATGCAAATGAAAGTCAGGTAGGCACGCAATTAGTGGCAAATTTTTTTTTTTTTTGAAAGCATAAGATATTCATTCATTTAGCACAGACAGAAGATACAAGCTTGAGACATTGGCAACCCACCAAACATACACAGCCACAACCGGCCCATACCAACGACATCCAGGCGAAGAGACAAGAAAACAAACAGTGAACAGATAGTACATAGACATCCCTCAGGAATTGGTAGACTTGGAGGCATCGAGGAAGAGGCTGCCACTGTTGTAGGAACCGGGGACCATCCACGAGGGGCGCAAAGCTGTCAGAGCGCGCTAATCTGAAGGCGGTGAAACCAAGGTGCTCGGGAGGCCAGCACCACAGAGGGTGCACGGGATGAGCGCAGAGTCTCCGAGTCCTTTGGAAAACGTGGGAGGGAGCCCGAAACCTACAACACGGAACAGACCCAAGCAACCCTGAGTGCTCGAGAAGTCGCCCATCGCCGGGGGAGACAGTCTCTGGAGGAGTAGGAAGGGATGGGGGGGAGACAGTATGGGAACGGGGAATGGGGGAACAGGAGCGAACGAGGGCTGATCACAGGGGGGGCGGAGACGGAGGTAGAGGGGGGGAGCGGAGGTTGGAGGGACCGGGGCAGAGGGGTGGTATGTGTGGGGCCCAAAAACGGAGGGGATAGGGGAAGGGGGTCGGCCGAGGAAGGATGCCGAGGGGAGGGTGGGTGCGACGCTGGAGGAGGCGAGGAGGGGAAGGTGGATGAGGGGCGAATGGTGGAGAGGGGAGGCGCCGGAGGAGGGGGGGAAGGGGGGGAGAGGGAGAGCAGGGCGGTGGGGTGAACTGAGGGGGGAGGAGGGCGGGGGACAGGGGAGGGGGGTTGGGTGAACGACGGGGAGAAAGAAAGGGGGAGAGGGGCGGAGGGACGACTGGCGGGGGAGAGCGGTGAGGGGAGAGGAAGAGCTGGGCGGTGGGGAGAAGTGGAAGGGAAGGGGGGACAGGGGACATGGAAGGGGGGTTGGGTGATCGTCGGGAAGTAAGAAGGGGGGGGATCGGGGGGACGACTGGCGGGGGAGGGGGAGCAGGGAGGAGGAGGGGGAGATTTTCAGGGGAGATCGGAGAAAACCCCGGTCTCCCCTGATCGATCCAGGTGGGGTGAGAAGACCCCCCTGACAAAACCCAGCTAGGTCCCCGGAGAGACTCACCTGGAGGGATCTTCCTGTAGAGGAGAAGGAGAGGGGGGAGTTCCCGGAGGGAGCTCCCCCCCGCCGGACGAACCGCAAGAGGAGGGAAACCCCCGCGACCGAGGAAGGCGGAGGCTCGACGCGCAGCGAGAAAACCCCACTACCCCCTTAGTGGCAATATTTTAAACTATACCTCTCACACATTTTAAATTCTCCCTAAGAACCCTAGTGCACTGAGATGGGTTCAATATCTCTCTACCCACTCTCAAATATACTTTTAGATTATAATCCAAAATGTATAATGCAAGGTTTGCCGACTCGGTGATCCGTATCGAATCGAAATTACTCTAATCTGGTACAGTACGCCTGAGTCGCATGCGATTCGGGCCAACTCGGTCGCCTCTCACCCCACCTGATAGACCTTTCTTCTCCCATTCCGACGCTCTCCCATCTCGGCGACGGTTTCTTCCCCCACACTAGCTAGCACCCCCTCCACCCCGATAGCCCACCCTGGTGGCCTCGCCCCACCCATGACAGTCCCCCACCGCGGCTGATAATGTCCCTTTTGGCCAGATTATCGTCGTTACCGCCTGATCTCATCTACCACTGCCGGATCTTTGCCGTCACAATCGGACCTCGTAGGAGCACGCCTAGAAGGTCGCAGAGATGTGTAGAGAGGGAGGGATAAGTGACTCGGTCTGAGTCATCCAGATCATGTCTCGGATTTCCGTGGATCCGAGTAGATCTACCCTAGTTGCCCCGACTCATACCGAATCGACGAACCATACTATAATGTGCACCAAACACGGCCGTAAACCCCGTGCCGACGTCATGTTGCTCTAGCGCCAACATGCCAAGTGCCGACTTTTTTATATTGATATTAAGCCAATTATTTGTTTTAAGTGTAAATAGATGGATCCTAAAGTAAGCTTTTATACATATATTTATATATATATATATATATTTATATATATATATATATATAGTTACTGGAAGTCTTATTTACATCTTAAAATATATCAGATTTTTTTCAGCTAAAATATCTGTTACTAAACAATTCAAGTATTTCGCGCTTGCACTTTACACTTTGTTTCCTATTTCCTCTCTTTGTTGATGATTAGGATTAACTGTAACAAAATGGATTAATTTGATTTGACAAGATTTGCTTTCATTTTTAACATAGGTTCACTACACCTCCTCGTACTCCAACCCCCTGGTCTTAGAGCAATAAAAATATTTTGGGCCACTTTGTTAATCGGGCAAGATTAACGCAAGCGACCTTTGGGAGTCGGTTGCGCTAACCGACTATGGTAAACTTTTATGTGTGAGAGAAGAGCGGTGGAATTCATCGACTCTCTCTCGTTGATTTGCCCATCCTAACTTATTATCAAACATACCCTTACTGTCACTTTGTTAATAAGGTAGGATAAACTAACTTGAGTGAGTTCAGGGTGGATTATTCTAAGAGTTTTCATATTTTTAGTCTGATACTTATCTTATCCGAGATCGGATAAGATATTCTCGTGAGAGAGGTGAAACGAGTTAACCCCGAATTAAAGATCTTAAACTTATCTAACCCCGATTGATGTATTATGAATCTAAAATTTGAATAACTCGTTTACCCGTGAATATAACTCATCTTAATCGGCTTATTTTATTATCAAAATAACCCTTAAAATAGTGATGTTAACCATAAATTTCACATCCACCGTACGTACGTAATGTCTTGAGGAAGCTTCACTCTACCACCATGGAGCCCCCAGGTTCGCACCCCACAACTCAGATATTTTAAGAAGTAACCAACTATTATTGGTAGCACCTGGGAAGCACAATCATTTACCAAGCAAATTGACATTATAGCGCGTGCCCATTCACCATTATGGTCTAGTTCGCATTTCTCCAAGCCCACGTTTATCCCATAATCACGCATCTCTCTCTCTCTCTCTCTCTCTCTCTCTCCCCTATCGTAAGGGTAACGGGTAAGTTAATCCAACAGTCTCCGTTAAGTTCCATGCAATATATACCCCCTCTATCACATGAAGAGTAAGATGTTAAGCATAAATGCTGCCTAACATGATTTATCGCTCCAGAATTAATAACTCAGGGACTGCATACATGAGCTAGTAAACCAAGTGACCTATTAGGATCGAGATGAGAGTTTCCCGGTTCCTCCTCTGATTTGTGCGCTCTTTACGGAAACAAGGTTCCTCGACTCTTAGTTGTGCATTTGTATTTGGTTTTTCTTCGATCCGATATTAGTCGGCTCAACTGGGATCCAATTTGAATTGATCCGGTCAGGTCATGTTTTTGAAATAAACTCAACAATAAAATTTAATCTCTTTAGCAATGAAATGCAAAATCCATATATGACTATTATTATATCATTGTTATATTAATTTTAATATATATATTATTGTTATATATTATATTATTATTAAATAATTCATAATGACTCTATACAATATGAGTGACTTTTAACTCAAAACTCTCTTGATACTATGTAAGTCACTCTAATCAAGATGAGTCAAATCTAGTTAACAAACAATGAATAATATATATATATATGTAAAATTTATAAATTTCGATCTCATATCTCTCGATATTTAAATGTGAGATCCAACTATGTACGTGTCATCACTCGCGCCTTCCCTAGGATCACGTTGCGTTCGCTTATGCATCCATTGCAAGGGTGCCTTCCTTCCCCTATAAATTGCATTTTTATCTTAAAATTCTAGCATATTAATGTAGTAATAGAGTAAGAGATAAAATATTAATGTGTCAACATGTTACTATTAATGTAATATGGCATTGACAGAGTAATGCATTAGTGTAACATGATATTCACATATCATCATAGTATGGCATTATCATGATATTAATAAGGTATAGATATTAATGTAATAAGACATTAATATCTTGACATATTAATATCTTAACATGGTAACATCTTAATCTTTTCTATATCACGCCATTATTATATGTTAGAACATTAGTTTGACAATACACTAATTATAACATCCTGCAATATCGTTTACATTAATAGTTTAACAACTTAACATCTTTCTATATTATTATGCTAATACGTTATTATCTTAATACTGTTACTACGTCAAATGCCTCTGTGAAAGGTGTTAACGCTTTAATATTACACTATGTTAATATGTTAACACAAAGTACTTGACATCTTAACATATTAACATACATAAATATATTTACATAATAATAATAATAGCTTGTAAAATAGGATATGGGCCAAAATTTGATGTAGTGCTACAAATTACAAATAAGAGGTAAACTCTCCCAAGTGGCAATATATATATATATATATATATATATATATATATATATTGAGTTGGGAACCACGGCGCGTGCCGCGGAATCACCCACTCGTGCAGCGCCACGTCCGCAGGCGACCGTGAGATCTCATCGAGCGGTCCAATCACATTCCTCTCTCGAGAACCCAAGCCACCCTTGAGATCACGACAAAACTTTATTTATTTCATTTATCAAACGATCCCTCTTCTCCATTCTCATTTCCCCCCTCGGACATCGCAAGATTACTGATTTGGGGGCGTCGACATCCATCCTGGCGGTCCCAATTCGGGGATAGGTTGGGGGTCCCTCGTATCCAACCGTTGGATCCAACACGGTCCAGCGTTCGTTTTTGAAAAAAAACCCACGAAAAAAAGTTTTTAAAAAAAACAAAACAGGGCGAGGTCAAGTTAACTGCGCGGCACATTCACACTCTCTGCCTTGGCCGAATTCTTGACGCGGTTTCCCCGTCAAGTGCGGCGAGACGAGTTCTAGTGAGGAGAGAGAGAGAGAGAGATGATGGAGGCTACCAGTCAACAGCTGGCGAGGGATGTATGTAATGCGATGGCATGTGGGTAGGTGATGTGTCATGTGTGTAACGCGGCAGTAGTGATGAGAAGCCTCCCCACCTTTTCTCCCGCCGCTTCTGTCATGTTAAATGCCCCCACCGGAGGACAGCGGTTGCTGCTCCAACTTGCGCCCGCAAACCTCCGCCATAACTGGCCACCGCTGCCGACCTTCCACCACCGCACCCGCCAACGCCAATACTCCTTCCCCCTCCTCTGCCTCTCGTCTTGTAGGCCGTCCGATAGGAGCCCTGCAGAAGACGCGGAGGATCGGAGGACCGTCTATATGTATGGTTCTGGCTTCTTCTTCTTCGTCTCTGGGGTCTGAAGCAGTGTCCTCGGTGATGTTTCCATTGGCGATTAATGTGTATATGTTGGCGTGACTCAGTTTGCTTTGTTAACACCGGGTGAGTAGTACGTGGGGGGTGTCAGACATGAGGCGAGCTGCCCTCGTGCGTCTGTTCTACGGATCTCTAGCGTGCCTGTGGCTTCTCCTAGTCGGCGCTGACGACCCCTACCGGTACTTTACTTGGACCATCACCTACGGCAAAATCTCCCCTCTCGGCGTCCCTCAGCAGGTTGGCGACCTCTAATAGGCAGTTCGGGCATCAACCTATATATATGTATCTAACCTACGTTTCCTCTTTGATACCATAACAATGGTGTCTACGTGGTGGATGAAATGGGTCCTCCCCTCTGTTTTGCTGTTCTGCAGGGTATCCTCATCAATGGGCAGTTCCCGGGGCCTCAACTCGACTGCGTCACCAACGACAACATCATCATCAATGTCATCAACAAGCTGGATGAGCCGTTCCTCCTGACATGGTGAGCCTGCCGGGGCAACGATCCTTGGTTTCCCTCCATGTCCTCTCAGCTCCACTGCCTCAGGGCACCCCGGGTGCTCGACCTTCTGCTCTTTTCTTAACCTGGTGACCAGAATACTAATGACCTCTGCTCTTGCTTTCTCTTCTGAGGAAACAGGAATGGGATCAAACAGAGGAAGAACTCGTGGCAGGATGGAGTCTTGGGGACCAATTGCCCGATCCCGCCCAACTCAAACTACACCTACAAGTGGCAGGCGAAAGACCAGATCGGTTCCTTCTTCTACTTCCCCTCCACGGCAATGCACCGGGCTGCGGGGGGCTACGGCGGCCTGAGCGTCTACCAGCGTCCAGTTATTTCAATCCCATACCCGACACCTGCCGGAGATTTCACGCTACTCGTCGGCGACTGGTACAACACCGATCACAAGGTCGGTGAGGAAACGACCATCACAATGCGCGTTAACCCCGTAACAAATTAAGAACAGAAAAAATGAGATATATAAAGAAGAAGAGTTGTTCTGATACGTTTGGTGTGCGCTTGTTGCAGGCAATGAGGCAGTCTCTGGATGCTGGGAAAGCTCTCCCTTCTCCTGATGGTCTCCTCATAAACGGGCGTCCCCAATACTCCACCTTCACTGGAGATCGAGGTCTGTATATATAATTCCAATGTTCATACCAATTACTGGAGAGAGATCTGCTCTCTGTGCGCAAAAGTATTCATATCTTAACGCCACATGCTCCAATCTTCTAGGGAAGACGTACATGTTCAGGATCTCCAATGTGGGTCTGTCGACATCGATCAACTTCAGGATCCAGGGCCACAGGGTGAAGGTGGTCGAAGTGGAAGGCTCCCATGTCATCCAGGACTACTACGATTCTCTTGATGTGCATGTAGGCCAGTCGCTGTCTGTTCTCGTCACCCTTGACCAGGCCTCCAAGGACTACTACATCGTGGCATCCACGCGTTTCACACAGAAGGTGCTCACAGCAACTGCAGCCCTCCACTACTCCAACTCCAACTCCCCTGTTTCCGGGCCAGTCCCTTCTGGTCCTACGTACCAGGTTCACTGGTCTATGACCCAAGCTAGAACATTCCGGTATGTTCCCCCGCCCACCCAGATTCACATTTCTGTGTAACAAAGATTTGCGACCGGGAAGATGAGAGATATTGGTATGGAGGTATGGGAACTTCTCCTGACAGTAGAGTTTCCTGCTATGTTTCTCTCCGTGTGAAGATGGAACTTGACATCAAACGCGGCAAGGCCGAACCCTCAAGGTTCATACCACTATGGGAACATTACGAGGACGACATCCCTCGTCCTGGCCAACTCGGCTCCCCTGGTCGACGGCAAGCAGCGCTACGCAGTGAACGGCATCTCCTACGTTGTCCCCGGCACGCCACCGAAGCTTGCCGATAACTTCAACATCCAAGGCGTGTTCAGCGTGAACAACCTCCCGTCGCAGCCCACAGGCGGCCCTGTCCACCTCGCCACATCCGTCTTGCGGTTCGGCCTCCACGACTTCGTGGAGATCGTCTTCCAAAACACCGAGAAGACCATCCAGAGTTGGCATCTCGATGGCTACGACTTCTGGGTTGTTGGGTAAGTCTTACTAGCTTACATGGTGATTTGGTGCAATTGGGTTTTCAGCCCTTGTACTGCAAGTTTCATGTTTCTTATTGTCGGAAAGTATCCTGCAAACTGAGTATAGAGAAACACTGTTGCATCTAAGATTTTCATAGAAGCAGATGTGCACCGTTGTTTTTTCCTTGGAAGATCAAAATCACCCTCAGATGTGGCTCCCAATGTTAATACATGGACAGAGCTTAACATATGAATGTGACAGGTACGGATCTGGGCAATGGGCACCTGCTCTCAGAAACCGCTACAACCTTGTGGATGCTACCACCAGGCACACTGTTCAGGTAACCAGAGCATTTTAACATCTTCCCAACCCTTGGAGTAGAATGTCCTTGTTCCTGGGTCAGAACTTAGAACAAACTGTAAGAAAATGGAGAGTTACATGAATATTCTCTTTTTCATCAACTGATGTCGCAGTTTGCTTCCACTGTTTGTAATGCTTGCTCTCTCTCTCTCTCTCTCTCTCTCTCTCTCTCTCTCTCTCTCTCTCTCTCTCTCTCTCTCTGCCTATCCTGTAGGTCTATCCAAGTGGATGGAGCGCCATTTTGGTATCCTTAGACAACCAGGGTATGTGGAATCTGAGGTCTGCAATGTGGGCGAGGCAATACCTCGGCCAGCAACTCTACATCAGAGTTTGGACATCGGAGAAGAGCTATTCAAATGAGTACGACATTCCTCCCAATGCGCTGCTCTGTGGCAGGGCCAAGGGACTCCATTGAAAAACATAAATTGATTGGATTGTTCTTGTAACCTGGCTGCTTTCTGTCACGACGGGGTGACGTTAAAAGACAAAACGATCAGTGAGAGATCGCATAAGAGGAATGGCTATCAATAAAGTCTATAGCCATCTGCCATTTGATGTCATTTAATTTTAGTTGCTGGTTGGAAGGAAAACAATGATAGACAGGGTGCAGCTCTACTTCTGATGTTACTGTTATTTCCTTGGAAAGCTGAAAATTAATGGCTGTGGCATTCAAAGGGGATGTTGATTAGACGTAGTGGGTGAGTTAAGAGCCTGTTTTGTGCGAGATATCTCCGTTGGTTCACCCTGCGTGTTCAAATTTGGACCCGTTTATTTAAAATACGAAAGATTAACTAGGGAATGTATATATTGTCCCTATCCCTCGCTCTGTTATGTCTGCGTCCTTCTCATTGAGTGAACGTACACGGCAGAAAGAACTTCGAGAGAAGCAAGGACGGCTTCATTTCCTTGTACATATCCCTCACGTCCCTCACTCCTGTGATTTCATAAATGATCACAGACCCCTTAAGCGAAGGATTTTCAGATGTGGAAGAGTTCCAGTCACGTGGAAGATAGAAGCACAAAATGTAATGGATAAGAGGGTTCTTGTTCTAAAGCTCGTTTTGATAACAGATTAGAATAGGAGCGGGTGACTTACCTACGGCGGCGTGTCCATCCCCCTAATTTTATTCGACCTTGATTAAGTCATATCACATACTCTATTATGAGAACGAAAAAAACCACTTTAATCTTTATCTAATTTTGGTTAAGTTAAATGAACCAAACTAAAATAAAAATCATCTAACTCAGAATAAGTCACCCTAATCGTACTTATTCTGCCGTCAAATTAAGCCTCATTGCCGTTTGTGTTGTGAACTTTTTCTTCATGTCGTAAAACTACGCATGTATTCCCTGTGAGCAGCGGCAGAGACAGGGAGGGCAGGGAGAAGGGGGGGGGTGCATGGCTGGATGGCCCCACCTTCTCCACAACCCTTTTATGGGTGACCCTCCCAAAGTTTTAGTAAAGATGTATTTTGTATTTTATTATTTTATGTTATTGTATTGTTTTGAAAACCGACTAAACCGAGGGTTGTCTAATGGTTCACCCCTCTTCTTCCCACGACGGGGAGGTCGCGAGTTCGATCCCTCCCTCCAACATAGATAACCAAATCCCCTATATTCTCGATCGCTGTCTGTGTCACTATGTGCATTTTTTATCAAAAAAAATGGGTACATTTATATATACTATCAAAATAAATAAATATTAGATTGAGATATCTTCCATCGTCTTTAACCCATCTTACTGAACTCTGGCTTGCAACCTGCAGACTATGACAAGACCAAGAATGTCCTCATTTATCCTGCATTTGTCATTATTTTCTACTGTAACGCTTATTCCATCGTACCACTAATTACACCGCCAAGCAGTGTGTCACCTTTTTAAAAAAATTTAAGAGAATTTACATTATTCATTGGAGTTTTTTTCTTTTACTTGACGTGCACGTCACATTGAATGATTATTAAAATTTAGACATAGTCTTTAGATAATAATCTCATATCGGTTATTGGATTGTGATTCACGTATTTATGACTTTAGACCTGTGTATCTTGACATTATGATTTTGTGAATTTCAACAATGATGATAATTTGACGTGAGTGTCACGTTAATTTTTAAAAAAAAATTGACACACCGCTAGGCGGTATAATTAGGAGGGTGTAACAATCATTACTCTATTTTCTATTGTTTTATTTCCTTCCGGTTGTTAACCCACAGTCTTATCCCTCTTTCTTCTTTGCACGACTGATGCTATTTAAATATGAAAAATAGTCAACAAATGAATGAGACGTCTTTCTTTCTTCTAACCATATACATTTTGTAATTATATGACTAGTTTTGCTGTTCTGCATAATTACAGAATGACGGAGAAAAGGTAAGATTTTATTTTAATGTTGGGAGTAAACGCACCTCCACTGCCCACTACCAAAGGGCGAAAAAAATTAGTAAATCAGCATATTGTTTCTGAAACGTTCATTTATTAGTATTTATATGCATAAAATTTAAATTGTTAATTTCTAAGTTATTGATTGCGAGATAATATAGTTTATTTAAATCATAAAGTACATATCCTTATTATAATACATAAAAATGTTTTATCTACAATAATACATAAAAATGTTTTATCTACAACATAAGTAAATTTAATTTAATTTATAATATATATATATATATATTAATTTGGGCCTCTCAAAGAACTTTTTTTTGACTCCGCCACTGCCTGTGCCTTCACCCCTGCAATTCTACAGTACCGTAGCTGCGGATGTTTAGACTTACCTAAGCCACCGGACATGCCCCTTCGCAATCAAAATATGTTCCTTCGTTGCGCGTGGTAACCAATGATGTTGCATGGGCTAAAGTGAAGTCGCATGTATCCAAAGCTGCAGAAGTAATGCTTATTTTAATCTGAGATTATTACACATCAATGGACATTTTATTTTTTTTAAAATTTTATGACGTAAAATTCAAGTCATCTTAACATATGGTATAAGTCACACTCTCGTCTAATGATTCAAAAAAATTAAAATTAAAAAGAGCCCACTCAAAAAAAAGGGCCCAACACGATTTATTTGATATGTTTTTTTTAAAAAAATTTTAGACCATACGAGGGAAGTGTGGCTTACACTAGAAGTTAAGGGTGACTTAAAACTCTATGTTATAAAATTTTCAAAAACATAAAAATATAATAAATCTAGTACAGGGTGTGTAATATGCCTAATGTGTGCTCTAAGCATTTTTAAGTTGGAGAAGGTGTCAATAGACCTTCCGAAGATCCAAATTAAACTGACGGTCACCTATTCAATACCAAGTTATGTTTAGTGGATATTCAGACCAATTACACACCTAGAGTGTGCATCGAGTAAATTATTTAAAAAATGATGTGAAACTCACATCTCTCTAATTTATCGTATAAGTCACATCTCCATCCGATGACGTAAAAAAGATAAAATAAAAAAAATCAATTCAAGAAAAATTCGACTCAACACTATCCGATGGAAGTGTGACTTGTACAATAAGTTGAGGAACGTGAGCTCCACGTCACAAAAAAAAAAGTTATTCTTTAAGGCCCTGTTTGATAATAGGTTATGATAACTCACATGAGATAGGTTAGGATGAGTTATTCCTTGACTTTGTATTTTTTCAGTTTGATAATTTGTTCTAACCTTAGGAATAACCCATTCCATAGAAATGGTAGAATGAGTTATTCTTAGAATAATGTCTTTTATCCTAACCAACCCCTGGTAACTTAACCCTGTTATCAAACTCGAACAAGGATAAAATGCCAGAATAACTCATCCTACCCGAGTTTATTCCGTTAACAAAGTGGGCCTAATACCATATGATATATTTGCATTTGATATGTTGTCTGGGACTCGCGGAGTCACGTGGATCCCGTGTAACCTAGTTACTTATATAAACAGGGTTGTCGTCAAAACCACGAGTGACGTGTGTGAGAATTGTAGGTGTGCGTGTTCAGAGAGAGAGAGAGAGAGAGAGAGAGAGAGAGAGAGAGAGAGAGAGAGAGAGAGAGAGAGAGAGAGAGAGAGAGAGAGAGAGAGAGAGAGAGAGAGAGAGAGAGAGAGAGAGAGAGAGAGAGAGAGAGAGAGAGAGAGCTCTTTTATCTCTCTCTTGCATTTATCTTTACACAGTGAATTTGTGTGTACGGCTCCATAATTTTTTTAATTAGATTATTCACGTAAATCTATGCCATTCGTGTGTGATTGTATCGTAATTGTCAAAGTCACAACGTGACCCAATCGGTGTTCATAGAGAGCCTAAACACTTGGAGGATAAAGCGTCTACTAAAATGTTTTCTAGGCAACAATTTGGCAAATGTTTAAAAACTCAAAAACATGTACCTCAATATATAAATTATGAATAAATTATATTAAATTTTTTAATATTAAAAATTAAGATATATATATATATATATATATATATATATATATATATGAGAGAGAGAGAGAGAGAGATGGGAGAAAAATCGGTTGACAGCTTGACCCCACGAAGGTGCCCGGCCGGTCACCGAGGCAAGAGGCGACCTTATTGACAGCTAACTTGTATCTTCGTTCTGTTCTTCGTTCTTCTCGCGACCATTCTCAAAGAAATTTGAATGCCTGAGAAAGAAATAATCTAGAATTTGTGCGGCAGTAAAGCGATCATGACAACAATATTACACCTTCTACAACTAAGGCGCGGTGGTCAGCCCTCGTCGCCGTGTGGGAAGCCTCACTCTTCACTAGCGTCTTACACTGTCACCCTCAGTTAATTAATGGCATCTTTGCTTGCATTAACCTAGCCACCTCCCTTTAGCAGTAGCATGGCATGCATGGGGGGGGGGGTTATGATCTGTTGCCGAAACCGATACGTACACGTCATCACATGTGATCCATCTCCACTTCTTAACCCATGTAACGTAAATAACGAGAGTACTACCTGGCCTCTCCAAAATAGAGAAGTCACCGGTTTGAGGGTGGTTTGAAAACCTAAGAATTCCACCTCGCATGACATCATGAGGTCCGTCAAGGATTTCTTCTTTGATGATCATCTCAGACCCATAATCTTCGTCATATAGGTGCGGTCACAGAGTCACAGCTGTGTGAGAAACATCCATATTATATATTAGGGAGAAAATTTGACGTTGAACTCAGATTTGAATTTCCCTCACCCAAGTTAATTAATTGGCCATCTATGTCACTAAACCAGAAAAAAAAATGGATTGGTTTTACTGTTTGCAAGCATCTTTTGCTATTCAAATTGGGTTGCATGGTGAGGGGCATGCCTCTCTTTCACCCTCTCTATTAATTTCTCTCTCTCTCACTCTCCACATGCATGTATAAATGTGTGTCCGTCTATATGCATGTATATACACATGAGACAAGTAATTTAAAAGGAGAGAGCTAGGAAAAGAGGGAAAGACCCTGTGCAGCCTTTCTCTCGCCATTGGCACATGAAACAATCATAACAAAGCCAGATTCCTCTTCTTCAAGTAAAAGCCTGTCGTAAAAACTCGATCATGTTCTACCATAAGATATACAGCATCAGTATGCCGTCCTAGTCTTGTTGATTGTATTCTGCCTTTCTGAAATCCCAGAAACCAGTTCCCTGCGACACACAGGCAGCTATATATATGCCAAGTTACCTTTCAAGAGCATGGATGAAGTTTCTCCATGCGCCGATGACATGGCCTTCCAATATGCTTGTTCGGTAATTCGGAACGTTGTTCCCCACAATGACATGGCCTTCATGCATGTCCTATCATGTCCCTATTGGTCACAGTGCCTGTTACCGTCTCCTGCTGTTGTATGTGAACGTTTGTCAGAGGAATAAACATGGTCATGCGTGTCCGGAAAACCAGCTGGAACATGGACGCCTTCTGGGATGCTTCATATCGATATACACATCTGGTGATGTGCAATCTATACATATATAGTCGATTAACGCAGATGTATTGTCCTCCTCTGGCATCCCATCGATGTCAAAGCCTCAGCACGATTCAGATTGCGGGGGATGGATTAATAGGGACAACTTTGGTGTACAGTGTGATGAATGTGACATGAAGACCTTTTCCTACAAGAGTGATCTGGCCACACAAGTATTTCTCGTATTAGATGTTTTCCAACAGGAGCTTCTTGCCTAGTTCACTCCCCAGCTACCCGAGGATGATCTAGCCACTGGGATGAGCACATTGTCAAACTCCAGAAGCTTACACCCACAAAGCGACACTAAGGGGGATTTCTTAAGGCCCTCTTTGTTAATCGAGCGGGGATACCGTGTTCGACCCCTCTCGGTCGAATATGGTGCCCGAGCTCGATTAGTGGCGTGTGTGTGAGAGAGAGTTGGACCCCCTCTCATTCTGACAACCACCCGACAGTTAGATTAACAAAGAGGGCCTAAGAGTTCAGACCCCATCATCACCAGTTCAGACTACTTTCAGTCTGCCCTGGTTAGTTACCTGACAGTGGAGGAGAGGAGTGGACAGAAGAAAAAAAGTAAAAAGCAGTAGTCATGTTTGTGAAGAATCCACATTGGGACTGCAAAAGCTAGCAGTGCTCAGAGCATTTGTCCCTATCTCCGGACGGGCTCAGCTTTTTTCGCCGCTGCCCAGTCCTACTTCACCACTCACCAGCTACTCTTATGGCGTGCCTCCTCTCCGAGTAGATGTGTTTGCACCTTGTTCAGCTCCTGTACTTGGAAACATAGCGGAAGGAAAAGATGTTTGCTCAGCAGCATCTGCTACATGAGTTTTTTTTGCTGGTCTCGCCTCTCTCACAGGTCACAAAGTGGAGGGTTTAAGTAACTGCGCCATGGTTTTCTGATCCACACAGCATCCATTTTAGCCAAGTCTATATTCTCCGAGGAGTCACTGAGGAAACCCATCCTTGGGTTCATCTCTAGCTGAAAGTGCTCAACTGATCAAGGGTAATACGGGCCTAATGGGATTAATGTTTGGGGATGACCTGATTCCTAAATGTTTCATATCCTCTTTCCTCTATTTTCTGGTTTGTCTGGTTCTGGCTGAGCAGTAGGGGTAAATTAATGGGGCCAGTGTACAGATCCCTGTTCCAGTCAGTAGGCCATCTGGAAAGATGAGGGCTTCTCATGGTGGTCCTTTTTTATGATCTACAGGGAGCATTAAAGCTATTTGCCCATGAAAGAGACCTCTCTTAATGGCCATGGATTTATTAAAAAGCTTCAAGATGTTGCTCTAATCTATTTTGGAGGAGCCCACCATCTTCTACCATTGAGTTCTTGGTTCCTCAGACATGGTTGTCTGAAATGTGCCATGCATGGTGGAAGCTTTATTAATGATGCTGCTTTCCATGAGAAGTGGATTGCTTCACCGACCGGTTAAGCCCTACCAAAATTTGACCAGAAAACAGAACAGATGCCAGATGCCCATCTGTGGAAGCACTCCCAGGGTGGGGGGTGATGAATGAGGTTTGGGCAGTCATGCCTTCAAAAGTTTAAGATTTCCCTTAAAAGGGTTTCAAATTAAGCCTGATTAGTCATTTTTCTAACTGCATCATTGTTTCTTTGCATATAATCGCCTGAATAATCCTGTACATGTGGATAATACCGTGTGGAGTTTAAGCTTGTGATGTACTATCACACCTTATCATTAATCAAACTATCTAATAAATTAGTAAAAAAAGACCATTAGGATTTGTACATGCATCAAAAATCGGTGTTTAGGGTAGGTTTTTGAGAACTAACATGTTTGGATGCAACTTATGTAAGTATGAACAAGTTTATCGTGAATGTATTTATCATAAAAACTTGTTTATCAAAAACACACATATTTTATTATAGATTTTTATTTTTAAACCCCTACAATCATAGGTAATTATGTTTTAGTCCCCCAAATCTACCTATTTATCAAGAATCCTCTAGAATCTTCTAACCGTTAATAAAAAGCTCACGTGGTTAATTAGGAGACGGTAGAAGAGGGAATATTCTATTACAAAAGAAATGAATATTCTGGGTTGATAATAAAATCCCCAAAATGCCCCTTACGACTCAATTTTTCTTCCTATTCTCCTTGGCATGAACAATATCGTGGTATTGTTCATTCTCTCAAATGATCAATATCGTGGGCCTCCATTTGTACAAAAGTTGATCCAATTGCAACCGCAAGCAGCGGCGCATCGAAGCCCATTGGGGCTTGATAGGTCCAGCATGTAGTGCTCGTTGCTATCGTCGATGGCATAGGTGTCAAGGGAAACCCCCCTCTGGCACCTCATGCTCTCACTCTCTCTCTCTCTCTCTCTCTCTCCAGTCCCTCTCCACCTCTCTACTCTCTCTCCCTCTGCACTCTCTCTCTCCCGCCCATGTCAGCCAGCGACGGGGGAGGAAAGCCCCTTCTGGTGTCTCCCACTCTCACTCACTCTCTCTCTATATCTCCGGTCCCTCTCTATCTCTCTCCTCTCCTTGCTCTCTCTCTCTCTCTTTCTCGCACCACCTGCTAGGGATGTGTAGAGGCAGGAAAATAACCTCTAGACCTCGTATCACACTTTTAAGATTTATCTGTTAAGGAAGATCATATAGCCACCCGTAGAAGCCTGCAAATACTAGAAGAATGACGTCAGAAGGAGCCCTGAGCGTTACCCCAAGCGACAACCCTCCAATATTTAAGTCAGGATCACACTAAGAAGAAACTAGTAGGAGAGAGAGAGAGAGAGAGAGAGAGAGAGAGAGAGAGAGAGAGAGAGAGAGAGAGAGAGAGCGTGAGGGAAGAATGGACAAGCCTAGGCGTGGGAAGTAAGATCCTTGAAGTGCTCGCCGTGTCTGGCAAGTGTTCGGAGGGTGCTCATAGGGCTCGGGGTGCGCTCGGAGAGCCTTGGGAGTGCTCGGAATGGTGGATCTTGTTTCTCTCTGTGCGCTTCTATTTTTTATCTGTATGTCTCTCTATCTCTGTGTGTCCTTGGGCATCTGATCGGAGGCCTATTTATACCTGACGGTGAGGGTATGTTCCTTAATGGGGAAAGACGTAGGTCGTGGAGTAACACCTCCTTGATCATGGGGGGAGTTTCTCATTGTGCACCTGCTGATTCGGGAAGAGAAGTCTTGGGGCGAGAATCTCGGCGCTGTGGGCGTGACCTCATCCCTGTCGGGGAAGGGTATATAATGGCGGAGGTAACGTTCGGATGCTGGAGAGTTTTCTGGCACCCGAGATGCTCGCGTCGATATTTCCTGTGGGCCGATGAATTCTTCGTGGGCCTCAGTGGGGCTACCTAACATGGGCTGTAGGCCATCGGGCGGCCTGTCTCGGACTTGACTGGGCCGGGCTGCCGAGGGCCTGGCACTGATCGACCGTACTGGGCCTGGCAGATTTTACTCTCCTCAGGATGCATTGGCGCTAGAGGGGGTTTCCCCGTCTGGCGCCCTCCCTTTCTCTCTCTACTCTTTCTCTCTTCGCTCTCTCTCTCTTTTCCCCGCCTAGCACCCAACCCTACTTTCCTCCCTTCCAGGCGAGTTGTTGGCAAGGTGAGCCGTTGCTAGACTTGGTGAGGAGGGTGACGATGATAGCATTATTGAGGACAAAGGCAGATAGGGGATGGTGGATGACAGTGGGTAGGGGGCGAAAGAGACCATTGTAGTGGTTGAGGGTGCAAGAGGCAGTTAAAAGACCATGCAGAGAGGATAAGCGCCATGAGGGGCTCGAGGAGGCATTGGGAGAGGGTCAATCTCATAGATCAGACCTGCAACAAGCATGGGAACATGTCATCACATGCGGATCTCTCTCTCTCTCTCTCTCTCTCTCTCTCTCTCTCTCTCTCTCTCTCTCTCTCAGCTTACATCCCCTGTTCGAGATAGCATAAGAGCGGGAGGGGAAAACCCCCCTCAAGCCCCCTCCTGTTCTCTCTCTCTTTCCCCCACTCTCTCTCTCTATTCTCTGTATTGTAACTAAGGGTTATTTCATCTTTTTCTACACAGGAGTGAAGTTAACCATATATGGGTTAACATTTTATGCACCGTACTCTCAGGAGAGAACTACCAGACTTTTTCAGTGTAGCGTCAAAGATTATAGGGGTTTTTGACAAATAGGTAGATTTGAGATACTAAAACATAATTATGTATGATTGTAGGGGCTTAAAAATAAAAATCTCTCTTTATTAACTCATGTTTGACTGCTTTGCATAAACATAATTGGGTTTTGTTATAAATTATATATGTTCATGCGAAGAAGAGTCTCCGGTATAAACTAACGGTAGGTTTTCAAGAAACATGTCTATATATGGAGAGATTTTTGAGTTTATGATGAACTTAACGATCGAGTCTATAATAAATCTAGTTTTTACAAACCAAACTAAGATTATGATAAAATAGAGAAATATATAGTAAACTTAAACGCAGTTATGCCTTAGGAATCATTCGGTTGCTCTTTACGCAAACCACAGTGCTAAGTACGCAAAACCTTCGTACCCCCAAGCTGAGGGTACTACTGCCCATTCAGCGTCACCAAGTAAATATCTGGCTCCTTTCCTCATCTCTATCAATCTTTCAGCATCCTACGCTGCCATGCACAGAAAAAACTGTGGTCCTCCTGACACATGATATATATATATATATATATATATATATATATATATATATATATAGGGTTTTTTTCATATTAGTCCCTACAAATATGACGAATTACTTTTTAGTCCCTACAATCTCTCTATTGTTTAAAAGGTCCTTAAAATCATGTAACTCTTACAGAAAGGCCCGTGTAATTCATTGACGTTAAAACAATTGGATATTCGATGGAATATTCCATCCTTCCGTTAAAAAAAGTTAAAAATCCTAAACTACCCTTACTCATGACCATTTCCCAGTGAAACCATTCACCCCCGCAGACGCCCCACCGCCGTTGCAAGCTGCGTACTACCCCCACCGGCCGCCGCAGACGCCCCACCGCAAGGCCCCAGCCGCAGAAGCCCCACCGGTCGACACTGACGGCCTACCGCCGACGGCCCACCGACCACTGCCGGCCCTTGCCATCACACCCAACACGACAAATCGACCCTTGTTATTCTCCCCATGTCTGAAATGGTATGCTATTTTGATGGCTAGATTATTCTCCACATCTATGTTTACAGTGATAATAACTTGTTCGTGTCGTATGTAGTCATCAAATGTTAGTGGAATGCAGTTGTCTCGAGGAGCTGTCATCTCATCTCGTGTGCCGCCGATGGAATGCAACTGTAGAAGGGGTAATTGTCGGGTTTACGTCTCAAATCGTGAGAGGTCGAAAGGCAAGCGTTTCTATTATTGTCCGTATGCAAATACTGACGGGGATTGCGGTTTCTTTGAGTGGGTTGATGATACTACCTATAATGTTGTGGATGTCAAATATCAACTAAAGGCGATGGAAGAATGCATGACAAAGAAATTAGAAAGGATAGAGTTGCAATTGAAAAACTTAAAATTACTGATGTATTTTGTCATATTTATACTATTTGTCATTTGCCTATTCAAGTGAACGTGTTTAAGAGAGACGTATGCAATGTAAGTCCTATATTGGACATGTAATCGTCTTTACTAGAATGTAATGCCACTTATTATCGTTAGTCTTATATGCCCCATGTGTATGCTTCACCAGCTCATTTCCAGACCAAATGCCTGCCAGTGCATGCTTCACCTGCTCATGCCCATGTTTCACAGACATGTGTGAAGAGTGAGGTGTCATCATCATCATCATCTCTGGCCAATGGACATTTATCAGAGTTCTGCAGAAGAAATTATGCTGGACTTTTACATAGCTGGACTTTGTGGTGCAGGTTAACAGAGGGAGCATCATAATTATGGAAATTGGATTTTATCAGATTTTATTGATCATGGAGTGATGATGAAATAATTCAAAGGGCTAATCTACTAGGGGTTCAAATTAGATCAAAGGTGGGCCAGTTTCTCAAATCATGGAAATCAATTAGTGATGGAAATTTTAATGTTCCAAAACGAAATAAAGGCTTGTGGGAATGAACATCGTCATTAAAAGATGTTCAAAGTGACTGTGGTGGTTGGATGCAGACAGATATACGTTCTGTTAGCTTGCAGCCCATGATCCAGACAGAAGAGGGTGGAGAGGTGTCGACACCCCCTAATGGAGAGGTCGACCTTTTATGCTCTTAATAATCAAGACATATAGTCAAAACGGTGTATTCATTAAAAACCTATTCCATTCATTCTCAATAGGTGATTCCAGACATGGACAAAACAAGGCAATTCATGCATTGACAAAGAGGCATCTCGTTCAATCACAAAGGATTGTTACAATAAGTGCAAAAACAGAAACGACATGATTCAAAAAGATTCTTAATGCATGATATGCATATAGAACTATGTATGTCTCTCCCTTTGTCATCAAGCAAAAGGGTACCATTCACGAACGCGGAGTAGGAGGCGGTGCTGACCTACATCCTGAACCGGATCCTCTTGATTTATTCAAAGGGATTGCTGTTGGAACATCTCCAATAAGCTTTGATACCTTAACCCCCAGTGAGGTAAATTTGCTATTCATGAGTTGGTTTGTCTGCTTGACAGATGTTTGAACATGTGCAATCTGTGTATTTATGTCCGTAGCCCAATGCTGCATAGTGTTCAATAAACGATCGAAGTGAGCTGTGACTGTAGAGGGAATATCAGAGCTGGAGCCGGCTGGATGCTGGGAACTAAGCTGCAAGGAGATGTAAACTACTGCATCCTGGAACTGTGAATGTTGAACAGAAAGCTCTTGAATTTGCTGTTGAAGTTCAGTGTTTTTCATCTGAGTGTCTGCACGGAATTCCTTAAGTTCATTCATAATAGGAAGCAGCTGTGCACTGACATATACTAATTGGGTATGAATAAGCTCTTGATTGGAGTTCAGCTTAAAAATTTCACTTTTCATGACAGTAAATTGCTCCTGCATATATTTCATCATATGGGAATGAAGAGAATGATTGGAGCTTGTGCCGGCTTGATCTGGTGCAGATGTTTGTGTATGGAACTCTGGAGGTGCATCTGACTCTCTGAACATCTGAGGAGGTGAAGAGGGTGAAGAAGTTCCAAAAGGAACTATAGCTCCAATGTGTGTGTCTGGAGTAGCCTGAGGTTCGGTTGAGGGAACTGTTGGACCTTGTAATGTCTCATAGCCTGGAAGATCTCTTACTATCATGTTTCCTTTCTTCTTGTAATGCATAAACGTGCCAATGAATTTCTGACAGTAGACATTGGTCCTTGAAATTATCTGAACAGGTTCATCTTCCAATGGAATTCCAACCTTGATGAACACAGCAGTCAAGGCACCAGCATAGGGTAGATTTCTCTTTTTCGCAAAGCAGCCAAACATCACATGCATAACTATTTTGGGGAGACATACTTTCACATATTTTAACATACAATAAAGTAAAAATCGTTGAGTCTCAGTAAGTCTGCTTCTCCCTCCACCTTGTGGTGTAATGATCGTAGTGAACATGTGATGTAGTAGGCGTTGCAAAGGAGGGAACTGATTGGTGTTTATGGATGTTATATGAATGTCAGACTTGATAGGTTTCCCAGCTATAGTAGTGTATACTTCTTCCAAATCATAGGGGAATTCTTGTTCTGTCAATCCTTGTTTAGGAATGTGCCATGCCTTGTAAAATAAACAGGGTTGCACAGGAATGGTCACACCCTGAACCACAGTCCACACCTGACCATCTTTTTCAGTCCATGCATTTTGATATCATTCCCGGACTAGTTTAGGATAGTACACTGTATGTGTACTCATAAACTCAACCCAGCCTTGAAATTCAAATATAGGTAACAATTCAGGAAAATCATGTAGCATCTCTTGGTCAGAAAAATCTACATACCGAGGAAATAGTATCCGTGAGGGATCGGAATCAGATTGGTCCTCGACCTCCTTGCCTTTCTCTTTGGTGGACAACCTTTTCTTTGTAGCTGCTTGTTCCTTTTCTCTGGAAGATTTGCGAACTGTTGGTTTGCTCCTTGTAACAGGATGTTCCTGCGTTGTAGAGGTCTTGTGGGCAGCTGACCTTTTCTTCCGAGGAGGGGCATCCAGCTGTGGCGAGGGTGCACGGACGGAAGCAGAGTCTTGTGGTCCTCCCTGTGCAGCCGGCCAGTCATGGAGCCACTTCGTCCGTGGTTCCTTTGTTATAGAATCTGGACCTCCGGCTTGTTTTCCTCCGGCGGCGGCTGTTTCTTTCTTCCCTCTGGTGACCGGTGGTGCCATTTGCAGAAATAGGGCACAAGGGGATGGAAGGGAAGAAGGGCGTGGCGAGAGGAAGAGGTGCACTCACGAGATGTTGGCGGCCGTCGACCTCTCAAAGGGAGCCTCCACCGGTTGGAGTGATGTTGGCGGCCACAAGATGTGAGAATGAGAAGGTGAACCGGGGGAGGGGGGTGACCTATTATTTGGGTGAGAGTGAATGGGTGAGAGTGGATGAGAGTTTATACCATCCTGGTCAACCATGGTCAAATGACCTAAAATTTCGTGGACTTAAAGTGTCGACCTCTCTTCCTTGAAGTGTCGACCTCTTGACATGTAACAGAAGCTTTGTTACATTAGCTAGCTGCACAAACACTAAGTCTACACATTGTTGCATGCACGCACACACAAGTCTGTACATCGTTATGCATGCACACTCACTCTAAGTCTATACACAGAAGTCTATACATTTCTTGCTGAACTGAGCAAGTCTATACATCGGTGAAGTCTGTACATCGGTCAAGTCTGTACATCGGACCAAGTCTGTACACCGGTCAAGTCTGTACATCAGACCAAGTCTATACATCGGTGAAGTCTGTGCTTCATAACGCCAAGTCTATACATTGGCAAAGTCTATACATTGCAAAGTCATTGCAAAGTCTATACATCGGATCAAATCATTGCAAAGTCTATACATTGCTGTCGCATTGCAAAGTCTATACATTACAAAGTCTACACACTGCATTAGACACTATAAAGTCTGTACAAGGTTTCTACCTTAAGCCAAACTGTGTACATAGGAAGTGTCGACCTCTCTTGCTAGGAGGTCGACCTCCTGACATGTAACAGAAGCTTTGCATCACTGCACTATTAACAATTGATGGCTTCTTATATGAGGATACTAAAAAGCAAGACTTTTCATCACTGCACTATTAACAATTGATGGCTTCTTGAAGTGTCGACCTCTCTTGCTTGAAGTGTCGACCTCTTCACATGTAATACAAAGATGCAGGGCATCTTCATTGAAAATATATTATTTTCATCATTCCAAAAGTCTATACATTTCTTGATGAACTGAGCAAAATCTATACATTGCAAAGTCTGTACATAGGAAGTGTCGACCTCTCTTGCTTGAAGTGTCGACCTCTCATGGAGGGTTTGGATTTTGGCATGACACCAACTGCTGTCAATAGCATTATTTACAGATCACATAATTATTTCTTGGCTAATTCTCATTAGGGCTTTTTGCATATACCATCAGCACCTGCACCAGTTAGTTACCCTTGCAACCATTGTATCATTCATATCAAATCATCACAACCCATGTATCATTCATTTCAAACCAACACAAACCATCTATCATTCAAACCTGGTTTAAGCCCAGCACAAAACTACAAATATCATTCATATCACCAACAAATAAACAGATACTTGTATCAGTTACATCAAAACTTCACAATCCATAAGAGTTTACATTGAGGGCAACAACACATAAAACAGATATGAAATATTGTTCTTCAACATCATTCTTCACATCCGGTCGGTAACAACATTCTTCACATCAGCCAATGTCCTGTAGGTGTGACAAAGAGAGGGTGTTAACTATTAGAAATAACATAATCTTTACCTACAAGTTAAAAAGTATATTTTAAACTCACAATTTGGCGGGAGTTGTTGGAAGTTGAACATGGAGGAATGTTGATCAAAGTTAATGGAAGCTTGACTGTCCATATTTATCACCATGTGCACACGAATGTCTCCTCCGCTAGTGCTGCTGGAGCCCGGTGCCTCCACTGAAATTGTGCGACCTACATGAGTTATACTTGTATTAATATCAGTCTAATTCTTATTTCAATTAAGAAATTTAACATGTGTGCTAACTTACCTCTCCCCCGACTGATTCCTTCAGTGCTGCCCCTGCTGGTACCTCTCCTAGCCCTCCCGTGGGTCTGACCTGGACCAACCGAAGTTGCAACTTGTGGCCCTTCACCACCATCACTAGTTTGAGCCTGAGTAGCCCTACCACTTACGAACCTGGGTGGTCTTCTTGGGCCTTGCCTACAACATAACTGGAACGACCCGAGAATCCGATTACCGGGAAGGCCCGATAACCCGAGACTCGCACCGCCACCCACGAGCCCGAAGACTCGGAAGGGTTAAAAGGATGGTGTGGAAACTACACAAGTATCACAAATAATTACAGAAATTAAACAGTTATAATATTAAGCAGGAAATAAATTAACATTTTACATGGTCCACAATAAAATAACAACAACAGTAACAGTAGTCCACGACTAGTACAGTGACAAGAAGAAAAAGTACAGCTACACGGGACATACCCCGGCTCTGACCTCTGGCACTACCTCTGGGCACCCGCACCACGCTGCACTCCTGACGTGCTCCCCGAAGGTGGCGCCTCACCTGAAACATGGTGAAAACACGCAGGGAATGAGTCTCGGAACAAGACTCAGTAGGGATCACTCGAACCCTACCTCGAAAAATGAGAGACCACTACACTAGCGGTAGGAAGGCACCTCGGAAAGGAAAGCCCTGTACTCTACAGAACCAGGCCCTACGGCACGCGAACTGACACACGTGCCACGGTACGAGACCGAAACTCAACGGTCGAACCGTAAAACCCGAAGGTCGGAAACACACGACTGACAGTCTGCCACTCCGTACTCGACAGGAGTACCACCCACTAGAAGCACAATAGGTAGCGTCCCCTGACGTCTTACACCGCGCCGCAGGTGAACCGCCTGACGTGGTAGGTCCTACCCGAGACGCAGACACCGAACAAGTAACCACAAACAAGTAACTAGCTGGGGTCACGCCCGTCGACGTGGGTCTAACCGCCCCCAACCACTTGTGCACACACAAACCACGCGTCACTAGGTCTGGTCCTCTGACCGGTTTTCCCCCGTAGCCGGACTCTGGCTACCGATGAGGGGCCTACGGTAACCGGTCCACAAACCGTCTCGAAAGGTGGGTGCCCGTACACCACTCCCAGGTGAGACCAGCACCTCGTACTGGTGGGCTACGACTAGTGGAGGGTCACTGAAGGAGTAGACTCTCAAGACCACGGAAAACAACGTCCGAACCTGACGAAGTACGGGGGCCGTCCCACGTACCATCACCATCGCACGGTGACCACGTTCGGAGAAGAAACGGACGCACCGCCCACGGCCAAACGCATGACCAAGGCAAACGGGACCTCCGGACACCCAAAAACACGGTCACGGAACTCCACGGGGTGTCCAGGACACACACACGGCCCAAGAGGAATACCCGACGACAGGACAGATCGCGCTAGGGACCCCTAGCGCGACAAGGATGAACGTGCTAGGGCCCCCTTGCGCGACAAGACAGGTCGCGCTAGGACGCCATAGCGCGACAAGATCGCCCCACTGTTCATCTTCTCCGATGAACGCACCCCATCGGGGCAGCGCGACCATCAAGAACGCGCTACTGGAGTATAGCGCGTTCTCAGTCCGCGCCCGAAAACGGTGGAAACTCCCAAAAACTCCAACCACGCCCCCATGCCTCCACCGGAGAGGGGGAAATCAAAGGGGAAGACCCCTGGGGACCCCTAGCATGCATCTAAGCCCTCAAAACATGAAATCATGGGCTAAAACCATAGATCGGGCGGCTCTCCCCAAATCATGGAAAAACCCCAAACATGCTCGATCTAGCCCCTCTCGGCCTCCCCTCGGCCTATAAATCACGGGAATGAACGGCAAGAGGCTAAGGAACGTCACCCTACCTCAATGGAGCGAATGCTCCGCCGGATCGTCCACAAACCACGAAGAACGCTTTTAGAACCTCGCCTCCCCACGCTTCCCACGATTGCCGCACGCCCGCACGATCGTCTCGACGTCACCCACGTCCTCGCCGCGTCGCACCGCCGCCGTCTGCAGCCGAAACGGTGGTCGCCGCGCTCGAACGGGGGAGAGGGAGAAAGAGGAGGGCGGCCACGGTTGGGGAAGGAAGGAGGAAGAAGAAGAAGAAAGAGAAGGAGGAAAAGAAAAAAGAAAAGAAATAGGGTTATATAGAAAATCCGATTTTTCGGAAAAATATCAAAAAATAGAAAAATATATTTCCGGAATCCTCGGAACGCACCAATCGCAACGGTACCACTCGTGCCAGGGTGAACCACCCGGTTTGCCCGCAGCGAGCTTCCGAAGAAAAAGCCGAAACACACACCGGGAATCGGAAAACACACGTGGAAAAGTCGCGGAACGCCTCCGAGCCTCCGAAATGACTCCGGATCGCGCCGATCCGAACACGAAAGATGTCCGAAACGAAATTTCGGACACAACGGAGTCGGACACTCCGAAAACCAGATCCGGGACCCATGAAGAAGGATCCGAAAGGTCCGGGATATTACAGCCCTCCCCCCTTAAGGAATTTCATCCTCGAAATTGAGAACAACCAAAGGGGAAAGAAGAGGAAGTGATGTGACACGACCTTGGACTTAGGCAAACAAGCACAATTAAGCATTCAAATGGGCCTTAATGGGCCACCGCTCTCCCGTCGCACTCTATACCCGGAGTGACTTGGCGATGCCAAGAGTGAATTATGGGAATGGGCCCTTGCTGGTAGAGGGCCAGCAAGGCCAAGGATCGACTCCCCAAGGGTGGATGCCCAATTCAATTGGGGCCGACAAAGTGCACAAGGGCACCGGTTCACACTATCCCACGGCGATCACTCTTAAGTCGTGGACTTGAGGATCGGGCGCTCCTCACAAATGCAGCGGCGCATGAATCAAGTATTGAAAGTGCAACACTAATTGAGCAAGGAAGAGGCACTTACTCGACCGGTTTGAAGAAACCGCTCCCGATCGGAGACGAGGGCGAGCGGGGAGGCGGTGGCTCCCCACACGCCGTGGCGGTGTCGCTTGACCTGCCCAAACCAATTACAAAACTACACCTCACGCAGGAGGGGGGATCTTGGGGTAGGGGTTAAGGTCTTACATTCAAACACTACCACCACGCAGGGTGGGGCCTTCAGCCGGCCAAGTGGGGTAGGGATATAGGACCGAAATGAAGAGAAAGGAGAAACTAGCGAACTTGCAGCTGCAATCTGAATTCTGGACATGAAGTCGCTGTGCCAGCTGTCTCGGGCTCGTACGAACTCCAAATTGAGTGAAACCACTTTCTAAAGCTTCCTGACTTGAAGGGGATGATTCCAAAATTTTTGAGGATGCTGGGGGGGTCGGAGGTGGCCGCACCAGCAACTGGAAGGAGACCTCTCTGTCTGGCCGCAGGTTCTGTCCGGACTGGAACAGCAGGTTGCAGATATCACCGAGCGCCCTCCCGAACTCCGAACAGCACGAAACTGGCGGTGACGTCTTCGTAGTTGAAGTAGCTTTCAGAAGGAGGCAACGGGGTTGAAATCAGAGGTCAAGGGCGGCCGGTGTACCCTGAAGAGTGGGCACTGGTCGGAGTAGACAGCAGGAGACAGGACTGGAGAGCTCGAGGGAGAAAATTCGTAACTCCTTTCTCTGGTAGCCGAACGAGGTTCTGTTTCTTGATCTTGGAAGAGGACTGGCAGAAGGAGAACTTTGATGAAGGGACTTCAGTCTGAATCCATTGGGGTTAGTCGTGGCAGAACGTTCTTTCAGGCTCTGGTCCAGGATGAAGACCTCTCTGCGCAGTCGTGGGAGAACGGCTTCTACGGTTGGCCTTGACCTCGGAACGAGTTGGTTCCACCTCGCCTGCGAAGAAGACACAGGGGCCTTCCAGAAATGTAGGCCACGCCTTCAGGATCACCAGGATGAAGCCGTGGGCGATGCTGCAACAGGGGCTGACTTTCTGGTCTGCACAGCTCCAATCTGCAAGAAGAAATGAGAGGGAGGGGTGGCTTCTTTGGTGGAGGGGAAGTAAAGGGGTGGCCTAAGGATGAATGGGGGTTCTTGTGGGGTGGAGTGGAGAGCTATAGGGGTTGGAGAATGAGGGGAGAATGGCTGAGAGCAGGGGCTAGTAGATGGAGGTGGAGGATGAGGATGTGAGAGTGAGAGAATGGGGAGTGGAGGGGGGCGAACTTGGCTTGGGGGAGGGTAAAGGAAGGGGGCGGCCTAGGCAAGTGGAGGGAAGGGATTTCAAATTTTGAAATGGCCTTGGAAGGTGGGGGATTATGTGGGAAAGTGGGATGCTTGTATTGGAATGGGGAAGATTTGGTTGGAAGGTGGAGAAAGGTGTTGGAATGGGGAGACTTCTACCTAGGAACTAGGGGGGTGGAGTAAAGGAGGCCATGGGGAAGTGGAGGGCATTAAAGGAGGTGGGTGGTGGTTGGGAGTTGAAGGGGAAGGGAGGAGAGAGAGAGGGGGGCGAACCCCTTAGGGGAGGAGAGAGATGAGAGAGAGGGGGGGGGTAAGGGAATCACTCCCTAGGGCATCTCACCCTTAACTAAGTGGAATCTCTCCAAATTGAACACAAGAGTAGACTTAACTCAAAAGGATTTTGATCATTCATTAACTTCAAATGAGGGGAGTGGGGTCCTATATATAGGCAACCCACTCTTTACAATAAGTCCCTGATAAAATAAACAACTACAAATAACCAAGGGGGGGTGGGAGTGCTAATGGGCCTAACCCAACGAATGGGGCCCAATAGCCACATTAGACAGCATGATGATACAAGAACATAGAAAAATAAGTGCTAGACCAAAGGAAATGACTTAAATAAAATGGAAATACATCAAAATGACTCAAAGGAAAGCTACAAAATGGATAAGGGGCCTTTATAGAGTGAGGCCCAAACTCAACCAGCTCCCGAGTGTGAAGAAGTGGACCCGAGCCAAAGGGAGTCGTGGGTGATGCCTCCATCAAATCCCCTGGGCCGCGAAGAGCTCGACTCCGTCGAGTAAGGGTCCATCCGGCTAAGGTACCGCTCGAGGAGGTCCGGATCCAATCGCTGGAGGTCCTCCCGACTCACCCATGAGTCGTCCGACGGAGGCCGATCCTTCCACCTGACGAGATAGCGCTCATATACCTTGCTCCGGGTGGTAGTGATTTGCTCATCCAATATTCGTTCAATGCGATCGCGCTGAGCTCTCTTGGCTAGTGGACTCTTCTCACAGGTGGGTGCTCTCTCAAGGGAAGAAGTAGGCTCAATCTCCTCACTAGGTCTCACCGTGGGGCCCTTGTAAGACACTAAGTCGGCGACATTGAATGTAAGACTTACCCCATAATCCTCGGGGAGATCTAACTCATAAGCATTTGCACCAACGCGTCTCAAGACCTGGAAGGGCCCAGTCCCACGTGGTCTCAACTTGGAGTTGGCTCCTGGGGAGAGCCTCTCCGTCCTTACCATCACAAAGTCACCCACTTGGAACTCTAAGTGACGCCGGTGAGAATCGGCCAACCTTTTATACGCCTCATTTTTCATGCCAATGTGCTTGCGAATTTCCTCATGCAATTCCCTAATATGTTGTGCAAAAGACTCTGCAGAAATGGACACTCTAGCATGCTGGGGAAGGGAAATGAGGTCGGATGGCTTTCTTGATTTGTACCCATGCACGGCTTCAAATGGACTCATCCCTATTGACTTATTGATGGAATTGTTGTATGCAAACTCAGCCTATGGTAAGATGAGATCCCAATTTCCTGGCCGATCCTCAACAAGACACCTAAGGAGGTTCCCTAGACTCCGGTTGACCACTTCAGTTTGGCCATCTGTTTGGGGGTGGTAGACAGTGGAGAATTTGAGGAGGGTACCCATCATGTGCCAAAGAGTCTTCCAAAAATAGCTAGTGAATTTGACATCCCTATCGGAGACTATGGTCTTGGGTAGCCCATGAGGCGGACTACCTCATCAAAGAATAACCGGGCTATATGGGAGGCATCGGATGTTTTGTAGCATGGGATGAAGTGGGCCATTTTGGAAAATCTATCAACCACCACATAGATGGAGTCATGCTTCCTAGAGGTCTTGGGTAAGCCTAGGACAAAGTCCATGCTCAAATCTTGCCATGGTCGGTCGGGAATGGGAAGTGGGGTATATAGGCCGGTGTTTTGTTTCACTTGCTTGGCCGAAACACATGTGCGACATTGACCTACTATTTTGCCTACATCTCTTTTGAGACTTGGCCAATAAAATTGACCCTCAACTAAGGTAATGGTCTTGTGGACCCCAAAATGACCGGCTAACCCTCCGGCATGTAATTCCCAAACCAAGAAGTCTCGAAGAGAGGTCCGGGGAATGCAAAGCCTTGGCCCCTTGAAGAGGAACCCATCCTCTAACATGAATCCCTCATGCTCCTTGCTAGAATGAGTGGTCAAGTTGGCATAGATTTGCCCAAAGTCGGGGCAACTAGGGTACTCATCCTTGACCTTGTCAAAGCCAATCACTTCCACTTGGATAGTGGATAGCAAGGACATCTTCCTACTAAGAGCATCTGCGGCCTTATTCTCACTCCCGGCCTTGTGTTTGATGACAAAGGTGTAGGATTGGATAAACTCAACCCATCGGGCATGTCGGGCATTCAACTTTTGTTGGGAGTTGAGGTATTTGAGGGCCTCATGATCGGAAAAGATGACAAACTCTTTGAGAAGCAAGTAATGTCTCCAATGTCGAAGGGATTGGACCACGGCATAGAACTCCTTGTCATAGGTGGAGTATCTAGTCCTAGCATCACATAGCTTCTCACTAAAGTAGGCGACCGGGTGTCCCTCTTGATTAAGAATCCCTCCTATCCCTATCCCGGATGCATCACAAGTGACCTCAAAGACTTTGGAGAAATCGGGAAGGCATAGGACCGGGGCTTGAGTCAACTTTTCCTTAAGCTCAAGGAAGGCTTTAGAGGCGGCTTTGGTCCAAACAAAGGTTCCTTTCTTGAGACAATCAGTTATTGGGCCGGTGATAGTGCTAAACCCTCGAATGAATCTCCTATAGAATGTGGCCAACCCATGGAAACTCCTAACCTCATGAAGGGTGTGGGGCTCCGGCCAATCTAGAATAGCTTGGACCTTGTCAGGGTCCATAGAGACTCCTTTGGTTGACACCACATATCCTAGGAAGGTGATGGTAGTGGTCATGAAATGACACTTCCCTAGGTTGGCAAATAAGCTTTCTTGCCGGAGGACGGTGCAAACTTTTCTAAGGTGGTCAAGGTGGGCCTCATGGGTTTGGCTATAGATGAGAATATCATCAAAGTATACCACTAGAAAGTTCCCAATGAAAGGCCTAAGTGCTTCCGTCATAAGACGCATGAAAGTACTTGGGGCATTAGAAAGCCCAAATGGCATGACTAACCACTCAAAGAGACCATCCTTGGTCTTGAAGGCCGTTTTCCACTCATCCCCGGGCCTTATCCTAACTTGGTGGTAACCACTCTTGAGATCTATCTTAGAGAAGATGGTGGCTCCGGCTAGCATATCCAACATGTCATCAAGCCTAGGGATGGAGAACCTATACTTGACGGTAATCTTGTTAATGGCCCGGCTATCCACACACATCCGCCATGATCCATCTTTCTTGGGGGTAAGAAGGGCCGGGACGGCACATGGACTCTTACTAATGCGGATGAAGCCCTTCCTAATGAGTTCCTCTATTTGCCTCCTAAGTTCGGCATGTTCCGTGGGATTAAGGCGATAATGAGGAAGGTTTGGAAGGGTGGCTCCCGGCACTTCGATTGCGTGTTGCACATCACGCATGGGAGGGAGTTGGTCCGGGAGCTCTTCCGGGAACACATCATGGAATTCTTCCAAAAGTTGTTGGATCTCTATGGGATGGGGGTTAGAAGGGGTAGGTTCCCCTAAGCATATGACAACCGCACACAAAGGCACCTCTTGAGCAATTTCCTCTTCAAGCTCTTTCCTAGTGATGAGATGAATTCCTTTGGTCAACCCCGTGGTTCTACTTTATTTTGGGGTTTGGATAAGGGCTTGGGTTGGAGGGGTGGAGTTCCCCGAGACTTGTGGAGTGGTGGGGTGTGATCCTTGAGGGAGAGTGTCCCTCTTGGGCATGGGTCGAGGTGGGGAGGGGTTAAGATGGATAGTCTTACCCTCATACTCAAAGGTGCATATGTTGCTTCTTCCTAGAATGGTGGCATCCACATCATAGAGCCAAGGTCTTCCTAAAAGAATGCTACCCACTTCCATGGGTATGACGTCACACCATATTTGGCCATGGTAGGAAGAGAAAGTGAGAGGCACTAGGCATTGGGTGTTGACCGGGATGGAATTGTTGTTGATCCATGAGACCCGGTATGGACTTGGGTGGGGAGTGAGAGTAAGCCCAAGGAGCTTGACGGTGTCGGGTGACATGGCATTAACACAACTACCACTATCCAAGATCACTTTCCTCACATGGTTCTCTATCTTGATAAAGGTGTGGAAGATTGAGGTCTGACGCCAATCCTCTTCTTGAGGTTGGGTGAGGATGCACCTAATGACTCCTAGATGGGAGTTGTTTGAAGGAGTGGAGTGATCTAGACCCGACTCTAGATATTGGGCTTCATACTCCTCTTCCCAATCTAGTGAGGCTTCATGTTCCTCAACGTCATTTTCTTGTTCCTTTTGGGGTTGAACTTCTTCCTCAATAAGCAAACTAGATAACCCTTTAGATGGACATTGCCCCGCAAAATGACCATACCCATGACACTTATAGCATTGTTGGCGCCCACTTCCCGAGGTGGTTCCTACACTTGGGCCTTTGGGGTTGTCATCCTTCCGTGGGAGAGGCTGTAACGACCCGAGAATCCGATTACCGGGAAGGCCCGATAACCCGAGACTCGCACCGCCGCCCACGAGCCAGGAGGGCTCGGAAGGGCTAAAAGGAGTGTGGAGGCACAAAGAAATAGGAAATAAAGCAGGACAACCAACAACAACAAGCTGAAAGAAAGAACAGCAACAGCTACAACAGAGTCCAGTCCAACCGAAAGTACAGTCTAAAGCAGTAAAACGTACCACGTGCCAAGTGAACACCCGGCCCGGCAAGCTGGCAACAGAGAACCTCCGCTCCGCACCCTCGAACCACGAGGAAGAACCGCCACACCTGAAAAGCAGGGAATGAGTCTCCAAAACAGAGACTCAGCAGGGATCCCGCGGAACCCCAACCGGAAACAACGGCGGTAGCGGAAAGGAGAGCTACAACTACAGCAGGAACAGCAAACCGGTGGCCGGTCAAAAACTCGGCACTACAGCTACTCCTACTGCACCGGAAGGTACACCTCGGTCACGCAGACGAAGCTACCGAACCACACTAGTACCACCTACCGAAGCAAGAACACACGGCAACCACGCCGTAGAGGCCTGTCCCTCGGACACAGCCGACCTGGACACGCTGTCCAAGGTGCGACCCCGACCATCCGATCGCGGGTACCGCACAACAAGACCCAACCTCGGTAAAGCCACTAGCATTAGACCCTTGGCGCGAAAACCAACACACGCGCCACGGCGAAACAACCGAACTCAACGGTCAACACGACCGAAAACCCGAAGGTCGAAATCACGGAAACTGATAGTCTGTCACTCCGTACTCGACAGGAGTACCACCCACTAGAAGCACAGCCGGTAGCGTCCCCTGACGTCTTACACCGCACCGCAGGTGAACTGCCTGACGTGGTAGCTCCTACCCGAGGCACGAACACCGTACAAGTAACCACAAACAAGTGACTAGCTGGGGTCACGCCCGTCGACGTGGGTCCAACCGCCCCCAACCACGTGTGCACACACAGACCGCGCGTCCCTGGTCTGGTCCTCTGACCGGTTTTCCCCTCAGCCGGACTCTGGCTGCAAGACGTGGGGCCCGACGGCAACCGGTCCACAAACCGCCTCTAAGGGTAAGCCCGTACACCACTCCCTGGTGCGACTAGCACACGCGTACTAGTAGGCTACGACTAGTGGAGGGTCACTGAAGGGGTAGACTCTCAAGTCAACGGAAAACAACGTCCGCATCCGACAAAGTACGGGGACCATCCCACGTACTAGCACCGTCGCACGATGACCACAGTCGGAGAAGAAACGGGACTCACAGTCCACAGCCGCGCACACACCCTGCGCGAGAGTCGAGAAAACCCAAGTGACGCTAAGTCACTGGGCTCTGGACAGTCCTCTAGACGCCCTACACCCAACGGTCCTTGAGTCACAAGACTCGGGGTCAAGACCGTTGCACGCAACAGCACAAGGCCGTCAATCTAGTCCAAGCTCTAGGTCTAAAACCACTGTAGCACGAATACCGAGGCAGCTCACGAGCCGCCGAAACCATTCCCTTGGGAAGGGAACTCACAGGACTAAGGCCACACACACGGCCCACGCGGAAAGCACAGAAGCACGATTCCCAAGGCAACTTGCACACCACCAAGCTGTGGCCCAACTCCAGGAAAAGAGGGAAGCCTCCAGCTCCAGACTGGACAACTGGGCTCGCAGCCCAAGGCCTCACACAGGACCCACTCGGGGATCGCTTCTCGGAGAAACCGATGACGCACGTCAACGCACGGTGACACGAGTCGAGAACTCTACACCCGGGACTCCAACGTACCACGACACCTGGCCCCGACGACGTGCACAACATCCGTCAGGCCACAGGTCGGCACGTGGTTCGAGAACCACACACCCGGGACTCGAATCAGTCAAAACGGAAACACCGGGTTAGACTGGCACATGTGCGGTTCACCCTGGGCCGCTCAAGGGATGTGCGGCTAGGGTACAGCCGCTCAAAAGACATGCGGTCAGGCAGGAGCCGCACAAGGCTCTAATCGGACTAACCCCAAATGGAGGATGGACGGTTAGGGCTGGACCGCCCAAGGGGATGTGCGGCCAAGGATCGTCCGCACAACCTAACCGACCTACTCCAGTGCCGGTCAAAACGGTTTTGACCAAACCGCACAACCCAACCGACACTAAACTGTTGACCAAGGGTCAACTGGGATATGCGGTCAGCTCCTGGCCGCACAAGCCCACGGAAGGACAGACGGCTGGGTACCAACCGTCCATGGGGGAGACATGCGGTTCTCACCTGGCCGCACATCAAATGTGCGGTCTATCGTGCGACCGCACAACCCCAAAACCAAGAGAAAATGAACGGGCCAAAGGCAACCGCCCTCGCGATGGACGGGCCCGGTTCGACCGCCCAACCATCACGGCGGGTAAACCCAGGGGGTCTCCCGATCGTAGCCTTTCCACGCCCCGTTCGTGCCGAAACGAAGGGGATACAACCACAACCACCCTGGCAATCACATGGACTCCGACCGGAGTCAAAACGACGCACGAATCGCGAGAAACGAGCGATTCTACCGAAGTTACCCAAAAAGGGTTACCGAGCTTCTCGGAGCTCTACCGGTCCAACGGGACCACCAATCGAGACGAAATCAGGGGGAAAAGAACGCTCTCGCCCCAAGGAATCCGTTGACAGTAACCGATCTGGAAACCGTCGCCGTTTCCCGACCGACCCTACGAAACCCACAAAACCACAGTTTCGCTAGAACGGACCCAAACACAGCTGTTTCCGCGCCGAACGACGTGCAATGGCAGGGGAAACGAGCAGAACGCAGTGGTGTTCCGTCACCCTACCTCCACCGAAGAAACCGTGCGCCGAAGCGACTAATCCACGCCGAAAACCGCCCGGAACGCGAACGACGCCATCTCGGAATCCACCGAGGGATCGCGCCCGCCTCCGCCTCGATCCTCATCCATCCTCGCCCGCGCCTCGCCCGCGCCGTCCCCGCCTCGCCCGTACTCCGCCCCGTCGGCCGCCGGAGAGAGAGGGAGAGAGGAGAGAGCGTGAGAAGAGAGAGGGAGAGAAATGAGAAATGAGAGGGGAGAGAGAGAGAAAAGCTATTTATAGGGAAATCCGGAAAATCGGAAAAATCCAGAAAAATAGAAAATCACACCCTCGCGATCCTCGGAACGCACCGATCGCAACGGTACCACTCGCGCCCTGGTGAACGGCCCGGTTCACCCGCAACGAGGTTCCGAAGGGAAAGCCGAAACCCACGCCGGGAATCGGAAAAACACACGCGGAAAAAGCCGCGGAACGCCTCCGGGCCTCCGAAACGACTCCGGATCGCACCGATCCGAACACGAAAGATGTCCGAAACGAAATTTCAGACAAAACAGAGTTGGACAATCCGGGAAACCAGATCCGGAGCCCACGAAAAGGATCCGAAGAATCCGGGGCATTACAGCCCTCCCCCCTTAAAGGAATTTCGTCCTCGAAATTCAGGACCAAGCACGAAGTCCCAGGGGAAGAACACAGAATCACTGACACGCTGTCAGAGCCCCAGCACAGAAAACCTCGATTCTCACGAAAACACCGATCCTGAGGGACACAGCCAGACTTACGATCACAAGCAACACCTCGCTCCTCGCGCCGAGCACACAGGCCAACAGAGCAGGCATATACCAAAGGACACAGTCCGGCATCACCTCAGACAACGCGAGAATCCACCGTGGCGCCGCAGCCACGATCTCGCTCACCGAGGAAACACAACCCTCGACACGAGCAACAGCTACTGATCCACCCCAGGGTCAGCAGACAAAACACACATCAGCTTCACAACCAGCTGACAGGTCGCACACCCTCCTCAAGGGAGCAACCAACACAGAGCCTCCACCAGCTCAAGCAGCCAGCTCAACAGACCGCAACCAGCACATCGGCTCAACACCAAGAAACACCCCACACATGGCAAGCCGGAAGCCGGACACAACACCGTGCCAACTCTCGTCAGAAGACAAACTTCGACAAAGCCCAGATCCCATCCGGAAAGGCACATCGCAGAAACGACCATCAAAGGTCTCGCTGGCACACGGCTCTCGCCACGCTCGAGCCCCAACAACCAGCATCTTCTGTCTCTGAAAAGACCATCCACTGGTCACCAACTGCTCGCCAACTCGACCCTCTCGGGAAGCACGACGAAACCAAATGACAGAACATGGCGTCTTCAATCATCACCTCACCGGACTCAGACTCACAGGGGAATCATCCCATGCTGGTCATCAAACCAGGGATAACCTTTGCGACACCAACGTCCTATCAAGGACCATCCTCCGACGCCCACCTCACGAAAGGCCTCCGCCCACAGGCGTCACTCATCCATCTGGTCTCATCAAATCCTTCGATCAATCCAAGTGGACACCCGCCAATCCCGATTCCGCCCTTACCACAGAGCCACGGGACACCACCTGAACAGTGCTCACGGGTCCCTAAGCAATAACCATCTCACCGTCACAATCCGACAAGACCGTAGAACCAACAGACGTTGCCGTGGTCGGTCACCCGGTTAGGCTCACCAGCCACTCACAGCCGCCAACCGGGACCCATAGTCTGCCAGAGACCACATCCTCAAAGCACGATCTCAACCGAGGACACGATTGGGAACACAAGTCGGGCGCCAAGCCACCGACTCTGACCAACACGTCCTCGACCTCCGTCAGGCGACATCCTCAACAACCTTATCCAGGTCCGACACCGACGCCTGGCACGGCTTCCATCACAGGAACATGGTACTCATGCGGCGCACTAGCCAGCACTTTTCCCAACACTCCATCCTGCCAGTGCCAAGAACCATAATACCTCGAGCAACGGCACGGCAAAATCACGTTTCACACCGAGGAACCAATCCTCCAATGCTCAACGCAAACTCAGGAATCCGCCCGTAGCAACCAATGCTACGATCCTGAACCAATGGGTTACGAGCCCACCACGCTTCCGCTGCGCACTCAGATCCGCGCGCACAGTCGAGAAAGCAAACACCGCCCAACCAGCACTCGTCCTTCCGGAACAGCGCCAGCACACCCTCACACGACAAGGGAATGGGCACAACTTCTCACAGACAACCACCTTGCCAAGACAAGGAGCACGTCTCGCACGGACTTCATGGCACACAAGGCCAACCAATCCGGGCACACAATGCAAGACGGCAATCCTTAGCCGAACGCAATCTCTCCAACCAAAGGGGAGACCAAACGCACTTCCGACCGACGGAAGAACTCCACGCTCGACCTGACCTCGAACCTCGCGCACGCTGGAAATAGCACCATCCAGCACCAAGGAAAACCATCACTTCCATCAGGTCAGCGCCTCCGACACACTCGACGAGTGTCACGTCGGACCACCATCACAGCATCTCTCGATGCACCACCGCTGCAATTCCTCGAACTGCAACACGGCATGCCAAGAGCCGCCACACGAGCCATAACCGACAACCGCCGATGCTCACCCTCGAGTCCCGAAACTCACCGCGGAGCCTTCACATCTCAAGCCAACTCCAGGGCGAACACAACCCATCCACTGACAGAAGCACAGGAGCAAAGACTTAACGGGACATCTCTGCCAAATCCTGCCTCGAAATCAGCAGAACAATTGGGATCGACACGTCATTTCTGACGCAACAGAGCACGGCAAAACATCAGGCTCGACGAAACAGCAACCCACCGAGAAGATCCTCCGCTCACCCGAGCACACTTCTCGATCAAAACACCTCAGGAGCTGGACAAACCTCAAGCTGGAGTGACCAAAAACCGACAGCAGCTCCCTCAGAGCACGCTCACGGCCACTTAACCAAGAACAGTCCGCACCAGCCACCTGACCACGCTGCAGGTTCCTCGAACGCAGCACCGCGAACTCACGCCTGCCAGCAACCTCTGCCCAACGCAGCACAACCAGGGCCACCACCGATGAGGGAGAAGGCTCTCGACCTCGATCCTTAGACCCCATGTTGGCACGAAAGCCGCGGGCAGCAACCACCTTCACAGCGCCGCACAGCGCACCCAAGCGAGAAACAAGGCGGGAAGCGAACACAAAACCCTAAGCCAGCTGCCGACTGTACTGGACCTTACGGACTCTGATCACTGCAACATTTCGAATTCCTATGCACGCCCACAACCACCGCTCTGATACCAGCTGTAACGACCCGAGAATCCGATTACCGGGAAGGCCCGATAACCCGAGACTCGCACCGCCGCCCACGAGCCAGGAGGGCTCGGAAGGGCTAAAAGGAGTGTGGAGGCACAAAGAAATAGGAAATAAAGCAGGACAACCAACAACAACAAGCTGAAAGAAAGAACAGCAACAGCTACAACAGAGTCCAGTCCAACCGAAAGTACAGTCTAAAGCAGTAAAACGTACCACGTGCCAAGTGAACACCCGGCCCGGCAAGCTGGCAACAGAGAACCTCCGCTCCGCACCCTCGAACCACGAGGAAGAACCGCCACACCTGAAAAGCAGGGAATGAGTCTCCAAAACAGAGACTCAGCAGGGATCCCGCGGAACCCCAACCGGAAACAACGGCGGTAGCGGAAAGGAGAGCTACAACTACAGCAGGAACAGCAAACCGGTGGCCGGTCAAAAACTCGGCACTACAGCTACTCCTACTGCACCGGAAGGTACACCTCGGTCACGCAGACGAAGCTACCGAACCACACTAGTACCACCTACCGAAGCAAGAACACACGGCAACCACGCCGTAGAGGCCTGTCCCTCGGACACAGCCGACCTGGACACGCTGTCCAAGGTGCGACCCCGACCATCCGATCGCGGGTACCGCACAACAAGACCCAACCTCGGTAAAGCCACTAGCATTAGACCCTTGGCGCGAAAACCAACACACGCGCCACGGCGAAACAACCGAACTCAACGGTCAACACGACCGAAAACCCGAAGGTCGAAATCACGGAAACTGATAGTCTGTCACTCCGTACTCGACAGGAGTACCACCCACTAGAAGCACAGCCGGTAGCGTCCCCTGACGTCTTACACCGCACCGCAGGTGAACTGCCTGACGTGGTAGCTCCTACCCGAGGCACGAACACCGTACAAGTAACCACAAACAAGTGACTAGCTGGGGTCACGCCCGTCGACGTGGGTCCAACCGCCCCCAACCACGTGTGCACACACAGACCGCGCGTCCCTGGTCTGGTCCTCTGACCGGTTTTCCCCTCAGCCGGACTCTGGCTGCAAGACGTGGGGCCCGACGGCAACCGGTCCACAAACCGCCTCTAAGGGTAAGCCCGTACACCACTCCCTGGTGCGACTAGCACACGCGTACTAGTAGGCTACGACTAGTGGAGGGTCACTGAAGGGGTAGACTCTCAAGTCAACGGAAAACAACGTCCGCATCCGACAAAGTACGGGGACCATCCCACGTACTAGCACCGTCGCACGATGACCACAGTCGGAGAAGAAACGGGACTCACAGTCCACAGCCGCGCACACACCCTGCGCGAGAGTCGAGAAAACCCAAGTGACGCTATGTCACTGGGCTCTGGACAGTCCTCTAGACGCCCTACACCCAACGGTCCTTGAGTCACAAGACTCGGGGTCAAGACCGTTGCACGCAACAGCACAAGGCCGTCAATCTAGTCCAAGCTCTAGGTCTAAAACCACTGTAGCACGAATACCGAGGCAGCTCACGAGCCGCCGAAACCATTCCCTTGGGAAGGGAACTCACAGGACTAAGGCCACACACACGGCCCACGCGGAAAGCACAGAAGCACGATTCCCAAGGCAACTTGCACACCACCAAGCTGTGGCCCAACTCCAGGAAAAGAGGGAAGCCTCCAGCTCCAGACTGGACAACTGGGCTCGCAGCCCAAGGCCTCACACAGGACCCACTCGGGGATCGCTTCTCGGAGAAACCGATGACGCACGTCAACGCACGGTGACACGAGTCGAGAACTCTACACCCGGGACTCCAACGTACCACGACACCTGGCCCCGACGACGTGCACAACATCCGTCAGGCCACAGGTCGGCACGTGGTTCGAGAACCACACACCCGGGACTCGAATCAGTCAAAACGGAAACACCGGGTTAGACTGGCACATGTGCGGTTCACCCTGGGCCGCTCAAGGGATGTGCGGCTAGGGTACAGCCGCTCAAAAGACATGCGGTCAGGCAGGAGCCGCACAAGGCTCTAATCGGACTAACCCCAAATGGAGGATGGACGGTTAGGGCTGGACCGCCCAAGGGGATGTGCGGCCAAGGATCGTCCGCACAACCTAACCGACCTACTCCAGTGCCGGTCAAAACGGTTTTGACCAAACCGCACAACCCAACCGACACTAAACTGTTGACCAAGGGTCAACTGGGATATGCGGTCAGCTCCTGGCCGCACAAGCCCACGGAAGGACAGACGGCTGGGTACCAACCGTCCATGGGGGAGACATGCGGTTCTCACCTGGCCGCACATCAAATGTGCGGTCTATCGTGCGACCGCACAACCCCAAAACCAAGAGAAAATGAACGGGCCAAAGGCAACCGCCCTCGCGATGGACGGGCCCGGTTCGACCGCCCAACCATCACGGCGGGTAAACCCAGGGGGTCTCCCGATCGTAGCCTTTCCACGCCCCGTTCGTGCCGAAACGAAGGGGATACAACCACAACCACCCTGGCAATCACATGGACTCCGACCGGAGTCAAAACGACGCACGAATCGCGAGAAACGAGCGATTCTACCGAAGTTACCCAAAAAGGGTTACCGAGCTTCTCGGAGCTCTACCGGTCCAACGGGACCACCAATCGAGACGAAATCAGGGGGAAAAGAACGCTCTCGCCCCAAGGAATCCGTTGACAGTAACCGATCTGGAAACCGTCGCCGTTTCCCGACCGACCCTACGAAACCCACAAAACCACAGTTTCGCTAGAACGGACCCAAACACAGCTGTTTCCGCGCCGAACGACGTGCAATGGCAGGGGAAACGAGCAGAACGCAGTGGTGTTCCGTCACCCTACCTCCACCGAAGAAACCGTGCGCCGAAGCGACTAATCCACGCCGAAAACCGCCCGGAACGCGAACGACGCCATCTCGGAATCCACCGAGGGATCGCGCCCGCCTCCGCCTCGATCCTCATCCATCCTCGCCCGCGCCTCGCCCGCGCCGTCCCCGCCTCGCCCGTACTCCGCCCCGTCGGCCGCCGGAGAGAGAGGGAGAGAGGAGAGAGCGTGAGAAGAGAGAGGGAGAGAAATGAGAAATGAGAGGGGAGAGAGAGAGAAAAGCTATTTATAGGGAAATCCGGAAAATCGGAAAAATCCAGAAAAATAGAAAATCACACCCTCGCGATCCTCGGAACGCACCGATCGCAACGGTACCACTCGCGCCCTGGTGAACGGCCCGGTTCACCCGCAACGAGGTTCCGAAGGGAAAGCCGAAACCCACGCCGGGAATCGGAAAAACACACGCGGAAAAAGCCGCGGAACGCCTCCGGGCCTCCGAAACGACTCCGGATCGCACCGATCCGAACACGAAAGATGTCCGAAACGAAATTTCAGACAAAACAGAGTTGGACAATCCGGGAAACCAGATCCGGAGCCCACGAAAAGGATCCGAAGAATCCGGGGCATTACAGAGGGTGACTAGGAGCGGACTTGTTTGGAGTGATGGGTGGGGGAGGATTGTAGGACCTTAAAGGGACATTCCCACTTGGGCTAGGAGCTCTCATGGGAGTGGGTGGAAGGGGACGTGTTCCCAAGTTTTTGGGGTCGGTGGGTCGGGGAGGGATAAATCGGGAATTCCTAGAAAACCTTTCCACATCTCTAGCTATTTGGTAAGCTAGCTCAAGGTTATCAACGTCCCTCATGAATAGTTCTCTCTTGATGTGGCTTTGAAGCCCATTCCTAAAACGGGATAAGGTGACATCCGGATCCTCATGGACTCCACACTTTAGAAGATAGGAGTCAAATTTTTCAATGTACTCTACCACGGTCTTCCCTTCTTGGGTGAGGCTTTGCCATTCATCTAGGAGCATTTGGTGGTAGGTTCGGGGGAGGTATTTGTTCCTAAGTTGGTTCTTTATGTCCGCCCAAGTGTCAATAGGCTCTTCCCGTCTAACCCGTCTTAGACCCTCTTGATTTAGCCAATAGGTTTTGGCCAACTTAGTGAGATGCATCTTAGCCAATCTAACTCTCCTTTGGTCGGACATGGGGTACCATTCAAAGTATTGGTCCATGGCGGTCTCCCATTCTAGGTAAACACTAGGTTCATGTGAACCATCAAAGTTTGGGGCCTCTACCTTGATCATCCTTAAAAGGGGGTCATCCGGATCATCCCATGGACGCCGGTCATGGTTTTGATGGGGGCGAGGCCTCTCATACTCATAGTAATGGTCATAGTACATTTCCTCCCTATAAAGTTCAGCATGTGGGTAATGGGCTCTTGGGCCATTGTTCCTTGGGGGGAACTCATCCCTATGAGGCTCTACATGTGGAGGGTGGACTCTTGGGCCTTGGTTCCTTTGGGGAAAACCATTCCTATGAAACTCACCATGTGGTGGAGGGACTCTTGGCTCATTGATTCTTGGGTGAGGATCTTCTCTATGAGGTTCATCATGTGGAGGGGGAATTCTAGGTTCATTGTTCCTTGGGTGGAACTCTTGGTCTTCTAACCGAGCAATTCGGTTGGTAATGGACTCTAGTTGGGCAAGGATGGTTGTGAGGGCAGCATCTACCCTATCCATGTGGCCTTGGGGTCCCTCCCTAGGAACATCTTGGTTGAGTTGGTGAGGATTGGGATCCATTGGTGGAGCCGAAGACGATGAACCGGGTTGATAGCTAGCACCACTACGGGTGGACATGCAAGACAAAGGGCCAAAGTGGTTGGACACACTATGCAAAGGTCCTATGACTTAGACTTGATAGATACAAGTCAAGGACTTGCTCTGATACCACTTGATGTGACACGACCTTGGACTTAGGCAAACAAGCACAATTAAGCATTCAAATGGGCCTTAATGGGCCACCGCTCTCCCGTCGCACTCTATACCCGGAGTGACTTGGCGATGCCAAGAGTGAATTATGGGAATGGGCCCTTGCTGGTAGAGGGCCAGCAAGGCCAAGGATCGACTCCCCAAGGATGGATGCCCAATTCAATTGGGGCCGACAAAGTGCACAAGGGCACCGGTTCACACTATCCCACGGCGATCACTCTTAAGTCGTGGACTTGAGGATCGGGCGCTCCTCACAAATGCAGCGGCGCATGAATCAAGTATTGAAAGTGAAACACTAATTGAGCAAGGAAGAGGCACTTACTCGACCGGTTTGAAGAAACCGCTCCCGATCGGAGACGAGGGCGAGCGGGGAGGCGGTGGCTCCCCACACGCCGCGGCGGTGTCGCTTGACCTGCCCAAACCAATTACAAAACTACACCTCACGCAGGAGGGGGGATCTTGGGGTAGGGGTTAAGGTCTTACATTCAAACACTACCACCACGCAGGGTGGGGCCTTCAGCCGGCCAAGCGGGGTAGGGATATAGGACCGAAATGAAGAGAAAGGAGAAACTAGTGAACTTGCAGCTGCAATCTGAATTCTGGACAGGAAGTCGCTGTGCCAGCTGTCTCGGGCTCGTACGAACTCCAAATTGAGTGAAACCACTTTCTAAAACTTCCTGACTTGAAGGGGATGATTCCAGAATTTTTGAGGATGCTGGGGGGGTCGGAGGTGGCCGTACCAGCAACTGGAAGGAGACCTCTCTGTCTGGCCGCAGGTTCTGTCCGGACTGGAATAGCAGGTTGCAGATATCACCGAGCACCCTCCCGAACTCCGAACAGCACGAAACTGGCGGTGACGTCTTCGTAGTTGAAGTAGCTTTCAGAAGGAGGCAACGGGGTTGCAATCAGAGGTCGAGGGCGGCCGGTGTACCCTGAAGAGTGGGCACTGGTCGGAGTAGACAGCAGGAGACAGGACTGGAGAGCTCGGGGGAGAAAATTCGTAACTCTTTCCTCCGGTAGCCGAATGAGGTTCTGTTTCTTGATCTTGGAAGAGGACTGGTAGAAGGAGAACTTTGATGAAGGGACTTCAGTCTGAATCCATTGGGGTTCGTCGTGGCAGAACGTTCTTCAGGCTCTGGTCCAGGATGAAGACCTCTCTGCGCAGTCGTGGGAGAACGGCTTCTACGGTTGGCCCCGACCTCGGAACGAGTTGGTTACACCTCGCCTGCGAAGAAGACATAGGGGCCTTTCCAGCAATGTAGGCCACGCCTTCAGGATCATCAGGATAAAGCCGTGGGCGATGCTGCAACAGGGGCTGACTTGCTGGTCTGCACAGCTCCAATCTGTAAGAAGAAATGAGAGGGAGGGGTGGCTTCTTTGGTGGAGGGGAAGTAAAGGGGTGGCCTAAGGATGAATGGGGGTTCTTGTGGGGTGGAGTGGAGAGCTATAGGGGTTGGAGAATGAGGGGAGAATGGCTGAGAGCAGGGGCTAGCAGATGGAGGTGGAGGATGAGGATGTGAGAGTGAGAGAATGGGGAGTGGAGGGGGGCGAACTTGGCTTGGGGGAGGGTAAAGGAAGGGGGCGGCCTAGGCAAGTGGAGGGAAGGGATTTCAAATTTTGAAATGGCCTTGGAAGGTGGGGGATTATGTGGGAAAGTGGGATGCTTGTATTGGAATGGGGAAGATTTGGTTGGAAGGTGGAGAAAGGTGTTGGAATGGGGAGACTTCTACCTAGGAACTAGGGGGGTGGAGTAAAGGAGGCCATGGGGAAGTGGAGGGCATTAAAGGAGGTGGGTGGTGGTTGGGAGTTGAAGGGGAAGGGAGGAGAGAGAGGGGGGGGCGAACCCCTTAGGGGAGGAGAGAGATGAGAGAGAGGGGGGGGTAAGGGAATCACTCCCTAGGGCATCTCACCCTTAACTAAGTGGAATCTCTCCAAATTGAACACAAGAGTAGACTTAACTCAAAAGGATTTTGATCATTCATTAACTTCAAATGAGGGGAGTGGGGTCCTATATATAGGCAACCCACTCTTTACAATAAGTCCCTGACAAAATAAACAACTACAAATAACCAAGGGGGGGTGGGAGTGCTAATGGGCCTAACCCAACGAATGGGGCCCAATAGCCACATTAGACATCATGATGATACAAGAACATAGAAAAATAAGTGCTAGACCAAGGGAAATGACTCAAATAAAATGGAAATACATCAAAATGACTCAAAGGAAAGCTACAAAATGAATAAGGGGCCTTTATAGAGTGAGGCCCAAACTCAACCAGCTCCCGAGTGTGAAGAAGTGGACCCGAGCCAAAGGGAGTCGTGGGTGATGCCTCCATCAGGAAGACTCACTCAAACAGATACGGGAACTGCTGACGCATCTCGTCCTCACGTTCCCACGAGGCCTCACCACCAGAGTGTCGCTGCCACACGACCTTCACCAAGGGAATGACCTTGTTCCGCAGGCGCTGCTCTCGCCTATCCTCCACGCGGATCGGAAACTCTGGGAGAGAAAGATCTGGAGTCACCTCAGGCCAAACCGAAATCTCGAGCACATGAGAGTTATCGGGCATATACTTCCGCAACATCGAGACGTGGAACACGTCATGCACCGACGCCAACTCAGGAGGTAACTGCAACCGGTAAGCAACCTCACCGATGCGCTCCACAATCACGAAAGGACCAATATAGCGGGGACTCAGCTTCCCATGCCGTCCAAAACGCATCACCCCCTTCATCGGAGAAACTCTCAGGAACACATGATCGCCCACGGTGAACTCGAGGGGCTGCCTCCTACGGTCAGCATAACTCTTCTGCCGACTCTGGGCCGCCAACATGTTCTGATGAACCAGGTGCACAACATCCACACACTGCTGCACCAATTCCGGTCCCGTCAAAACACGCTCACCCACCTCAAACCAATCAAGTGGAGTCCGACAAGGACGCCCGTACAAAGCCTCATAGGGAGCCATGTCGATGCTCGAATGGAAGCTGTTGTTATAGGCAAACTCCACCAACGGTAGGTGATGAATCCAACTCCCATGCCACTCCAGGCAGCAAGATCTCAGCATGTCCTCCAAAGTCTGAATGGTCCTCTCAGACTGACCATCTGACTGAGGATGATACGCCGAGCTAAAAGCCAACTCCGTGCCAAGAACTCGCTGAAAACTCCTCCAGAATCCAGAAGTGAAGCGTGGATCCCGATCCGACACGATCGAAATAGGAATCCCATGCAACGGCACGATCCGCTCCACATAAAGACGAGCCAACTTGGACACGCTCCAGCTGACTTTGACCGGCAACAGCCGCGTCACCTTCGTCAGCCGATCCACCAGCAACCAGATACTGTCCTGCCCAGTCGGGGTCCTCGGCAACCCCACCATAAAATCCATGGTCACATGGTCCCACTTCCAAGCAGGCACATCCAAGGGTTGGAGAGTACCGCCTGGTCGCTGATGCTCCGCCTTCACCTGCTGACAGATCAGGCACCTGGCCACAAATTCGGCAACATCTCTCTTCATGCCAGGCCACCAGAACTGCCTCCGCAAGTTCCGATACAACTTCGTCGCACCCGGGTGTACGGTGTACCTGCTCCCATGAGCCTCACGCAGCACCGCACGACGAATCTGCTCCTCTGCTGGGACGTACATCCTGCCACGAAACCTCGCAGCACCGTCCTCGCCGAGCTCCACATCAGCCATCGCAAGAATCCGGGGCAACTCAGGGTCCGCATGCTGAGCCTCTGTCACCTGACGTCGGATAGCAGGAGTGACAGTCAGACTTGCAAGCACCGCCAACCCTGGCACCTGGGGAATCTTGAGCCTGAAAGATATTTCGGGCACTTATTCCTAGAGCCTCCACTTCCTCAACATCAAGGCACTGACCGCAACCTTCCGACTCAAGACATCGGCGACGACATTCATCCTGCCCGGCTGATAAGACAGGGTGAAGTCATAATCCTTCATGAACTCTATCCAGCGCCTTTGCCTAAGGTTCAGATCTCTCTGCGAGAACACATACCTCAAACTCTGATGGTCAGTAAACACCTCGAACTTCTCACCGTACAGATAATGCCTCCAGATCTTCAGCGCGAAGATCACCGCCGCCAACTCAAGGTCATGGGTAGGGTAGTTCTCCTCGTGGGGCTTTAGCTGCCGAGATGCATAAGCCACCACTCTACCATGCTGCATCAACACAGCTCCCAATCCAACGCCGGAAGCATCTGTACACACCACGAAACCTCCCGAACCAGAAGGTAAAACCAACACCGGAGCTGAGGTGAGCAATCTCTTCAGTTCCCTGAAGCTCTGCTCACACTCCTCAGACCAGACGAAAGGCACATCCTTCCGCGTGAGTCTAGTCATCGGGGTCGCAATGCGAGAAAAATCCTAGATAAACCGGCGATAATAACCCGCAAGCCCCAAGAAACTCCGGATCTCCGTCACTGACCTCGGCCTCGGCCACTGCATTACTGCCTCGACCTTGGCGGGGTCCACGGAAATGCCATCACCAGAAATCACGTGCCCCAGAAAGTGCACCTCGCTGAGCCAAAACTCGCACTTGCTGAGCTTCGCATACAACTGGTGACCTCGCAACGTCTGCAGTATCACACCCAAATGGTACGCGTGCTCCTCAGCAGACTGCGAATAGACAAGGATGTCGTCCACGAAGATGACCACGAACTGGTCCAAATACGGATGAAACACCCTCTGCATCAAGTCCATGAAGGCTGCTGGGGCATTGGTGAGCCCGAACGGCATCACCAAAAACTCATAATGTCCGTACCTCGTACTGAACGCAGTCTTCTCCACATCGGACTCGCGAATTCTCAGCTGATAGTAACCTGACCGCAAATCAATCCGCGAGAACACTCGCGCGGACTGAAGCTGGTCGAACAAGTCATCAATCCGCGGCAACGGATACTTGTTCTTAATGGTCACCTTATTCAGCTGTCGATAGTCAATGCACAGCCGCAGACTACCGTCCTTCTTCTTCACAAACAACACGGGCGCACCCCAAGGAGAAAAGCTAGGACGAACATACCCCTTGGCCAACAGCTCCTGCAACTGCGCCCTCAACTCCCTCAACTCAGCGGGGGCCATACGGTAGGGAGCCTTCGCCAAAGGTCCCGTACCAGGCACAACCTCGATCATGAAATCGATCTCCCGCTGGGGAGGTAATCCAGGCAATTCCTCGGGAAAAACGTCGGGGAACTCGCACACCACCGGAATGTCCTCGACACTCGGTTCCATCCGTTCAGACACCACCACGGACGCGAGAAAACCCTGACAACCAGAATCAAGCAATCGACGGGCTCGAATAGCAGAGATAAGGAATCGAGAAGAGGTGGAACGGATACCTTGGAAATAGAAGGTCCGCTTGCTCGGATGCTGAAAGTAGACCCTCTTCATCCCACAATCCACCACCGCTCCATGAGTCTCGAGCCAATCCATGCCTAGAATCACATCGTAATCCCGAAGCTGCAACGCATACAACCTGCCAGGCATACTCCACCCATCGATCCAAACCGGAACCTGATCGAAGCAATACGGAGTGATCATAAAGTCACCCGAAGGTAACTCCACTGCCAAATCACAGGACAACTGGGTCACCGGCTCCTCGACGCTCGACGCAAAATCCTCCGAAATAAACGAATGAGACGCGTCAGAGTCGAACAAAACCCGAGCCGCACAACCCAAAATCTGAACGGTACCTTCCACGAGCTGCGACGCCACTGCCTCTGCCCTGGTCATGTGCGTGATCTGGCCTCGAGCCCTCTGCCTGCCTCTCACGCTGGCTGACCTGGGTAGCGGCGGATATTGTCCCTGCTGCTGCTGCTGCCTCTGCTGCTGGGGAACCTGCTGCTGCTGAGGAAACTACTGCTGCGGCGGTCTCTGAGGACAGTCACGCGCCATATGCCCTGGCTGGTCACACCGAAAACAGATGATCGGCGCCGTGCACTGCCTGCCTGGGTGGGTCCCACCACACCGTGGACAAGGTCCTCGCGATCCGCCCACTGATCCCTGACGCTGCAAAGGAATCGGCTGTTGTACACTGCCCGATGAAGCCTGTCCCTGATCCTTATGCTTCTTACGGAAACTCTTCTTCAAGAACTTCTTGACCTTCGAGCCGAAGGACGCAGATCCTGTCACCGAAGCTGCCGATGCCGATACTCCTGCACCACCCGATGCAAACTGAAAGAAACCCTACTGCTGGGTAGCCGACTGCTGGCTGTGACCTGATAAGGACTACCCCTGGCTGATCGGTCCTCGAATCCTCTGCATATCCATCTCCAAAGAAACCGCAACGCGAGACGCTGTCTCTAGATCAGTGGCCCCATTCGCGATCAAATGGTGCCTCAGCTCCAGCCTCAAGCCCTTCACAAACTGCGTGGTCCTCACCCTCTCATGCTCCATGATGTGAGGTGCGTACCGACCTAGCTCGACAAATCGGGCCCTGTACTGCAACACGGACATGTCGCCCTGCACCAGCTCCAGAAACTCCCGCATCCGCTGCGCGGCAACAATATCTGGACAGTACGTACGCTCGAAAGCACTAACGAAGTCATCCCACTCGATCTGCTCAAGTGGACGAAGCTGAAAGGACGTCTTCCACTCGGAAGACCACCACCTCCGAGCCGTACCCTGTAACTGGTTGTAGGCCAACACAACTCTGTCCTCGGCAGCACTCCTCGCAGAGCTGAACACCCGCTCCATCTCATCAAGCCAATTGCGGGCCGCATCAGGGTCTGCCTGGCCGCTGAAATAAGGTGGATGGAACTGCATAAAGTCCCTCACTGCCCGGCCTGGCCCACCCCTAGCAGACGAGCCCTCACAAGCCTCTCCGCCGAACTGCTGAGACATAAGCTGGTACATGCCTCGGAAGAAATCCTCGGCCCCCGGAACTCTCGCAGGAGCCGCGGCCTCGGTAGCTCCCGGTGGCGCTCTGCTATGCTCCTACTGGTCCCCCTGGACCCCCTGCTGGATCTCCTGACCTCCAGCCGACTGCCCCTGCTGAGAACGAGAGCTCCTCCTCGGCGCCATCCTCGCTCCTGAAGCACAAGACAGAAAACACGGAGACGGCAAGGTCAAAATAAACACGCGGTGCCCAATGCCAGCGTCACCTGTACATCATCGCTGTGGACTAGTGGACCACTACAATTACCTATGATTCTCATGTAATTCCACAACCGCGCTCTGATACCAGCTGTAACGACTCGAGAATCCGATTACCGGGAAGGCCCGATAACCCGAGACTCGCACCGCCACCCACGAGCCCGAAGACTCGGAAGGGTTAAAAGGATGGTGTGGAAACTACACAAGCATCACAAATAATTGCAGAAATTAAACAGTTATAATATTAAGCAGGAAATAAATTAACATTTTGCATGGTCCACAATAAAATAACAACAACAGTAACAGTAGTCCACGACTAGTACAGTGACAAGAAGGAAAAATACAGCTACACGGGACATACCCCGGCTCTGACCTCTGGCACTACCTCTGGGCACCCGCACCACGCTGCACTCCTGACGCGCTCCCCGAAGGTGGCGCCTCACCTGAAACACGGTGAAAACACGCAGGGAATGAGTCTCGGATCAAGACTCAGTAGGGATCACTCGAACCCTACCTCGAAAAACGAGAGACCACTACACTAGCGGTAGGAAGGCACCTCGGAAAGGAAAGCCCTGTACTCTACAGAACCATGCCCTACGGCACGCGAACCGACACACGTGCCACAGTACGAGACCGAAACTCAACGGTCGAACCGCAAAACCCGAAGGTCGGAAATACACGACTGACAGTCTGCCACTCCGTACTCGACAGGAGTACCACCCACTAGAAGCACAGCCGGTAGCGTCCCCTGACGTCTTACACCGCGCCGCAGGTGAACCGCCTGACATGGTAGGTCCTACCCGAGACGCAGACACCGAACAAGTAACCACAAACAAGTAACTAGCTGGGGTCACGCCCGTCGACGTGGGTCCAACCGCCCCTAACCACGTGTGCACACACAGACCACGCGTCACTAGGTCTGGTCCTCTGACCGGTTTTCCCCCGTAGCCGGACTCTGGCTACCGACGAGGGGCCTACGGTAACCGGTCCACAAACCGTCTCGAAAGGTGGGTGCCCGTACACCACTCCCAGGTGAGACCAGCACCTCGTACTGGTGGGCTACGACTAGTGGAGGGTCACTAAAGGAGTAGACTCTCAAGACCACGGAAAACAACGTCCGAACCTGACGAAGTACGGGGGCCGTCCCACGTACCATCACCATCGCACGGTGACCACGGTCGGAGAAGAAACGGACGCACCGCTCACGGCCAAACGCATGACCAAGGCAAACGGGACCTCCGGACACCCAAAGACACGGTCACGGAACTCCACGGGGTGTCCAGGACACACACACGGCCCAAGAGGAATACCCGACGACAGGACAGATCGTGCTAGGGACCCCTAGCGCGACAAGGATGAACGCGCTAGGGCCCCCTAGCGCGACAAGACAGGTCGCGCTAGGACGCCATAGCGCGACAAGACCACCCCACTGTTCATCTTCTCCGATGAACGCGCCCCATCGGGGCAGCGCGACCATCAAGAACGCGCTACTGGAGTATAGCGCGTTCTCAGTCCGCGCCCGAAAACGGTGAAAACTCCCAAAAACTCCAACCACGCCCCCATGCCTCCACCGGAGAGGGGGAAATCAAAGGGGAAGACCCCTGGGGACCCCTAGCATGCATCTAAGCCCTCAAAACACGAAATCATGGGCTAAAACCATAGATCGGGCGGCTCTCCCCAAATCATGGAAAAACCCCAAACATGCTCGATCTAGCCCCTCTTGGCCTCCCCTCGGCCTATAAATCACGGGAATGAACGGCAAGAGGCTAAGAAACGTCACCATACCTCAATGGAGCGAATGCTCAGCCGGATCGTCCACAAACCACGAAGAACGCTTTTAGAACCTCGCCTCCCCACGCTTCCCACGATTGCCGCACGCCCGCACGATCGTCTCGACGTCACCCACATCCTCGCCGCGTCGCACCGCCGCCGTCTGCAGCCGAAACGGTGGTCGCCGCGCTCGAACGGGAGAGAGGGAGAAAGAGGAGGGCGGCCACGGTTGGGGAAGGAAGGAGGAAGAAGAAGAAGAAAGAGAAGGAGGAAAAGAAAAAAGAAAAGAAATAGGGTTATATAGAAAATCCGATTTTTCAGAAAAATATCGAAAAATAGAAAAATACATTTCCGGAATCCTCGGAACGCACCGATCGCAACGGTACCACTCGTGCCCGGGTGAACCACCCGGTTCGCCCGCAGCGAGCTTCCGAAGAAAAAGCCGAAACACACACCGGGAATCGGAAAACACACGCGGAAAAGCCGCGGAACGCCTCCGGGCCTCCGAAATGACTCCGGATCGCCCCGATCCGAACACAAAAGATGTCCGAAACGAAATTTTGAACACAACGGAGCCGAACACTCCGAAAACCAGATCCGGGACCCACGAAGAAGGATCCGAAAGGTCCGGAATATTACAATAACTTTCAATATTATGCACAAAGCAAATCAAATAGACAAAATACAAATCATAATTGCAATACAAACTTACTTCCGTGCCACACTTGTGGAACCTACGCCAATGTCTGTAACTGCAGATTCTGGTCCTGGGAGGGGTTCTTTGCAAGTATTTTTATGGTGGCCCCATTGTCCACATCTTTTGCATTTATGGGATCTCCTAAGTGCCTTTTGATTTTCATCAGCATCTCTAATCCTCTTCTTCCGAGGGCGACCTCGGAGTCTTTGGCAGCGAGGAGGAAGCACCTCAACAGATTATACAGTCTGCCACATGCTCTTACCTGGCAATGGTTGTATTGACTTTGCATATGTGACTTTATATGCCTCAATTGAATAACATCTATCAACAAAATTATTAATTTGGAGGCCCCTACGTGCATCAACAGCAGCAGCAACATGTTGGCAAGGCAGCCCACTGACTTGCCATTGACGACAAGAACAATACATCTCGTCCAATTTAACAACACACCTCTCATGCGGACCTTCCACCTCAGCCATAAAATCAGTGGAATATCTGACTGCATATTTTCTCAACTTCCTAACAATTGCATTTAAATAGGCAACAGCCCGTGGCACAAACTTTTCTTTGATCCTACGTGCATGTCTCCTCCTGTGATCCATTTTCATCATAATTTTCTGCCTAATTCCATCTAACATGTCTACAAGTGGTAGGCCTCTCGTATCACCAACAAATGAATTGAATGACTCTGCTACATTGTTAGTGATGTAGTTTAGCTTATCCTTGTCATTAAAATGACATCTTGACCAGGCATAATGCAAACTTTCTAAATAGGAAGCAGCCTATGGATCTAGTTTCTTCATCTCAAATATAGCTGCTTTATATTCTTGAACAGTGTAAGATTTTGCTGCTGCCCATGCAGCATTCTTGAAACCTGGGCCCGGCCATTTCTTCTTAAAATTCCTGTAAAGGTGCCGCATACAAAACCTACAAGCAATTCGAAATTACAATATCATCATTAATATAAAACATATAGTCAATGTCATTAAAATACATAGTCACTCAATTCATACATTATGGAAAATAAAACTAGCAGTAGATCAAACATTGTAAAAGGAGAAACTTAATTACCTATGCTCGGCACCTGGAAAGATATCTGGGACAGCTACCTCAATGCCCTTTTCTATATCAGAAATGAATGTAATCTCTGTCAGATTTCCAATAGCATCTTTCAACTTGTGCAAAAACCATGTTCACGAGTCTATACTCTCCCCCTCAACAACACCATAGGCAACTGGGAACAAACCATGATTCCCATCAAGAGCAACTGCAGCCACCAAGATCCCAGTGTAATACCCTTTCAAGTGGCATCCATCTATGCCCAACACTAGACGGCAGCCATCTTTGAAACCACTAATACATGCCCCTAAGGTAATGAACACCCTCTCGAAACAACCATCCAATCTAATCTTGTACTGTACAACTAAGGAAGGGTCGCTCTACTTTAATTCATTCAATAGTTGTGGCAAATGCTTGTACGTTTCCTCAACCTTCCCAAACACCTTCTCCTTTGCCAACTCTCGTGCACGCCAAATGCGGTGATAAGGGATTGAAATATTGTAAGACTTCAATAAATCAGCTTGCAACTTTCTTGGAGGTATGTCAGGATTCTCCTTCACTGCTTCCAATACCCTGGCTGAAATCCAAGATTTGGATGCCATCCTGCTATCACACCTAGATGTGGCTGAACATGTGTGCTTTTCCTGCATTGTTTTGACTGCAAAAGTAACTCCATCTTGCAGCCTTGAGACATGCACTCTCCATTTGCAATTAACATTTGCACATACAACAGTAATTCTCATGCTGTCATTTTTCACTTGCTTGAACTCAAATTGATTTTTAATAGCATGCTGACGTAGAGCAATCATGTACTCCTGACTATTTGCAAATAGAGAACCAACTGATATATCTGGGGTCTCTTCATCAGCCTCCAACAAATCTCCATCATCATCTGAAACTCCTCCATCAATATCAGATTCATCTGAGGGACATGGCATTGAATGATAGCTGTCCTCAGTGTGTACCTCATCAGAATCAGCCACACTCTCGTCAGATTCGCTGTACTCATCTTCATATGCAACATATTCTGAGTCACTGTGCTCAGCTTCAGAACATATCCTCTTCTTTAAAATATGATAATCCTCATCAACTACAGGGGCAGGGGCAGGGGCAGGGACATCATGAATAACCTCGTCACGATGAACAACTGCAACATCATGAACAAACTCAGGATGTTGACCAACCTCAGCATCATCATCCATCTCATCAATGTCAACAAATGTCTGGGAATGGGCCTGAGTAGACTGGCTGGCCATACCTTTCTGTGGAATATTGGTTGGCTGTAAGTCTAATGGCCGACTGTCCAATGTGCTAACATATATGGTCATCTTCCCTACGGGCAAATGGGCTTTCATCACCTCATATAATTGAGCATCTGAAACAATTTCCTCATACTGAACAGGTCTGCTATTAGGCAATTCATAACGAAATTCTAAACAATGTGTACTTGCCCACTTAGATAGATGTCCCATATCCTCAATTAATATGCATCTACTGTAGTAATCAGGATATGCCACGACTGTCTTGCTCTGACCTAGTGCATATGCCCTCCTCCCAGACTGAAGAGTTTTCCAATAACCACCAAACTTATATGTCAACTTTAATGATGGCTCTCGTTCCCCCATTTTCACAATCTAACAATCTGAAGACAGAAATAAACTCTTTAGAACAGTTATCCACATTACAAAATCAGCACGCATACCCAATAATCTGAGTACAATAATAACATTCTTAACTAATATAAATTGAGTGACTGAAAAACATTGAAGTAAAAATTTTTGACAGAACCATAAAGAAACTGCACCCGTGAATTCAGACATGTACAATTAATAACAAAACTTTTTGGAGCATTAAATAATCTAACAACATTATAGCAAAAAATGACATAACAACAATCTTATCCCTAAACCATATAGAAAGAAAACAAAAATTGATGTCCTTAATATTTTGACTATGTAAACATATAAAATGCATGAGTAAACATTTATATTTGCAGATCATACTGAGTGTGAGGTGGCAGGAGCGCCTGACGCGTATCGGAGTGGAGACGGAGGTGTGTGGCCCAGACCTGGACGTGGGGTGGTGACTCCGGTGATGCGGCGTCTGAACGAGGGTGGTCGTACGTCTACGGCGGCAGATGGGGTGCCGTGAAGCGCCGCGGTTGTTACGTGCAGGTTTGGGCAATGGCGATGGTGCCTAATCGACCCTGGCGGTGGCCGGTGGTCGTTGCTGTCGCGACGACCCAGAGAGTGAAATCAACGGCAATGGCGACTGTGTACGGGGGGAAGGGAAAGAGGAGGGTCCGGTTCTATGGTGTGCCCTAACGACTCAGTTGGAGGATTACTACGGCCGTTACCCTCGATTAAGCGAGGGTGGGTTTATCTTTTCAGCAACTAGGGTAAAGGTAACCACACTTGCGTTTAATATCGTCGACGGTAAAAAAGGACAGGGACTATTTAGTTTAACGGTAACATTTACAAGGACTTTTTAAACAATAGAGAGATTGTAGGGACTAAAAAGTAATTCGTCATATTTGTAGGGATTAATATGCAAAAAACCCATATATATAATATCACCATCCTTTCTTCTCTCTGCAATAATTAATATTCCCCGTTAGGTGATCATGATTCATGAGTGCACCTTTTCCTTTCTCTCTTGAAACTCTAAAGGTTAGAGAGACAAGCTACTTTCGAGACTAGCAAGTTGCAACTGACATCTATCTGGGCCACACCTGTTCACTGTTTGCTTGAGCATTTGCCTTGTATCTGCCCGCTGTGTTACCTACAAAGGTGCACGAGGAAGTAGGGGGAATGATGCATGTTGTTCTTAATTGATTTGCCTGCTATTTCTGTTAGGTTATTTGCTCAGAAGAGAACTTTCATTTTTTTATTTGAAGTCTTCACATCATGTCAGTAAATAGTTTTGGGTCATCTGCTCAAAATTAACTGGAGCAAACTTTTCTTTCATTCTCTTTTTTCTTTTGAAAAAAAAAACTTTGGCATTATGTTTAGAATTGAAGCTCAAGTTGAGCCTATGGAAACTAGTGACCTTGTTATGGCTGTTTGGTTGACGTACGTATCAAATGACTCTATCAATATCAATTTAATTTGACACTGATATTAATTTTTAATTATATTTAATATTGATATGGAGTACTTTGTTGTGCTCTATCAATTTTAACATTATTATTTTTGTAGATATTAAAAAGTGTTCCATTCGCCTCGCACTACACCTTTAAGATTTGTTTGACAGGAAAGGGTACCCGACGACTTTAAAGGAACCTACAAATACTAGAAAGAATCGTCAAAAGAAACTCTGGGAGTGATCCCAAGAGATAACTTTTCGATACTTAAGTAAGAGACGTTCAGGAAGAGAGAACCAGAAGATGGAGTAAGTAGAGGAAGGAGAAGAATAGGCTGGAGTCGGGAGAGTGCTCGGAGAGTGCTCGATGAGTGCAAGGAGTGCTCGGAGAGTGCCCGGAGAGTGCAGGGAGTGCTCGGTGAGACAAGAAGAGAAGAACTGTGAAGGGGCTTCTCTCTCTCCACTTTTATGTTGGAGTCTCCTACGAAGGTGAGCTAGTAGGGAGCTCTCTCTCCTCTTCTGGATGTGGAGAAATCTCACCAGATGCCTATGTGTCTGTGTATGTCTGTCTCTTTTTTTCCTCCTCTTTTTAGGTCCGACTGGGGACCTATTTATATAGGGAGCCGGGAGTGTGTCTGACTTAGCAATAGTGTCGTTTTTGGAGTGGTGTCCTGCTTGATCGTGGGTATCTCCCATTACCCTCTCGCCCGTTCCCAGCGGGAAGACCTCGAGGCAGGTATCTCGACGACGTGGATGTGACTCGACCCTTACCGCAGCAAGGCTCGTGACGTAAGTCCCAACGTTCACCCGTTGGCAAACTTTGCGACGTCCAAGATGCACGCTCGTGAAGATTCCGCTCAAGGATTTGGAGAAACTTTCGTGGGTTGGAGAAGCCTTCGTGGGCTTTGATTGGGCCGAGCTTACGGGGCCACAACTGGTTCAGGTCTGCCGCCATGGGCCTGGCATTATCGGGCAGTGTTGGGCCTAACGAATTTTCCCTTCCTCAATTTAAAAGAGAATAATATCATATTAAGTTTAATATAGGTCCAAACTTGTATTAAAAATTGATATAATGTTGTGAGACTCAAAAAAAATCTATCTCTCCTTCTTTCACTTTTATTATAATTATTTCTCTTTGATTCTCATCATTGATTCTTATATATATATATATATATATATATATTGATATTTGTAGAGGTAAACAAATGGTCTCCCGAATCTCGTACCACAATTTTAATATTTGTTTGATTGGAGAAGAGCGTCTAGCCATCCGTGGAAGCCTACAAATACCAGAAAGAAGGCGACAAAAGGAGTCCTGGGCGTTACCCCATGGGACAACACTCCGATGCTTAAGTAAGAACCATGGCGAGGTGAAGAGCAGCAGGAAATGGAGGCGATGAGAGAGTGTGAGAGAGGAGTAGCCAAGCCTGGGGGTCGCAGATGAATCTTGGGATGTGCTCGCTGCACCTGGCGAGTGCTCAGAAGTTAGCTCCCTCTGGTATCTCCCTCCTCTTCGATAGGTGTGTGGGTGGGTAGGGGTCTCTGTATGTATGTGTCTGTCTGTGTGTATCTCTTATCTTGTGTGTCGGGTCTCTTGTCATCTAATCGGAGGTCTATTTATGCCGGTTGTCCTAGCAGTGGAGGCACATCCCTTAACAGGGAAAAGCTTGAGTCGTGGGGTAACACCTCCCTACGACCGTGGGGAGTTTCCCTTTATGCGCTCGTTTATCCCGGACGTGCGACTTTCAGGCAAGTCTTATGGCGCTCTAGCCGCGTGCTCGCCCTTACTGGAGCAGAGGCCAACGACGACGGGAGTAACATTTGGGAGTAACGTTCAGTCGCAGGAGAGTCATCCGACACCCGAGATGCCCATGTCGATGCCCCTTGTGGGCTGACGAATCTTCTGTTCATCTTTATTGGGCCGCCTAGTGTGGGCCGCTAACTGTCGGGCGGTCTGTTTTACACTCGGCGGGTCTTGGGCCGACATAGACCTGGCGCTAATGGGCCGCATGTGGGTCGAGTTGATTTTACCCTTCACGATATTCTATACTCTAAAAATATTAATAATAAAGCTAACACTACATGCATCAAAAGTAATAATCTAGCAAAAAAATTTGACATATATGATAATATGTAGCCAATGCAATTTTATGGTAGATATAGAACACCAAGTACTAGAAGAGTTGCGGGTAAATAATCAAAAGGATTTTTTTTGCATGAATGTTATTATTATAGATAAAATCACAGATATATCATTCTTAAAAATATATTAACATATATATATATATATCACTGTTATTTTAAAAAAATTATAAATATATAAATTTAGTTAAACACGCATATCACTTTTATTTTAAAAAACTTACATGACATGGCATATTTACAATTTTTTTAAAATAATATTAATATATATGTTAATATATTTTGAGAAATGGCATATCAATAACTTTACATGTAATAATGGCATATATGTAAAAAAAACCCTAATCAAAATTCAAAAAATGACGAAGATTTCCTATACATTTGTATTTTCCATATGAAAAACCCCGTATATATCTTTTGCCCCTCTTACTTTGGACCCGAAGCCTCTTCTAGGATGGCCCTCTCTTGTAATAAAAATCTAAATCATGCACATCTCTCAAAAAATTTTGACATAATTTTTCTTTTGGGATTTTTGCATGAAAATCATTGTTAGAGGTAAATTTATAAAAAAAAATTATTCCTAGAAATGTATTAGCAGACATATCACTGGATTAATTCAAATAGTACATAAATGTCATTTAAAAGTGATTTTTTTACAATTTGTTGATAAAAAGAAGTGATATGCGTGCAAATAAATAAGATATTTTTGTACAATTCAGATTTACACAGTGATATGTTAATTAATATATTTCTAAGAATGATTTTTTTACACATTCACCTCTAACAATGATTTTCATGTAAAAAACCCCTTTTTTTTAGGGGAGATTGTGGCGGGGCTACAATGGGAAAATTAATATCTTTGTCCCGATTGTTTTCTCATATAATTAACCATTGGACGATGGTAATTAAGTGAGATTCTTGACATTTGTAGGAGTATTCCATATTATCCTCAAGACATTCAACTGCCAGGGGATGGAAACAACTAGGCCCTCCTCTTCCGACCCCTGCGCAATAGAGTTCGACCATGTGTGAGGGCCCAAAAACTTGCACCGACTATGAATAAACATATTTTAAAGAAATAACGAATGCAAAAGTTTCATAAATGTGCTACAGATAAACAAAGCAAAACTTTAACTTAGACAACTGGATTTAACTGTTGTGATTATATACGCATAAAATCTTTCATATTTTATTTTATATTCTTATATTCTTCATATTTTATATATATGTGGATAATAATGAACCATATCTCGTCATATCCATCCCTGCCATCATACATTATTTATTTAACTTAATTTTAGAAAGATTGAAATGAAAAAAAACTAATTTACTCTTGTTTAATCTTTTCATATATATAATTAAAATAGTGATATGTGTATATCTATAATCTTTTTATATTAGCCTGTATACCCTTCTAAAATCTTATATTTTACGTGTTCAATGAAATATTTTGTTAACTTTGACGGTTTTAAAGTACGAAGGGTATAACTGAAATAATATTTCTTAATATAGAGATATACGTGATAATATCAAAAATATAAAAATAAAAAATAAAAAATAAAAGATTTCTAGGAGTATATATGTAATTATCCCTAATCTAATTTATAGCTTGACATGAATCAGTCTAGATTTCATATTTTCAAATTTAATCTTTCTTATTTATATGTATATGTACATATTTGATTAAATATGTCTTCGGTCATAATCTACTCATAAGATATTGTCCCCGCTATATCTCTTTGGACGTATAACAAATTTGAGAGTCTACTCTTGAAGTATTATCCCCTCTACATCTCTTGGGTCACTTTTGAGAGTCTCCTTCTGAAATATTATCCCCGCTACACCTCTTGACGGTTAGGGATTCCTGTGGCCCCTATTTTGAAGTCTCTATACAACCCCCTCCCATGTGTCCACTTTACAATATCTAATATGGGGTTTTTGCGGCCCCTATTTTGAAGCCTCTGCACAAGTCCCACCGCCCTGCCACACTCCCCTACACCTCTTGATAGCTAAGATTTTGTCTTTTTTATTTAAAAAATGACTCTCAGATGGAAAAGACTTCGGGGCCCTACTTTATGAGCACATGCCCACTTTACAACATCTAATATGAGATTTATGCGGCCCCTATTTGAAATCTCTCCACAAGCGCACCCCCCCCCTCACATGCGTATTTTATAACATCTAATATGAGATTTTTTGAGACCCCTTTTCAAACATCTACAAAAACCCTCTCCTTCTAACAAAAGTTGACACACGCTTATTGGGCCGAGAGTTCTCACAGATGGTGTCACCGAAGATGTGCAAATTTGGGAGTTTCTTATCAAGGTGTTATCCCAACTACACCTCTTGGTGCTAGCGTTTTGTTCTTTTACCGGAAAATAACCCTAAGTTGGAGAAGACTCTGGGGTCTTACTTTACGAGGATGTGTCCACTTTTACAACATCCAATACGAGATGTATGTGCCCGCCATTTTGGAGCCTCTAAAGTTGACTCTGGAAGGAAAATTGAAGTATCATTACGTAGAAATGAAATCATTTGGGCACAACTACGGAATTTTCAGATTTTACACCATTCAACTTGTCATAATAGTGAGGTGCAAGATAACACACAGACAGTTTAAACAGCCTCATTTCTTTACATAGCAGAGTCGTACGAATAAATGTATTTGTGAAGTGGCAATCTCACAAATGTTCCTTGTAAGTTGTAAGGGGCTATGTATATGTAAACAAGGTTTGCCGCGTCGATTACATCGGCCATATCGGTTCTAGCACAGTATGATACAATATCACGCGGTGACATATCAATATATTTTTTTTTGTCAAAAATCATATTTTTGTATGAAACCTTAATTTTTTAAAGAATAACTTTAAACTTCTAAGGATGGTGGATTTAACTCGTAGAATAACATTTTTTTTTTTGGGTACGTGGGCATACTTTCCTATGCTGCCGAAGAGTGGATCCTGAACTCAAGCAAATGAAGCCGACTTAATTGGAAGAGTCAGTCGACACTTGTTTAGAGGGAACGTTGCCACTGCTTTAGTTGGAAAAGTCACAACCCAAAATTATTGGGACCGTTGTTGCAACGCCACAAATCGACCTGGCCAAAATCATTTGTCGACTGGCTGTCCCTTTATACAGATCCTACACTGATCTCCCGTTCGTCGGTCGTATCCGCCCCCTCGACTCTTTCATCAACTCTTTCATTTAGGAAAAAAGATTGCCTATCGATGGATGTCACCGAAAACTAGCCTGTCATCGCCAGAGCCGTCGCAGCTCCACTCCTCGTCCCTCACTCGTGCGTGCAGCCCAAATGCCGCCTCATCTCCCATTCTGAAGACGATCCGCACGTATTGGGTCCTAGATCGCATGTACCGGGTGCGTGCCATACCAGATCATGCGATCCGTCGCGGCACACATCAAATCATTTGATCCGACCCGAATCGATATTGTGCGTCTCACAATATCACATTGCCGCATTTGGATTGGTATATGATCCGGCAAATATCGATTCGGCAAACCTTGATGCAAAAATTTCTACCAAAAATGTTTTGTTTGGTTCCAAGTCACAAGCCTCAGTTCATTCATCTAGCATTAATAACAGGTACCTTATTTAATATTAACATTTTTAAAAACTTAAAATCACATTAATAAATAAAAGTCAAACTAAGTTAGAATAAAAAGATATTTTGTAAACTTTAGAAATAAAAGTTTAATTTGTCGGCCACGAGGAAATGTGAAACATTGAGGCGGCTCAGTTTTATTTCTTTATGTTTTTTTCCTAATAAAAGCCCAGATAGAATGGGGAACACCCGCTGCACAGCAACTTTTCCTCCCCTCGTTCCTCTTCTTTCGCTTGCCTCTTTCGTCACTGCTGCGGCTGCTGCTGCTGCTGCTGCTGGTCGCTCTCCGTCTTTTTTCCCCCCCTTAAAGGTGCTACCTTTTTGGAGGAGGGGAGGCGCGGCTTGGCTTGAGAGGGAGATCTCAAGCAGGTGGCCTTTTCGTATTTGGGGCGTCGGGCGTTGTGCTGGGACGGAGTGGAGGAACGCGCGGCGCCGGCGGGTCGTATGATATCAGATGCACGGTCCCTGCTGAGGAGAAGCTTCCGCAAGATGATCCCTGTGTCGAACGGGGACCCGGCCTCCCCTCCCTCCTCGCTGGAGTGGAAATTCTCGCAGGTATTCGGCGAGCGAGCTGCGGGCGAGGAGGTCCAGGAAGGTGCGCTCTCTCTCTCTCTCTCTCTCTCTCTCTCGCTCTCAGTGTGTAAGAAGCTCCTATCATTTGTATTTCGGGGTATGACTGCTTGAGGCGAGCCTTTGGATCAGTTTCGAGTCCCAGGTTGTTCTTTTAATCCTGTCCAGATGCTTTTAATTCTCCTTTGTTCTTGCTTTCTGGTTGACTTTATTCGTATTAGCCCCCGTTAAGATGATTTGCGGTTGTTTGTGGGCTTGCTGAAGTGAATTTCTCTTATGTGTACCTTTCTAGTGCACTTATTGTTTTGTTGCTACGCATCTTTTGAGGCATTAATAAGTTGCGGAGGCCAGGAAGTCTGTTAGGATGTTCCGGAGAACGAGACTGGATTTAGGTCGTGTTTTGCCCAGTTCCTAATTGGAAGCACCTTTGTGCTTCTACAGGTTTCAGCTTAGTTATTCTGAGAGGAGGACATCAGGCTTTGGAAGCATTTTGCACAGTTTTTTTCTGTTGTTTCTTTGATTGTTTCTTTGATTCCAACCAAAAGCTATAAACTGGAGCTTTACAAGGTTGGCTTAAAATGTGGTTGCAGGAAGATTTGACTTTTTTTTTGAAAGTGGATGGTACCACATCTTTTATAAAAGAAGAATAAGAATGTACAAGTAAGAAGGGAGTATTCACAAAAGCTCCCCTACACAAAGCAGGAAGATTTGACTTATACAATTGCCCAAAGTCAGTTACAACCACTCGAATCCAATGTTCTTCGTCTTGAAAGCGGAATCCAAAAGCAGCCTCCAATTCGCTAAACATGGCCTAGGGTTCTTTCTCCACAGTTAAAAATCCACCAAAAGATATGGATTGTGATGTTGAAGATGAGTAGATGACAGAGAGAGAAACTGTTATGAGAATGTATAGTCCATAAATGAGTATGTATTGTTTTCTTCCTTGTATTCTGCATAGGACAATAACAGAAGAATAATGGAAACATCTTAATCTTAAAATATTTCAAAGGCAACATTCTTAGAATTTTTTTTTTCAAAAACAACGTGTTAAATAAAAAAATTAAGGATGCAAATCACCAATAGTGCCTTGCTCATGAGTTATGACTATTAAAAACTAAGCATCAGTAGCAGTTTCCAAAAGAGCAAAGAATTGGAAAAGTTGAACCACAGATGACAAAACCCTAAAGAAGAGCGCACTAGTCATATACATTTTACTCTCATTCATAAGAGACAGCCATTTTTTCCAGCACTAGTCATATACATATGACACTAATACTAGTAAGCAGAGCTATGGTGCATCTAAGTAACAAAAACAATCTGCAAAATCATTCTAGACCATGAGACTTAAGGACAGATGTGTTGATACTGTTTTTTTTTTACTAATGCTATTATGCCTTACTCTACCTGCTTTCTTTCCCAATGTTACATCTTTCCTGGATATAACTTTAAGGTTAGACCTCTGATCAAGCAGAAAGATAGTGTTAAAGAAATGAGTAAAATGGATATGATTAAACACAACATGGGCACTATTTTCTATTAAAAACAGTAAATACTTCACTTTCAAAAAAAAAACAGTAAACACTTCACAAACTTGACTTAGTTATATATTGGCTTACAGATTGAGGATTCTGGTAGTATAGAGGTGGTAATGAAGTTTTAGTGCTTGGAATTTGGAACTTTGAAGTTTGAATTTGAGCTACCACGACTTTAGTTCTATGCTAGTGATGTGGCTTCAAATTGCTAATGTTTCTGCATTTATCAGCTCACCTGAAGGATCTGCACCGTGAATAGCATAAACTACACCTGATAGGGGTCATAACTTGGCATTCTAATCCTTTTTTTTGGGTCCAACGCATGTAACTTTTTACAAGTTTCTTACCTTTTTGCTGTGTTAGAATAGATCATTTTCATAAAGGCATTTTTGCTTCACTACAGTGTTTGAACAAACCATTGATTAGACACATTGTCAAATTAGATTATTGGTGGAACCATTGTTTGCAAATAATCTTAAATATCCAATCAAGGAGCGGCATACTGAAGAAATTTCACAAGCAATTATCTCCAGCCTTTTGCCTTGTAAAGGCTCCTTTAAGCTATTGTTGGACCCCAAAAAGGTTCATTATTAATTTCTGGTATTTTCAGAAATTTTTAGAAAGAAGGAAAGAAGAAAATTCAATGGGTCATGAATAGCCTCGAAATGACAAAGGCGTCGCCATCATGAACCCTTATGCAACATTATATGTGCTTTATGCACGGAAAAGTTCATCAAAATATCCCGTGGGGCAGCAATCTCGCTCACCCGCGTGGAAGGTCAACTATAAACAAGCTTTCGGATCTTCCCGATCCTTACGGCGGTCGACGGGATTATTCCCTAGACAAAACAAGCTCCAAAAGCATAGATCCCTCATAGAGGAAAAAGAATTACAAATAAACCCTCATGTGGGGGATAATTGCAATGATGCCCGCTCTTACGACAAGGGATTTCTTCCTTGGGACTAAACTTGCGACATAGCCGGTATTGCAAAAGCAAAAAGATCTTAGGCAGTTAATCAAAGGTGTTTGGACTCAGTCCGATGTAAATTAACACCGGCTCCAGTCGGTGGGAAAAGGTTCCCGTACACAAAATCTAACTTGTCTGATAAATCACGGGCGCAGAAATCATAATGTGCATGCTAATTAGCCTAAATATATGCATGTTTATCCAACGAAATGGATGTTCAAAAAATTTCCGCGTGTGAAATAGACTGGCACGCCTGGTGGGATCTTTCCTACCTTTCATCTTTCTGCCGAAGATCTTTAAATGTCTTTGTAAAGATTCTCATTCCCCTCATTTGCCCTTGTAGGAGGGAGTAGAGAAGCTTCTGGCTTTGCCGCTAATTCCATAGGAAAGGAATCTTCTTCAACCACTCAAATGGCCGCGGTGACGTATGGATCACTCGTTGTCGTCGCTCATGCCACACATGGGTACCTGGCGATCCCAATCGTATTTTGGGATTTCCCGACGGTCGTGGGATACCCCTTCTTTTTGGGGGTTATCCTTGCCATCAGCCATGCAGGCCGAACTTCTTTCAGCTAGGGGCATTGAGCACTGCTTCCTACATGGCCGAGTTTTCTCGGTCATTGCAATTTCTTACAACTCCACCCCTGCTAAATGGGGGCACCACCGGGCACGCCAAAATAAGAAGTCCACAACGGCAATTTTATGGTCCGGCAAGTCAGTTCTCATCGGGAGTCTGCGTGTCTGGCTCGACTCCAGTTAGTTGATACTCCCGCCAGACAATTATGTCCTGACTAGGGCTGTCAATGGGCCGGGCCTGGGTCGGGCTTAGGTCGGCCCGGCTCGGGCCCGACTCCTCAAAATTAAAGCCTGAGCCCGGCCCGGGCCCGAGTTATGTCGGGCCGGATCGGGCCCGACACTATTAAAAAAGTATAAAGCCCGACTAAAGCTCGGCTCGGCCCAAAAATTTAAATAAATAATAATATATTTAATAATACAAAACTTATAATCTCACTAAAATAATTAGAATTTTGATGTTAATTAGTTAATTTGTTGGAAAAGAGAGTTTTGATTTTTAATTAAGTAAAATAACATAATTTTAAATAAGTAATTTTTAAAATTTGAAGGGAGAAAAAAAAAGAGAACGGGCCGGTCCGCGGGCCGAACTCAAAGCCCGGCCCGTGTGTCTAGTCGGGCCCGATTTTTAGGCCCGACTAAGGGCCCGCGGGTCGGAAATGGCCTTGCGGCCCGACCCAAAATTGGGCCAAGCTCGCGGACTTATCGGATCGGGCCGGGCCGGCACATTGACAGCCCTAGTCCTGACCATTCCAACTTCAAACCGTTTCGCGCTCCTCCAAAAGGTGCATGAGGACAAACCTGACTTCAAAAAGAAGTCTGAAATCAACAACGGGGGCAACATGATCAAGGAGTGTCCCTAGAAGATGAAACAGATATAGGTCACTAAACAAGAGGCCCGTGCCATTAAGCCAGCCAGGGCGTCTAATCCCGATCAAGCTCAGGAATGGCAACAAGTGCCTTCTCCATCTTCCCGGGATGTCAAGTCCTTGTGCCTCCGAAGACAAAAAAGAAAAGGGGCCTATCGTAAGCCCAAACTTATCCCTGCCTCAGCCTCAGTCCGAGCAGAAAAAATTGTTCGTGCTGAAGCTTCCACTGCACGCGTTTCAGTGTTCGATAGGTTGGGGGCACCAGCCCGCCCGACGACCCAACCACCAAGAAAGAAAGGGTGGTTCAAATGTCGGGAACCAGGGATAGCATGAAAGTGTATACCTGCTATGTCTCCGGTTGGGAGTTGATGGTGGTCGCCGACATCCCAGCCTACCCCAATGAACCGGCTGAAAATCCCGCCTTGGATGCAGTATACCTAACACCCGAAACGTCGCTAGAAGAAGCCTTCAAGCTCAACTTAGTGGCCAGGTAGGGGCCTCCAACCAGGTTCAACATCAGGGTCAAGTCCAGGAGCAGGCGTTGCACCAAGAGGAGAATCTACCCCAGGAAGGAACCCGATGAAGTCGTAAGCATCTATGGGGAAGTGGGAGCTCAACCCATGGGTGGATATATTAATCCGGTGTTCGAACCACCTACAAGGGCTGCATTCTAAGCAATGTCTGACGATGCCAAGTTTGAAATCATGCAGCGTTGACACATAGAGATGATGAATCTCATGCTCGAGATGAAACAATAAATGAGTGCGAATGCCCAAAGATCTTTTACACTGGTGCACAATCAAAATCTCCGGCCAGAGCAACAGTTGGGCAACCTTGCCATTGTCGACCGACAAATAGCAGCGCCCTACAATGTAGCCGTTGAAGCAGAGACTGAGCTGTTTCGTGCTCCGTTCAATGTCCAGTCTTCCTAGACACTGACAACTGAAGATGTCATTGCCCAACAATGCATGATTGAAAGAATTGTTGAAGATAAGTTCGTCCAACGTGGCGAGGGTATCGCCATCGTGGATCTATATAACGTGCCATACACACTCCACCACCAATTCAAGAAGTATCCGCCAGACTGCCCAAAGGCTCCGAAATTACAGAAGTTCAACAGGCAAGGGTTCCCACATGAACCCTGAGGCAGTACACTCAGCCCCCGATCAGGGGAAAATAGATTTTCTGCTGTAATTCTTGGAGGGCCCAACGGAGGTATTAACTTCTTGGATGCAATAAGGGCGGTCTCCCTATCACGCCCCCTCGACCCGCAGGCACGGCTCTCTCTGATGCGAGACATGATGACTACCTGCAGAGAACAAAGAAAAGAAATTGTCAAATGCCAATCCAGTGAATATAGATAATGTCAATTGTTAAAAGCACACATCAAGGTTCAAGACGTAAGGGCATCATGCCACAAGAACAAGAGAAATTGACGGAGCACACGAGCCGCCTGCCGTCGCCTTCGGCTCCGACAGACCCCCCGTGGGGGGCATTTGTTGGACCCCAAAAAGGTTCATCATTAATGTATGATATTTCAAAAAAAAATTAGAAAGAAGGAAAGAAGAAAATTCAATGGGTCGTGAATGGCCTCAAAATGACAAAGTCGTCACCATCATGAACCCTTATGCAACATTATACGTTCTTTATGCACGGAAAAGTTCATCAAAATATCCCGTGGGGCAGCAATCTCGCTCACCTGCGTGGAAGGTCGACTATAAATAAGTTTTCAGATCTTGTTGATCCTTACGGCGGTCGACGGGATTATTCCCCAGACAAAACAAGCTCCAAAAGCAACCAAGGGAGGCTCCACGTGCTGCAGCCCGGTTCTATCAGCAGTAAAAAAAATGGTTTTTCAGAAGTACGGTAGGTCTTTTATAATTTTTTGAAGCTAAGAACCCCCCCTCTGCCCCTTTCTCTCTCTCTCAAGTTCAATGCCACCGGAGGGGGACCCCCTCTGGTGGACCAAACCGGAGGGACCCTCCCTCCGGTAGCATTAGACCGCAGGGGGGGGGGGACCCCCTCCGGTTCCCTGCAGGCCAGAGGGGGGGGGGGCTCCAGTCTGCACAGAGCCGGAGGGACCCCTTCCAGTATGCAGTAGACCGGAGGGAGGCTGCCACCGGTCAAAATAGACCGGAGGGACCCCCTCCGGTGTCTGCAGACCAGTGGGGGGGTCCTCCGGTCAAAGAAGGACCGGAGGGACCTCCCTCCGGTCTGTTTTTGTGGGCCTGTGCAGTAAAAAAAATAGAAAACAGAAAAAAAAGGAATAAAGGAGGGAGGAGGGAGGAGGGAGGAGGGGAATTACATACCTTACCCCTTGGACTTCCCCCGGAGAGAGGGTGCAACCACCGGAGCTCTACCACGTCCGCTCCACATTCCAACCCCTATAAAAGGGTGCGAGCGGCCAAGAAGGAAGGAGAGAACGAAGAGAGCGAGAACAAGCAAGAAGAGGAAAGAAGACTTGTGAAGACCAAGAGCTTGAAGAAGAGGAAGGAGGAGGTGCGCCCTCCCCTCTTGCTGTTATAGGGTTTTGTGTAACACAAACCCATTGTAATTTTGTTTGTGAAAAAACCCTTATTTTAGGGTGTGATGGTCTAAAATGCCCCCGGCATCAAGGAATTTCACATTTTGATGTAAACATACTTCAAAAAAATGTCAGAAAATTTGAGTAGACCAGAAAATTTGGTCTGATGTAAGGAATTATGTACAAGCCCCTTACGGTTTCAAAAATTACAGTTTTACCCTTAGTCTTTGCGAAATTGGACAAAAGTTCACGAATTCAAAGAAAATTCCAAAAAATCTGAAATTCAAATGAGAAAGTTTTGGTGACAGGGAATGTTCCCCAAATCATGGAAATGTCCTCCATCGGGGCCATGGTCTTGAAAATTACACTTTTGCCTCGTATTTCTTCAAAATTGTGCATATATCCGCAAAAATATGAGATAATACAGAATATTCAGAAACAAAACAGCCACGCATGGCATGGGACCCTAATTACACTAGAGGCTGCAAATAAACCCTAATCCTAGGGCAGATTGCAAATAAACCCTAATCCAAGGGTAAATTGCAAATAAGCCATAATCCAATGGTAAATTGCATAGAAACCCCGATCCAAAGATAAATTACACAAAAACCCTATTTCAAGAGTAAGTTGCTCGAAAGCCCTAATCAAAAGGAAAATTTGCATATAAACCCTACTTCTAGGGTAATTTGCATATAATGCGCATAAGGGGAAATTGCACATAAGTCCCTCCAAAATGGTAAATTTCAAATAAACCCTCCCAAAGAGGGAAAATTGCAAATAGACCCCTCATAGAGGAAAAAGAATTACAAATAAACCCTCATGTGGGGGGGATAATTGCAATGATGCCCGCTCTTACGGCAAGGGAATTCTTCCATGGGACTAAAATTTCAACATAGCCGGCATCGTAAAGGCAAAAAGATCTTAGGCAGTTAATCAAAGGTGTTCGGACTCAGTCCGATGTAAATTAACACCGACTCCGGTCGGTGGGGAAAGGTCCTCGTACACGAATCGTAAATCGTCTGATAAATCACGCTCATGGAAATCATAATGTGCATGCTAATTAGCCTAAATATGTGCATGTTTATCCAACGAAATGGATGTCAAAAAATTCCCGCGTGTGGAACAGCTATCTAATGACCAGAGTACTTTGTCAAGCCTTACTTGTCGAGCAAACCTTGATTGTTTCCCCACATTTGTTCTATTTCTCCACAGTAATATCACCAGAAGTCTGTTTCAGAATATGTGACATGAAACTGTGGTCTCCTCTGATCTGCTGTATATGCTCAATCCCAAAGAATTGAAAACAATATTGAATAGTTGTCAGCACGTTCTTTATCAGTTCCTGAACTTGTGCAACCTTTGCTTGCCCTTGGAACCCTGATATTGGTGCAATTTGATAAAATAGTTTTCTGTTCAGACGAAAATAGTTTGCACAACAGTTTCCATATAATGGCATGACTTGCAATGACCATAATTTTGGTTATTGACTGTTAACCTTTTTTCTTCTCTGCAGTGGACATTATTTCAGCAATTGAATTTGATAAGAGTGGAGAGCATCTAGCGACTGGAGACCGAGGAGGCCGTGTTGTTCTCTTTGAAAGGACTGATGGAAAAGATGTGAGCAAGCCCCCTTATGCGATCTCTCTTTTCTGGTTTGTTGCATAGAAAATGATCATTTGCTGTTGCTTTAGATCTCTCATAGCATTGTTCATTTGCAGCATACACCCCGAAGGGATTTGGAGAGGATGGATTTTCCTGTTGCAAGGCATCCTGAATTTCGGTACAAGACAGAGTTTCAGAGTCATGAACCTGAGGTATGTTATGCATCACATAGGGTCCCATGTGTGGATCAGGAGCTGTCTATTATCTTTTGCACGACTCCTGAAATAATGTTTCACTGTCTTTCTAGTTCGACTACCTCAAAAGCTTGGAAATAGAAGAAAAGATAAACAAGGTTAGATGGTGTCAAATGACCAACAGTGCACTATTCCTGCTCACGACAAATGATAAAACAGTGAAGTACTGGAAGGTAACAATAATGCTTGTTGAAACTTCTTGTTTTAAGTGAAAAAGTGCCAAATTACTGTGATTCTCTAAGCATGTTGGAGTTCTTTCTGATTTCTGTGATAATTTTTGCTTATCGTTCACTTTGTAGAATGTGCATGAGTGATTAGAATTTAATTATATCTGAGATGGTGGCAACAGAGCTCCCCCCTTCGTTTTTTGAGAAAATGAGAGACCGTTTGTTACGTCAACTTGATTCCCATGATTATTAGATGATGTTCATTTCTTCCATGTTTATTCAGATTCTTGTGTCCATAAGAAAAGGGAACTGTTTTGCATCAACGGTGTTGTCTACTTGATTCCCAAATAAATTATATGTTGCTCATTGTTCCTTTATGAGGAAAGAATGATGTCATGTCACTCGACTTGCGTAAGTGACATGAATATCTTTCCAGGAAAATAATATTTTTGTTCATTATGCAGGTTCAAGAAAGGAAAGTAAAAAAGATATGTGACATGAATTTAGACTCTTCGGCTTCAGCAGGACCTGGGAGTCATAATTCACTTGATTTTGTAATTCCACCCGGGGGAATTCCGTCTCTCCATTTACCAGTGGTAGTTGTGCTTCATCCAGCCTTCTACTATCATTGTGCTTCTTTATATACTGGTATAATACCATGAGGAAATTAGGAGCATCAGATGTATTGCATACTTATACCATGTGTGGATGGTCATTTCAAATTGAGCCACTTTCTTAACACAGCAAATTTTCTTATGCAAGATTTGACACTGGTATTTATAAAGTAGGAAAAAAAAACAACTAACTTGCGGGTCACTTTACATGCATTAACAGAGAAATGTTTACTTCATTATCGTATTTGTCTGTTCCAAATGTGATTGACAACCATGTGCCATTGTTATAATGTAAATTTCCAGAAAGTATGTCTAATATGTTGGACATAGCATCCCCTAAAAGAGGGTCACATCTTGAGCCATGTGAAGTATTACTATTGTAAATCCAGAGAAGGAGAAAGGAATTCTCTATCTTATTGATGAGGTCAATACCCTAATACATATACTTTTTTGGAAAGTGGATGGTACCACAATTGTATTAAATGTAAAAGAAGGGATGTACAAGGACAAGCAGAGAGTTCCCAAGAAATCCCTATACAATTCACACCGAGGTGGTGTGGCTCACACTAGTCCCCCAACAAAACAAAAATAGAGTTGTTTGAATCCACTTTACAAAGATGTTCGGCCCAATCGCTTACTCTGTCACAAATGAAGAAAACAATTCTATTCGTGACTCTTGCTTCCCTTCTGAAAATTCTATTGTTTGTTTCTTCCCATAAGTATCATAGGGTAGCATGGAGAATAAGCCACCATATCCTTCTATCTTCGTTCAGGGCCTAACTTTTGTGCCATTCCCCAATCGGTTGTTGCACACTTCCCTGAGCGCTGACAGTACAATGTATCCTTATGGCCATTTTAGTCCATATCTCCTTAGAGAAGGAGCTACCTATGAAAAGGTTGTTCAAGGTCTCCTCCTCTTCACACAAGTAGCAGGTGATAGTTTTGTCTTGTAGAAAAGGGGCAAGTCCATATGTGTTATTTTAACACGCACATAGGTATTAGATGGGATTCCAACATGGGTCACATTTGGTTCAAGCTCACAATAGACTTTGAATAAGATATTCACTAAATAAATGCCCATATACGATATGTTTGTTAAGATGCACAAATCCAGGCTGAGTGTCGTCAGGCCCATGTCCGGCCTGTATGTGTCCTGGGCCAGGCTGAGCTGGTCCTACTCTATTTTTGGGCCAATTTTATTGGTTCGAGCCCAATAAACACAGGGTCACAAAAGCTGGTCTCTGGATAGGCAAATGGTTAATGCATTATTGTTTATTGGTCATTTCTTTTCTTGTAAGTTCATGCTATGATCTATTGTTTCATGCCCTGGACTTAATTGAATCATCATAACTGGTGATTCAGTTTTTTATTTATGAAATATAAGGTAGATGCATCTTATTATGTGAACTAAGAGTTATTACTCAAAAGATACACTACAAACTTTGTTATGTTGCATCAAGCTTATGTAGGTGTTGGAGATGACGTGTACATATTCAATTTATGAATAAGGTATCATGTAGGGTAAACAGTGGGTGTGGCCTTATGCTATTTCATGAGGGTTTTCTGCATAAAATGCCCGGACAAAGTAGAGAGAATTAGGGAATGTGGGGAGAGTAAAGGATTGGTAAATCAGTGGACATGGCATTGATCAGGGATTTATAGTGAACAATCTTTTATACGATACTATTGTTGTCTGAATTTTGGACAAAGTCCCTATCCATAAAGCTTCTGTAGTGTTTCTCTTGTTGTCACACATACTATATCCAGTTTTTGTATCAGATATCAGATTTGTTCAAATCTTTTATGGGTGTTTAGAGTTTAGATAAAATTTAGGTTTTTGCCTAGTAGAATTGGCTAAAATCTGTTAGTATTGGGCTAGTTCCATGGCATAATAGCACCTACTCAAAAATTAAAATTTCTTCAATTAAGAGTTTTATTACACCTGATTAAATATCAATAGGTTAAAGATCGCATCCTATGGCTTAGTTGGCAACTGTGGTTGCCTGTTGCCACAGGAAGTGGAGGTTGTCAGTTTAAATAGCTGTAGCTGAAACAAGGGGGTGGGTTGCATACTGCCCTCTAGAGGTTTACGGAGCATTGATTGGGTTGTCACTGACCTGCTTACGGAAATGTGGGGGAATGTAGGTGAAGTTTATAGAAAAGAATCAATGTCAAGTGCACGCTGTTCACTGCAATAGGTATGCTTCTTAACTGTCAAAACATTAATCTCTGTTGCATTGATGTAGTGCTTACATCTTACTCATTGGTTCTATCATGTTTATTCTAGATATTCTTTATCAGACTTCCCATTATGTCTTTTTGGTGTAATTTCATTTTGCTACTCATCGTCAAATTATGTAAAATTATTTGTGTCAATACATGAAAGATGGATCCCAAAGGAAAATACATCTGTTGACAAGTTCTCTGATCAGTGGAGTCCAAGAGACCTTTATCAGGGGAAGACACATTTAGGAAAACTTTATGGTAGCACACGCGTGTTCATATGTTCTGAAGACCTAGAAAAAGAAAAGGGATGGTCTTGAAGCTAGATTTTGAGGAAATCTATGATCCTGTCAACTGGCAATGTTTGTTTGATGCCCTGACGAAGATGAGATTTGATGACAGATGGATCAGATGGATTTGTGCTTGTGTTGCATCGGCATCATTTGCAGTTTTAATTAATGGGCAGCCCTCTCCTTCCTTTCATAGTAGCTGAGGGCTCCATCAGGGAGACCCCATGTCACCCTTTCTCTGTCTTGGTGGCAGACATATTGAGCAAGATGTGGTCGAGGGCTGAAGCCCTAGCGTTAATAAGAGGATTCCAAGTTGCACTAGGTGGTCTCTACATTACCCACATACAATATGCAGATGATACCATTTTATTTCTAGCTGATGATGAGAGCCAGCTGCTCATCGCTAGGTTGATGTTGAAATTGATGGAGGAAGTCTGTGGAATCAAGGTGAACTTCAACAAGAGCCATCTAGTGGGAGTGAATATGGAGGATAGGGCTCTCAGGAGAGCAGCTTTCATCCTAGGGTGTCCGATAGGAGAGTTCCCTTTCTTCTATATGGGCACGTTGTTGTCTAGAAATGTGTTTCACTGTAATGATTGGCAAAGTGTGATATAAAGATATGAATCCATATTGGCAGAATGGAAGGTGAAGCTCCTTTCTTATGCGGGAGAATGGTACCGTGTAAATTAGTGTTGGATAGCTTACCGATCCACTTCTTGTCCATCTTTTGTATCCTGAAGATGGTTGCCAAGAAGCTGGAGTCTATTCAAGTAAGATTCTTTTGGTATGACAGTGGGGACATGTGCAGAGGGTGGCATGATGTTTCTTAGGGCAATGTGTAAGAGCAAGGGCATGAGAGGATTGGATATTAAGAATATCAAATACTTCAACCTGACTCTCTTATGTAGGTGGCTGTGGAAATTGGGCTGATGACAGTGGTCTTTAGCTACAACTCATCAGGCAGAGGTATTATGGCAGATCTAGGGACTAGGATATGACCCCAACCTCCCAATGTAATATTTTCCCTATCTGGAGAGGATTCTTGCACTGCAGAGATATCATCTCCACAAGTGTCTGGGTTCGGCTGGGTAGTGTTTTGAAGTGCTGATTTTGGAAGGATAGGTTGTGTGGTGACTTCTCCCTGGAGGATACTTTCCCTCAGCTTTTTGCAGTTGCTACGGCGCCCTTGGCTTTGGTCTCCCAGAATTTTGATCCAAAGCTCTTAGGAGGAATGTGGACTCCCTCTTTTAGGAGGAATCTCAGGCTAGAGGAGATACATCAGCTAGAGGGTCTCCTCTTTTTTCTCTTTGATTACCCCCTACAACTAGAATGAGTTGATCAATGGTGGTGGAGGTAGGAGAAAGAAGGGGGCTTCTCAGTTAGATCGGCATATATCTTCATCTCCGATGGAGGTATGTGCCATTGTGTGTATCGTAGGTCTGGAAGCCCAAGAGTCCCTTGAAGGTCAAGCTCTTGGTCTAGATGATCTCTCATGGGCGGCTGTCGACATGTGATAGACTTGCGTTTTTCTTGCAGGACATACCTTCACGCCACTACTTGTGTGGGGATAAGGAGGAGACCGTGAACCACCTCGTCACAGGCTGTTCCTACTCAGGAGATATGGACTAAGCTTGCTAGCAAGATTCAGTGTGCCATCTATTGCCTGGACAATGTGGTAGACCTCATTAGTCATTGGCATAGAAAGTGGACTCTTAAGGGTGACAGAGTTATCTGGTGGCTCATCCTCCATGCCACCTTGTGGGCTTTATGGGTAGAGAGGAATAACAGAATCTCCAGAAGAGAAGCAAGAGTAAAGGACAGGATTGTGTCTTTCATTTGTGAGAAAGTGAGAGAGTGGGCTGAGCATTTATGCAAAGTTGATTTACACAACTCCTCTGTTTTTGTTTTGTCGGGGGGTCAGGGTGGATCACACCGTCTTGTTGTGTATTTTGTTTGTATAGGGAGCTTTTGGGAGCGCACTAACTATACTTGTGAATCCTTCTTTTACATTTAATATGATGGTGGTACTATCCACTTTCCCCCAAAAAAGTTCTAGCTTGAGTCAAATCATATGCATGTCATTATCAAGGATTGTGGATTTTTAAGTCTTTCCTTGTACCTTCCACCGTAATGCAGTTTGTGCTTCCACTCACATTATTTGTTTTGCTTGCATTTGTTTATTTTTATAGATGTTTAAAGTGCCTCATTTTTTTCTTCACAAAAGCTAACTAAAAAGCTGGTGTAAAAGATGATTGTGTTCTTTACCTAAACAGGTTGTTGGCCATGAGACAAGCCTTGTCCCTAGATGCCGGAGAGTATATGCTCATGCGCATGACTATCATATTAACTCCATTTCGAACAATAGGTTGGTTTCTTAATTATTCTGCCTAATCATTGATCTTTTGTATTTTATTTCCCTAAAGAAAGTGGTTTGTGAGCATTTATGTTTCCTTAAAAGATCATTCCTTTTTTAAATTTAGAAGTATTTAGATATCCTTTTTCTTTTTCTGTGAGTTTCTTACATTTAGCTTAAGCTCCCTTCTTTTTTCCCTCTTCTTTTTCTTTCTTTTTTGGCCGGGGTGAGGTGTGGTGGAGGTTCTTCATTCAGTGACCTTTCTTTCTAATGAACTAATGAAGCAATGGCATTTCCATGCTTCTTGAAAAAGGTATGTGAGGATAACTACTAAATTCATTCTTCTGAGTTTGACTAAAATCCTTATCCTCAAGAAGGTGCAATGAGTTTACCTACCTAAAATAAATATCACTTCCAAATCACCTGATTTGTAAGTTGTTTCCGAGTCCAAGTGGACAAGAAATTCACTCAAGCTTCTTTGATGTCATTTACCTGATGGATTGGATGACTTGTGCTGTTCCTTTCAAGGATGAGAATATGCTGGTATAGAACAGTCATTTTCAATAAATTTTGCCTTAGCTTCTAAATATTGTGGGATATCCTCTCACAGCTTGCCTCTAGCATTCTCTGATGTGAATCGCTGAAGAAATTGAGGACCTTGCCTTCAACCATCAATCATAAACTTCTCATTACTTCATCTTCAATTTCACTTTTGATTCTGTCATATGCCTCTGTAGTTGGTCACTTAGAGGAGATAGAGAAAACAAGTGGAGGGGTTTCCTGTGGTTGATCCTAGGTTGTTTACATGTTTGAGAGAATGGGTCACTCAGTTATGTGCGCTTCAGACTCATGGGAAAGTTGGTATCATGGATGCTAAAAGGTGAACTTTAACTGAAGCATGCTATGCGGTGGAGTATTGTATGAATAAAAGAGATATTGGAGACTGGTTAAGTTCACGAAAGCAAGAAGAAAGAATAGTAGTGTGAGACTACCCATATTCTCGCTTAATTCTGTTGGCACATTAGAACTGTTGATCAAATCTCTTGTTGTTACTGTTACTCATTCTTCATTCTTTTTTAAATGGCATATGATTCTTTTAAAAGCATTTTTTGAACTTTTTATAATTCTTTCATTAAGAGCTTGACTGCTTGTGGGGTAAGCACCTTTTGATATTTCTTTTCCCCTACGAAGAGTTACGTTTTAACTGTAAGAGAATATCCCTCTGTTATTTTGACGATCTTGCACTAAGCACCTTAAGCAGTTTTTTAGGTTTTGTCCTTGAATATGTGACAAGTGTGATTCTTTCAGAGTGGCAGTTATTTTCTTGCATGCTGTTGTCTTATGTTGTCATCCGATGCATTTTTTATTTATTCCTATGTCTTCAAAAAATATTTTATATCACAAAAATTGGAATATGAAATAATCATTGAAGTCCTCACTGTCACTCTAGCAACGCTGTAAAAAATACTTTTAGGATGCTGAGAATTTTAAACTAGCTTGGCACTTTTTGTTTAAACTATTATTTGCATTGGTGACTCATGGTTGCATAACTCTGTTGCTTTAGTGATGGCGAAACATTCATCTCGGCAGATGATCTCCGCATAAATTTGTGGCACTTGGAGATCAGTAATCAAAGCTATAATATTGTTGATGTGAAGCCTGTAAACATGGAAGATCTTACCGGTACAGATTCCCTTTCTACCCAGAATTCAAAATTCACTATTGTTTTTCTTTTAAAGTGGAAATTCACTATTGCTTTGCTATGCTACAATCCATTATAGAGTGGAAATTTCTCTTTGTATGAATGAATCACCAAAAATCATATAAATTTTCAACCCAGTCAAGCTTTACGTGTTTCAGCTTCTATTTTGCTTGCTTTTAGATTTCATTAGCATAGTATTTTTGCCTTTGTCCTTGTTGCCTGTGATTCTTTTTCCCAGTGGACGATATTGCGCTTGGGCATGCCCTGTTGTTAACATGTTTTGCTTGTGGCATAGGGACCCATGTCGATGAATGGGATCTTTGGTTGGGGTCAGTGGTTTGTAGAACTTAGGCATGGGTGTCAAATGTTGACATAGACACAGAGATACTATAACGATTAGCTATATCCCTCTCACCCCACCCCCACCCCCATATTATTTTTCTCAACCGTCAGTTTTTTACTGACCAGAAACCCCCTGCTTTATTTCCAGATTTATTTTTACGCCCTCTCTTCATAACTATAGTTACCATTGTAGCATATTAACATATTGACTACATTAATACGTTACATATCGATATATTCATGTTAATGTAGTAACACAGTAAGGTATTGACATATAAACGTAGTAGTGTAGTAAGGCACTAACATAATAATGTAACAATGTATCAATGTATCAACATAGTGATTACTATGTTATTTTATTAATACATTAATATCTTACTATGTGAATATAGTTACTACATTAGTACCTTACTATGTTATTATGTGTTACTATTTATTATGTTACCACATCAATACCTTACCATATTACCATGCTACTACATTACACTTTGATATGATAACGACAGTTAATGGGAGGGGATGGAAAAGAGGTCTGCCATAAAGCGGCAGTTTCTAGTCAACGAAAATTTGACAGGAAACAGAAAGTGAAGTGGTGGTTTGATGGAGTATAATTAATTTTTCGTCTATATGTATGCACATAGGTTCTTATATCTGTCTGTAGTAAGGTGCAGTTTTTGATATTTGTTTAAACATAAAATATATAAATAAAATATTAGTTTAATTATTAAGTGTTAGCGTTCAAAACAAGTATTCTGAAGACTTGTAGAAATGCTTACTTTGAAATCCTAGATAGATTGTCAAACAGGGGTTTTGAATGTCATGTCATACACTAATGATGTCTGTCACAGCTCTTTGATGCAAACAAAAGTGCCCACCAAATCAGAAGTTACATTGTACACCACGTCTCCACCCTAGTGGGGATTAGATTGGAGAATGTCAATCCTTGAATGTCATGTCATGCGCTAGTGGTGTCTGACACAGCTCTTTGATGCAAATAGAAGTGTCTACCAAATCAGAAGTTACATCGTACTCCATGTCTCTACCCTAGTGGCAATCAAATTTGAGAATGTCAATCCAGTTTAGTATGTTCTATTGTATTATTTTGTCCATCAATTTTTCATTGTTAATGTCAAAATCTTTGTGGACATGACTTCCATGGGAACAAATTGTTTTAAAAAAATCTTAATAATTCCAAGCAATGCATACATAACATCTGCATTAATAGTGAGTTATTTTAGTGATACCTTGTAAACTGAGGATTATCATGCATATAATATGAAGGCAGATGTTGGCAAGTAGGAAAGTCATTCATGTTCACACAGTTCAGACTTCAGACTCGTCAGCATTAACAGTACATTTGGTTTTGCATTAATAGTGAGTTATTTTATCGATACCTCGTAAACTGAGGTTTATCATGCATATTATATGAAGGCAGATGTTGGCAAGTAGGAAAGTCCTTCATGTCGCACAATTCAGACTCGTCAGCATTATGTAACAGTACATTTGGTTTTTGTATGAGTCTCAAAGGGTTCTCAATTCCGTCATTTTATTCCATCATAATAATTCGTGTAGTGTTATTATGCCTTTGATTGAATGAGTTATTTATTTGGTAACTGAAGAGGCTCCCGTAAACAGCATTTTCCTTCTAACTTGTGAATATCATGGAGGACAGTTCACAGGTGCCTCAACTATGTTTCTCTTTGATAAATGGAGGATTGTGAAAGTATTATTAATTTTTGACACTTCTTTTGACATTTCTAGATTTCATTTAAATTGCATTAAAATATCTGTTTTTCTGTCCATTTGCAGAGGTTATAACCTCTGCCGAGTTCCATCCTGCTCACTGCAACACGTTGGCTTACAGCAGCTCTAAAGGCACAATACGGCTCATAGACATGCGGCAGTCAGCTTTATGCGATAGTCATGCAAAACTGTAAGTTATATGCCCCTCCCATCATGGCAAAGATATGCACATGTACCTATTGAAGCACACTAATGTAGGTAGTATCTTGATAGAGTTTTCTTGTCAAAGTGATATGCATTAGATATCATGCCATTTATGTGTGTTTTCTGAATGATGGTTAAAATCAGTTAGCATTGTTTTATTCCTGGGGAAGACTCGTTACCTGTGACTATCCTCTACCATTTTATCCCTGGGCTACTTTGAACAGAGCCTCTGCTTCCTTAGACGTGTGTTGTGGCCATGAGCCGTGAACCGAGCCCTATTTGAACATGATCTATTACCGTCGTGCCATAAACTTGTTAAATGAAACCTTATTTCTATTACAGATATGAGGAGAAGGCAGCTCATGGTTCAAGATCAGTTTTCTCGGAGATCATTGCTTCGATATCGGATATCAAGTTTGGGAAGGATGGAAGATATCTATTGAGCCGTGATTACATGACAATGAAGGTTTGCTATTCTTAGGAAAATTGTTTCTGAATTTTGCTTGCATGCTGTCGTTTGATTTATCAGATGGTATTCGGTTGAATGCTTGCATTTGAATCTCGCAACTTGAATGCCTAATTCCTCTCTTCGTTTCTACTAATTTTTGAAACATGATTTATCCAGCTTGACTATCTCAGAAGAACGTTTTCAAAGGTCTCGACCTTTTCTGGAATTTAAAAAATGTGGCTCAATCCAGAACTTCATTGTTTTGCCTTACTATGTGCTTCAAACAACTTATTCATCCTTCTGACTTTTTCAAAAGAAAATGTGCTATTTTCTTTTTACAAATTTTATGTTAAGAACTTTTTTGAGGAAAAAAATTGTACTATAAGCTGTGTTTTCGTTCATTAATTCTGAAAAAGGGTGATCTAAAGAGAAAAAGATTACCTCTCGAGTGGAAAATATTCTAGAAGGAAGATACCAAACCATGTGATGCACCTAAAGGTGGAAAAGCCTTGTGCATCTCAACAGGCATATTTACATGTTTCACGTGTTTGAGTTTGGCCCGAATTCTTATACCTATGTTTTGTGCTGTTTTGATTTATTTCTGTATAAGCTTTTTGACTGCATGGCTCCATTCAGCTGTGGGACCTGAACATGGAATCTGTACCAGTTGCAACTTTTCAAGTGCATGAGTATCTACAACCAAGGGTGGGTGTCTAATCTCAATCCTTTACTTGCATTCATATCCAGGATTTAACTGGCTTTCCATTGACTATTCACCTTTGCAGCTGTGTGACCTGTATGAAAATGATTCAATTTTTGACAAATTTGAGTGCTGTTTGAGTGGTGATGGCCTCCATGTTGCCACGGGTTCTTACAGGTGCCCCTTTTCTGTCACCTTTTGTGCTCGCTTGCATTTTCTTATTTACTTCATTGTTTTTGGAATTTTCATTGTCTTTTATCTTCCGTTGCAGCAATTCCTTTCGTGTTTTTGGGTGTGCCCCTGGTAGTTGCGAGGCAACGACTTTGGAAGGCAGCAGAAATCCTCCTAGGTACTTGCAACTTCTTTCTTATGAAGTAGCTGCATTTTTTTTTTTACTAGCATGTACGTCAGTTTTTCCCGTTGGAGTTGCATTCATAATGCTTGCTCTATCCCTTTTTTTTTCTCCTAACTATGTCTTGTTCTTTGTTGTGTGGGTCACCCTAAAGGAGGCAAGTGCAGGCATCTTCTAGGCCGTCAAGGTCACTAACCAGTTTAACACGTGGTCGTAGACGAGGTTAGTGCTTTAATGTTATATTTTTTGCTATAAAGAACCAGATAGCTGAAGAGCAATTTATCTGACCTAATTTGTATTGTTTTGGTTGACATTTATGCAATCTCTACTTCTATCAGTTACATATTCTGCCTGAATCATTAGATGGGGCAGCACTGTCATCAATCCTACTTTTGCAATGATATATTTAGTTCATCTGTCACTTGCCTTTTTCTCTCTGTTATTCGTAGGCTTCGTCACCTTTGTCTTTCCGATAGCAAATGTTTTAGACACCTATTGCAGTTATTTGCACTCTGTTCTGTCCTTGAAGAATTGTCAATACAGGTGCTGAAAACTCGAGCATGGATGCAAACGGGGGGGCCCATGACTTCTCCTCTAAGTTGCTTCACCTGGCATGGCATCCGAATCATAATGTTATAGCCTGTGCAGCTGCAAACAGCCTTTACATGTACTTCGCAGAAGAGAGTGTTCAGAATGAGAAACCAGTTCTTGGCGATGGCCGCTAATAAGCCACCAGATTGACAGTTGAATATGTTAAGAGTCAGCATCTACAAGCTGGATGACACTTCCCCTGCCAATATTGTTTTCAGAACATGCCCCTCTTCTTTCTCTGATTTTTTTGTGTGTGTGTAGAAAACATGCAATTCTTTTCTTCTTTACCCCCTTCATTTTTCTGGGATGGCGAGGGAGTAGGTAGCGCAGATATGTAACTTAAGTTGGTCATTGTAGCATAGCCAATAATTTTGCCTCACCCAGTAATTAGAATGGGGGTTGCGTCATCTTGGAAGGCAATGGATTAGGTCTTGTTGTATATCCAACATCTTCGATTTGATACGTGTGTAGCTGGCCATGTTGAGGCGAATCTTTTTATGAAATCTGTATTGGTGCATAAAATCACATTGTCGTCTCATTTTCCATGTCTTGGAATTGATGAAGTGCTTGATGATGTCTTAGTTTGCATGATGCTAACGGTGGGCTTAATTGAAATTGTTGGGTCACAACTACTTTTTTAACAGTTTTATTTGTCGCTATTTATTATGAGATTACGCTAACCCTGTCCCTTAATATGTAGGCCACCACCTTAGGTCATGTCACATGGGGTGCTCTCCACCTCTATCATAATTACCGACTTCGATCCCATGTTAAAGTAATTGTACCATTCAACTCAAAACTGAAGGACGGTGAACACCCTTCTCCACTTGCTTTGGTTGTATCGAGGGGTAACCCATAGACTAACTCCTTTAAATTGTCTTAAATAATCCCTCCCATCTCAACCTCATTATATTAAATCTATTTTTTGGCATTCAAACTTTACATAAATAATTTTATGAACTATGGAAAGATTTAGATGCATTATTTGACATGATCAATTATCGGATATGTAAATAATTTTATGAATTAGGTTAAATCTTTTTAAATGTTAATAAAAATTGGTCCAACCAAAAGGCCATATGACTATCGTGTTAGAAAGAGTTACAAAAAAGTCGAGTTAAGATCCTCTTTAAGGACGCGTTTGGAAAAGATGTAGGATGGGAGAATTTTTTTAAAATCCCTTAGAGAGAGAATAAGCACATTTTAAATAGTTTTTGAAGATTTTTCATTTCTCTTCTCTTTCTCCCTATCTCTCTCTAAATCTCGAAATCCATCGTAAATAAAAGATGACGAGACATCGAGACATTTGAAAAAAAAATTTGAAAAAGGAGAGATTTTAATCATCGGAGAGTTCAAAATCTCTCTCCTATATCCTTTTCAAACGCGCCCTAAGTGTAGAGAGAGATTTTAATCATCGGAGAGTTCAAAATCTCTCTCCTATATCCTTTTCAAACGCGCCCTAAGTGTAGAGAGAGGATCGAATTCATGTAGTCTCGTATTGGAGACTGTCAGGTGACCCTTCTTCCCCACCCCCAACTGGTTCCCCTCCTCTCCCAGTCGGTTTCTCTTCCTCTCCCCTCCCTCACCCTCCATCGCAAACGCCTGGTCCCACTACTGTCGGACGCCATGGCGAACGCCGCCAAACGTTGCAGATGTCGCTGCAAACACTGGCGGAGATGCCGCCAAGGTCCAATGCTGCAGATGATGTCGGTGTAACTGCAAACGTCACTAGACATGTAGGAGGCCGTGTGCCGGCCCCCCTTCCCTCCTGCATCCCCCTTATTTGTAACAGGCACCCTTGCCACTGCCATCTGGTGCCCTTCCTTGATGTAAATGGATTGAGGGGGAGGGGGAGATGGGATGGACGATGGAGGGCTTGCAACCTACCGGAACGGCATGGGTGGTGGCTCTTTGTCGATATCTTGAGGTCTACATGCCAGCAATGTGCAGCAGGGCATAAGAGAGCCGAGGGCAGCTGGCTATGAGGGAGTGCGGTTGATGACAAGGTCGACGAGGTGGAGCCGACAACAGGACGTCGAGAGCCCCATGAGAGGTAGGGGTTCCTGCTGCTGCGTAAGGAAGGGGGAGACCCATGAACCGACCTCAGGATGCCACAAGTGTGATCGGGATCATGCGAGGGCAGGACAACCCCGGGATCACGCGAGGGTACGTAAAAGAGACATTTGGCGTGAGGGGTTAAGTTTATTCCAGCTTGAGAGGTGGGTTAAAGTGTCTGAGTTAAACTGAGGTTATCCCCCACTTATCCCGGGTTAGCTAACCCTTACAATCAAAGCACTTTTTGTGCTGACCAAGGGTTATCCCCCGGACAAGTGAGGGATAGTCCCCAACCAAAGTGGTGCTATGGGTGCAGCGGCGAACCGCTGAAGTCTGCAGGTATTCGGACACTGCCCTGACACTGTTATCAAGAGCCGGTTATCTCAGATGGAGGACCAGATTAATTATCCGTTTAACCATTCATTGGAATTTTTACAGCACACGCTTGGGGCCAGTTAGAGGCCCATTTGCCTTTTCGATAACAAATGAACTCGTGGGCGAGGGTCCACTTATAAATGGGCCTAGTCCAGATACGTTACAGAGCTGAGCCCGTAGTCGGGATTTTTTTTGGTTCGAGGCAACTAACAGTCTTCCAATCATGTATACTTGTGAAGTAGTGTCGATGGCTCTGTGAGAGCTGATCGGAAGTTTGACAGAGAAATTAAGAAACTCTTTCAAAGGCTTAGCTTAGGAAAGTGATTATTAATATAGGTTGCCGAAACATTCTTTAAATATCTCCCCCCTAGCTTGTCTCCTATTGCAACAGACCAGATCGGCATTCATGTATTCAATCATGATTTTTCTTTTTTGTCCTTAATTATGCTTGTTGTTTTCTTGGTATCACAAAACCAGAACCCTGCACCTTAATAGTCGTATGTCTCATCTCACTTCCAAGTCTGCGAAGATGACAAGGAAGATTATGTGCAGGACATATATTGTGCTGTGCGTAGATTCGCCTTCACGGAAGCCGGGGGAGTCTGGGTCCAGCAGCGTCCTTTCGCCACAAAATGGGACGACCTAATGGTCACTTGTTCATGGTAATTTTTCGGTTACTGTGGTGAAAATGACTAGGACATAGCTAACAGCTTGGATGTGTACCGATCGAGAACACTCCACAGCCCAGCTTTGCTTACAATAGAGGAGGTTTTAACACAGAAGAGTAGAGCGATCGATCTTAGTGATGCATGCTGTATAGCTTAACGCGTGTCCGAAGGATTCCAACCTCTGCGCGCCTTTTAAATTAGAATGAAATAACGCTAAACAAGAACATGATGATCCGAGGGATTCATGCAATATGACAAGTGTCTGGGCGTAGAAAAACGTGGGAAGAATGAAAGATATATCATGTAAAGTCACGTCTCATTCCATATCATATTAAAGTCCCGGGCTCAAATCTGCCAATAGATTCTTTCACCAGGTAAACTCCGGTGGTGCCAGACCATGCATGAGAGTTCGCTGCACCCAAGATTCCTCCGTCAAAATCAGAGAGAGAGAGAGAGAGAGAGAGAGAGGGTGTCATCAGAATTGGAGAGAGAGAGAGAGAGGGTGTGTGTGTCATCAGAATTGGTGGAAGTGGGTGCTTTGTGACATATTATGACATACATAATTCTCGATGAGATGACATATTATGACATACAAATAGTTCAGGAATGAAAGAAATTAAAGAGCACATGTAGGTAGTAAGTTGCAAATTTCTAACGTTGAGAGTGTTAGAATCTACAAAATCGCGGTATTGAGATACAAGGGCCCAGGGTCATAATCACATGAACCACAACTCATTTAACTAATACGGGACTATTGCCCAGGGGACTATGCCTAAATTCTAATACTCCCCCTCACGGCTAAGATGGACCGTGGACATTAATTGGGTGGAGGTGGCAAGAGGAGTTGGGTCAAGATCATGCTCTGATACCATTTTAAAATCCATAAAATCACGGTGTTGAGATGCACATGCCCAGAGTCATAAGCACATGAACCATATACCATGTTGAATCTACAAAATCGCGGTGTTAAGATATAAGGGCCCAGGGTCATAATCACATGAACCACAACTCATTTAACCAATACGGGACTATTGCCCAGGGACTATACCCAAACTCCAACAGAGGGCCCCTTTGTTGAGATTGTTCAGGTGGATTTTTTTGAAAAATCACTACCATAGGACAAATGTCAAAATATCATAGATTTTGGATCTCGAAATTCACCCTGAAACTCTTTGAGATGAATTTTTGTAGATTATTTAATCTCTCTTTTTGTATTTCTCTCTGTTTTAAAAAATCCACTCAACATAAAAATCGAGATAATTTTGATACATTTGATTGGGATGAAATTATGCCAGAGATTTTAATGATTGTAATTCCCTAATAATTCCAACCGAATGGGCTCTCAGACTGCAGAGGAATGGAGAATATGTGGTTAAGTAATAAAAGAAAGGAACATAGGTAGGTAGCAAGTTGCAGATTTCTAGCATGCGGACTGCAGAGGTATGGAGAATGGTGTTCCAGTCTTCCAGATGATCCATGGAGAATGGTGATCCACTCTCTCTCTCTCTCTCTCTCTCTCTCTCTCTCTCTCTCTCTCTCTCTCTCTCTCTCTCTCTCTCTCTCTCTCTCCGTGTGTGTGTGTGTGTGTGCGCGCGCGCGCGCGCGCGCGTTGTGTTGGGTGGGTGGTTAGGGGAATCGAATCAAACTTCCGTTGTAAGGAGATAGTCTTCCTTCCAAAGGCTGCTCCCACCCTTCTCCTCACAAGCTGCTTCATTTCCACATGAGAAGAAGGAATCTCCGAGCAGTACCCATTCCCATATTCTTTTCTCATCCCCTCCTTCATCTAGAGAATGAGACCTCAGCCACTACGCTTGAGGAGCAAAATGACCCAACACTAATGAAACGAACATATCCTCGCGGGCAAATCCATCTCGATACGTGCATTCTCATGATTATGTGTAGCAGTTATCTAGGAAAATGGAGAAAGACAAGGGAAAACGGGAAGAAGATGAAATGATTCACAACCAAAAACTTGTCCTGGGGCTTGTTGGAATGTTGCAACTTGCCTGATTCAACAATGTTCAATGCTGCAGCACAAAGAGGAGTCTTGGATTTAAAAATTTGTCGGGATTATAAGCAGCAATTGCCTAGGTAATTTAACCCACACAGTTAGGTGCAAAATTAATAAGAGCAACGTACCACACAAGTTAATTTTAACATTTGCTTGATCAAACACTCTCCAGAGGGGAAGGATTGAAACAAAAGGAAGAGATTCCCATTCTCTCTCACCGCCCAGACATACACCAAAGCACACAACCGAAAACAAAAGAAGAAGATAGAGAGAGACAAGCATTTCTCGTATCTATACTAACAGTGAACACCCTTATGTATAACCCCACGACCCCTAATTAAGCACAAGCACCAGCAGGGAATATGTGAAATCAAATGAAGGAAGACAAAATAAACCGCCCTAGGGGAATGCACCGTTAATGTTAGGCATGTCAGCCCAGGCGAAGGGAGTACTATTCCAGCAGCCAAACTCTCCTCCCGCGACTGGAGCTGGCTCCAAGATGGTGGCAGTAGTTGTGGTCGCACCCGTGGGTGCAGGAAAGGAGATTGAGGAGGAAGAAGAAGAGGAGCCTGCATTGCCCAGGAACACCGCCGGCTGATCGGTGTAGTGATTGTTGGAAGATCTCAGCCTCTGGATGAGCTCTTGGATGCCTGAGCCGGGGCTCTCGCTTAACAACAAGCCAATATTGTTCTGTTGCTGTGGCTGCTGCTGCTGTTGCTGAAAAGGTACAGGTTGCTGGTGCTGGTGCTGGTGCTGGTGCTGATGTTGGAGCGGGTGCTGGTACTGGCTGCTGCGCCAGAGGGAGTTGCACAGCCCAAGGGGGACCTGGCCAAGGGGATCCAGTCCAAGGTTCCTAGCATTTAGCGCGTTGATCAATAAGGAGGCTTCTGGCACCACATGCGACCCACCCACCGGCCCCTCTTCCTTGATCCTGACGGGATTCATGTTGGTGCTGCGGATAGGGTTAGGGTTAGGGTTCTGGCTCGGGGTGCTACTGCTAGTGTTGCCGACGCCTGAGCTCTGTGCGGCTCTCAGTAGAGGCAGCAGGTGAGAGTTCTGCGGCGCCGCCCAGAGAGACGGGAGATCATGGTCGAACCCCAGGGGGCCGCCAACGCCGGCGGAGCCGAAGCCGGACTTCCCGGCGACAACATCCGACGCCGAAGGCGGCTTCGCCTTGACGACGACGCCGCCCCCGCCGCAGCCGTTGCCGGACTTCCCGGTCCCGAGGGAGATGCCGGTGCTCTTCGTCTTCCGGCAGCCGCCGCCGATGGGCACGTTGCGGAGGGCGCCGCCCTGGGTCCAGTAGCGGCGGCAGGTCTTGCAGAAGTGGCGGGGCTGCGTCAGGTTGTAGTTGTTGTAGTAGCAGAACTTGGTGTTGGTGGAGTCGCACCTCGGGCACCTCAGGCTCTGCTGGTCGGCGTTGGAGGGGGAGGAGGACGTCGTGGACGACGCCGCCGGCGAGGACGACGACGACGACGTGGAGTGCGCCGAGGAGCAGGAGGGAGCGGGCTCGTTGGGGACCCCGAGGATACCCCCGGAGATGGGGATCTTCCTGTCTTCCACTACTCCCACTCCCAAGAGCTCTTGGATCATCTTTTCCTTCTTCTTTTCTAGATCTCCAAACTTGATGTTTGTTTTCTTCTTGTCTGCGGGAGCCAAGCCAATGAGGTAAAGGAAGGAAAAGGAGGGGGATGTTGTGATCGATCAGACCTCGGTGTGGAAAGGATATCAAGTTAAGAAAGTGGGCACTGTTGTGGGATTGTTAGGTGGTGTGTGTGTGAGTAGGTGAGAGAGAAGAAGAAGAAGAAGAAGAAGAATGGGAACAGCGTTTTGCCTTTGGGATGACGGTGGTGGCATTCAAGGACCGTCTAGCTAGCTCCACTGCGGGCTGTTGTGTTGATTAGATGTGAGTGAGGGGAGGCCGGCCAGGGGTCTCCGGCTTTGGGCTGTAATATGGTGTCATGGATGCGCATTTATAATATAGTGTATGTAGTGGGGGGAAGACCAGAAGAAACTTTTCCGTTTTGCTAATATGCCCTCCTATGTTGAACGATATGTAGAATATGCCCCGCAAGATCTTTAATTAATTATCCACGAAAGAAGAAGAAAAAAGGTCTCGTGTTCAAACTCTCGACGATCTCTACTGATCGATCCGGTGCGTTGGGATCGATCCCCTTACTTAATTCGTCAGTCGATATATATATTGGCCACTCAGGGTCGTTTGTCTGTGAAAAAATTGATTTCTCATGCAAAAGAGAACAATTAATTAAGAAAATAAAAAACCCAAAATTTAAGATCATATTCTACAACTACTCATTAATTACAACGGATCGATTCAGCTACTGTATATATATATATATATATCACTGTGAAAGCATACACGTACACCCTCAGACCCCAAACCAATAAATCCCACAGACAACGGATTGGATTCTTTTTTCTTCCTTGACAAGAGCATTAATGGAAAGTCTAAGATCAACGTACGTACGCCAAGAATATCGTCGTTGACATCTATTTATGATGTTATGTCCTACGAGAATTCTGTGTCTTCATGATCTAGCTATAAAGAATTCAGAAATCTCATAAGCCACGAGATTGGCAATATATACAAAATGGAGCTTGGTCATTCTAAACAGTAAAAGTCATCTACATATATAAGAGCAGGTAGCTAGGGTGGGTTGGGCAGTAGTACTACTCTTACCTCACATGCACATATGTTAACTATTTATTTCTCCAGAGCAATCGAGTAGCTCAGGTTGACCGATGGGGCATTACGGACAAGTGATGAGACCACGACGTAATGGATGGTACATGGTCGGCGCGACCACATTGTTTAAGTATTGAGCTTATGTCACGATCAACATGACTCGCAGCAAAGTAATTACTAGCTATCTCCATGTTTTCACCGACCTTTAATTAACCGAGTGGCCGCGACGAGAGAATCAATTACATCAATGAATCAATGATTGTGCTCGCTCATTGCCATGGACTCCAGTGCTTCCACTTCATGTATCAATATGCTTAATTTTGAAGTGGAATAATTGGTTCTATGATGATACATATATATATAATAGTTAGAGGAGATCGATCACCTGCTCCAACATCAGGTTAACCGGACATCTTTTTAATTACCTACTCCAACATACCAAGTTGCTATATATCGTCTTATTTTTGGTTCTCAGGACATTTGTCATGTCCGACCAAACCTTTAATTCTAATCTCACAAAACGAGCTCAGATATGCTCTATCTAATTTATGTTTGCTAACTGATGTTGTGAGTTTTTTTTTAATAATGTATATTATTCTATCTTTGGTTATTTTGACGTACGGGTGCAACCCTCGAAGTAAATACTTCTGTAAGAGTTGTAATTAAGATCTTTTGTTGTTTATTAATGGGCGAATTAAACTTATGTTGATGAATTTAATTTGTTCTGTGGGGATAATCTTGAATAACCCTGTTATTAAATACCTTTATGGGAGTTAGAGAGAGAGAGAGAGAGGATGTGCATGCATGTAAGCTTCTAATTAAAGGGGTCGAGTAATTAAGATGCAGTAAAATAACGGGAAAATGATGTTCAATCTTTTACTTTTCCTTTTTAAAAAAAAGATGACGTTCAATCTTCTTCACTTTACCATCTAAGGCAATGATTACAAATGCAGTGACCCAAATGGGGGAAAAAAATCTTGAGCGTGCCGCATGCCTACGATTGCCCTCTACTTGCATGCATGAGCACCCCAAATTCATTCCCTCCATTAATTTAGCCCACCATCCCCATCCCCCAACCCAAGTTATGCAAAGAGGAGGCCCGTAGTACTCCCCATGGGGCACTGACCCTTGACCTCTGGTCACATTCTTCCCCACACTTCATTCTCATGTTTCCAAATAGTTAACAATAGTTAATTCAAAGAAATATTAGGTAATTATTATGTTCTCTATTTACTCAATAATTGAGGGAATTATTTTACTTTTTGTTTTAATGCGTATACAAATTGACAGATGATCGATGTGGGGAGACATGTGTAGAGGAAGGATGTGAAGTTTCCAAAAGGGATCGAGTGAAGGGAATACGGAAAAGATCAACCACAGAAAAGATGGTGTTCAATGTTGCTTTTTCACTTCTCCTTCAAAGGCAATGATTAAATCACAGATACAACAATGATAAGGGCTTACCACATGAAAATACGTGTAAATTTGATTGGCCACCTTTTGCATCTATATATCTATCTATATATGTATCACAGATACAACAATGATAAGGGCTTACTCAACCCTGAACCTCATTCCATTAGTTCAGGGTTGAGTAGCTACATCCGCAATGTAGTTGATCAGTTCAAAGATGTAGCAATGTTTTAATTATGATCGACAACTTATGTATAACATGTGATATGTTAAGTAGTCTAATTAATTTGGGCATGGGCTAGGAAGTACTCTACTGAAGTAAAGTTCTTCCATTTGGTGAATAAAATTCTGTTATAAAGCTTGCAATGTAATCATAAGGGAACCTTCAAAACGCTCCTTAGTTAATTTTCTAAAGGAGCCCATAACAAAAGTGATCTTAACCTAGACAGAAGCGATCTTCAACAATTATCAACCAAAAAGGTGCAATCCCCCTTACAAGGATATCGAGTACCGTAAGAGGAGAATTTCTAGGGTTTGATGATGGTTATTGCTTTTTCCTCCGAAACTCGCGGCTTAGACTTTGGCCTAACACTCCTCCCTCCCTCTCCCTCTCCCTCTCTCTCTCTACATATCTGATGATCTCACATAAAACACCAACTCACAAGATTGCCGGAGGCAGTGGAGCTTTAGGGACCTTCCCTCGGCATATATAAAAACACCGGAACATTTACGATCGTCCATGTGTACACGATACCACAAAGAACGAGATGAACAGCAGCAGCCACAGAGAAAGGACGATATACAGATGGCAAGTAATCACCACGAGGATGAACACTAAACAAACTGTATTGCATGTGTTACTGGGCAGCACGGTAAGAGAGAGCCTGCTAAATGCTAATGTACTATCGAGAAGTGCGTAGAGCAGTGTCATTCCACACAGCTAAGACACGTACACGGGCATCGTGTACGAGTTGCAAGATATGTACATGAGGGCTTCTGCTGTCTGAACCTCGCGTGCCCTCCGGACAGTCACCAGGAGGGACGGCGTCGGAGGAGGAGAACAGTGGAACAGGGAAGAGAGAAGAGGGTCTGAAACTGTAGGCACAGTAAAAACACTGTAGAGAGAGATGACAACAACGGAGGGTAGGAACAGTGGTGCAACCGAGTGTGGCTTTTTCCCTCTCCACCCTAATTAATCTCCTAGGGGAGGTCCCTCCATTTTCGCAGTCGCCGTCAAAAGTGGGATGGGCGGACTCCTCGAAACCCGGGCTGCTCGCCCCTACCTCCTCCCTTCTCCCGTCACTTTCAGCCGCTCCCCTCACTTTCCTCCATGTCTGAGAAAGGAAGGGAGGAATGGATTCCCCGTTCCTCTGCTTCCGCCCCCGTCCTCCCTAGAATAATCTAACAACTGTGCAGGACTACACGGGCAGATCAGTGTGTTATTTGTTAGTATCCGGGCCTGCTTATACCTCTCCATTAGGGAGCATTGAGAGAGAGAGAGAGATAGATGGAGGTTCAGCAGCAAAAGGCTTGGCATGATAAGACACGACCAACTGTGTAGTGACAAGACATGACCGAGAACATCCCATGCATGATATGCGGGTCACTGGTGATTGCCGCGATTGCCCATATTCCCCCCTCCCTCGTTGGGCCCATATGTCTTGTCGGTCCATTGGCCGGCAGCTATTGCCTTTCTAGGGTTTCCCGTCCACACTGGAACCAGCGGCAACTCGCGCCTCTCTCTCCACCCTCCCCCCTCCCCTCCCCTCGTCTCTATCTGCGTGTATGTTTTGCAGAGGGAGGGACTGCAGGATGATCGTGGTCTTCCTCGCTCGCATCCACTCGCAGAGCCCAGCTCACTTTGTATAAAGTTAAGATGGCAGGCCGAAGGGAGCCAAAACAAAGATTTCCTCTCTCATCTTTTCCTCTTTCCTACGAGGGGGAAGGCTTTGGATAGCGCTGTTTGGCGGGGTGGGGGAAAGCCCTTTTCGGACGCGACTCTGCGGGCACACACTTCAGCTGAACAAAGGGCATGCGGTCTTAGATTATCCATGTTTTCCCTCTCACTACTGTTTGAATTTTTCCATCCAAGTTCATGATCAAGTTGGTCATGTGGGGGGGGGGGGGGGATGAGGAGCACATATTCCCCGCCCCCCCCCCCCCCGAGTGGGTCTCAAATGGCTTGCTCGTGGGGTCCACGTTGGGCATCTTGTTCACCCAACCTGAACCCTTTGTGTTCCATCTTGGGATTGTCAGCTGTGACATCTCTTTACAAACAAATTGAAGGCTAGTGGAGATAATGATGTGAGGGTAATAATACAGTGTGGCCCATCCATCCTCAAGCTCTAGCTTATATATGTAATGTACTACCGTGAAAAAAAAGAGAGAGAGAGAGTCCCATGGTGTTCGGGGGCCTACCCTTGAAAGGAAGGAAGAATGTGGAGGTAGCCTCCTCATGAGCTCCTCCCCCCTCTCTACCGAATGAATGAGGGTCCACGTACCCACCCCGAATCAACTGAGATTAACCCCGCGGTACGTACGTGGGTTGTTCCTGCCTTGAGGACTCCAATGGAGGGTTCGCCCTGACAAATTAAAAGCCAGGCAACAGTCGACGGAGGGATCACCCCACCCCCAATATTGCAGACTACCACGAATCATGTCCCCCTGACAACAGCCCGGGCATGTGCGCTTGAACACCACACCGATACGAAAAAGCAAAGGAGAGAGAGAGAGAGAGAGAGAGAAGAGAGAAAAAAAACATGCAGGGAGAATTCTCCCCTCTCTGACATGTGCTACGGACATCCCATGTCCCAATGTGAAGGGGAATGTGATTCGAACACGAAGTTTGATGTTTAGATTCGAACGCGCGCCTCGGAGCCTCCGCCAACGGCAGTTTAAAATGGCCATCACCGGGAGCAGATTAAAACGCGCGCTACCTGATAACAGGATCTTCTTACGGTCGTTTGTTTATTCATCTGGAGAACCCGTTTGGGTGGATCAACATCGGAGTTCCTTAAGACAAGATGGCGAGTTACAAAACACAGGTGCCTTGGGAACTAATAAAAAAAAAACTCCCTTCTTGGGTCTCCAAGCGAAACCAACCCTGCCCATCATGCATGGCTTTCTTGTAATGTACAACCTAGTCGATCACATCACCCGATGATCCCTAATTAATTAATAATTCTCTTCGACAGGGAAATATGGAACAACATACATATATGGAGAGCAACTAGTATATATAGTATGCCATCATTACCTGTCTTGGGCTTGTCAACATTCTTCGTCAAGGTACATCTCCCTAAATTATATATGTTTCCAGAGGCTACAGTGTGTAAGATCCTCGCGTCAAGCTTAAAAAAAACAATGGAGGAATATGGATCATCTCCCTCAATTATGCTCTTCTTTAATAAATCTTCGAGCTACAACCCACCACTCTGATCCTGCTATCTCTCTCTCTCTCTCTCTCTCTCTCTCTCACACACACACACACACACACACACAGAGACACACACACACCAGACCGACAATATTCTTCGAGGTACATATATGCATGCCCTATGATCCACTGCCCCCATGCTTACAAGGCTACAGAGTGTAAGATTCTCCTCAAGCTTTAATGAAAAAATATGGAATATATTGGAGCAATGTGGGAGGCTCGCAATCTTAGTATATTGATTCTTAGGTAAACAAATAAATCTCTAGTATGGGATATGGGCTAGACGGTTTGTTTAACAAAAGAAAAGGCAACCAAGCAACGAAGGAGTGGAGCCTCCAAGAACAACCACAACAACATTCCATCTCTCCCCCAGGACAGTCCAAAACCTAGAACTCTGAGAATCCGAGACCGGGTGACTGATGAGATGTGGGCCTGAGACGTGTCGTGCTCACGCATCACCATGTTAGGGTTTCTCTCTCTCTCTCTCTCTCCCCCCTCCTTTTTCTCTTTCTGAAATGACATCTAAGGGTTGGTCCGCCGCTGGAGCCTGGCGCCACGCCCCAAAGAATATGTCTCGTGGGCCTCCACCCGGGCACCATCCCCCCCGAACAGGACAAGCTGGTTTTCGGCCGGGCACACCTCCAGCACCAGGTGGAGTTGTTAGGATGATCGCCTTATCTCTGAGCTTCGCCATGGGGAGGTACTCAAGAAGGAGAAGTCACACTTGAGAAGTTATGTTAAAATAGTTTCATATAGAAAAAAATAAAATAAAATATAATGTATTTATATTAGTGAAGTCATCCTCACTGAATATCTTAAGATTTTAAAATAAATAATTTAATTTAATAAATTTTCATATGATATCAGAGTCTATGATTACGATCGCTCAATCCAATAAACTTTAAAAAGTTCAAACTTCAAACTCCGATTTTTTTGCGGGTGCTTATGTGGGAGGAGAATTTCCTATAGACAGTTCTACAAATGGCGTGTGGGATAGTATAGATGAGAGACTCATTTGAAATCACAAAATAAGAAAATGGTACTAAAGAGTATACTAATTCTCTAACCATTAATTAGAAGAATGCAGATACATGGAAGAAACTGAAATTAATGAGGGTGAGAGATCTGTCCCTGTGTATACTACAACATTTACATAGGAGTAATTAAACAAATTTTTATTCCATCTCTTAATTAATGTGTGACTATTATAATATGCGCATCCCTTCGATCATGTACGTACATAAGTTCCTTCGTGTGGACAATAACAAATACGGGCCGGATATGCAGCCTGCATTAATATAAACGTGAAATCCGTTGTTATGCTGAAATCATTAATTAGACTATATATCTAACTTAAAATCTTAAAATATTGAATACAGAATATTTCACTTTTTAAATATATTTTTTATTTTATCCTTTAATCAATATGAAACTATTCCAACAAATATGAAAAAAATAATCTGCCGAATAATCTTCTGTCAGTTCTGTACAGTGACTTATATATGGCGAGCTACTTCCTACGTTTAATTGTTTATCCACCTTGAGATACAATGACCTATTTAATTACCTTCACTAGAGAAGAATTGAAGATAAATGAGTGTACAACATTCTTACTTCTGGGAACGGAAAACGTATTAGATATTGTTGTGATTATAATTAATGGAGTAAAGAAAGGTCAGAGATTACAGTCATCTGGGATCTCATGCGCATAGTCCACATCATCTAGTGGCAAAAACCCAGTGGCCAAGACTAGCTTATCTTCTAATCCAAAGGTTAATTAGGAAGTCTTCATCTTTCCTAGCTGCTGCAACAAAGTGTGGGTCTAATCCCTTCTGTCAGTCAAGTGATTGACATGATGTGGAGCCAGTCATCTGTACTGCGCCATGGTGAAGAGTCTATTATGCATATACAAATATAAATATGTATATATCTATATATGATTTCGGCGATCCCCTTCAAATCAGGATTTGACAGCTCTGCACGTGACATTCTGAACAAGCTTTGCAATGGTTCAACGTAGTTTTGTCTTCAAACTCCCCTTTAAGCGGCATGAAATGATCCAAATCCATCCTTGTACCCCCTGGGAGGGATGTTGAACCCCACAAGGTATGACCCTTTTAAGTCTAAGAATAAGACAAAAATCTTGAAATAAAGAAAATTGAAAAAAAAAAAAAACAACTGAGGCGTACCCAGTGAAGGGTTTTTCTTTTCTCAATCAAGTTTAGAGCAAATCACTTGTCTATCTAGCCTTGATTTGGTTACACGAAGAGATATATATCTTCGGATAAGAAAATGATTTCTTCTGCATTTTTTTAGTTCTTCTTCAAATGTTAATTAAGTTAAAAAGGTGTATTTATACATTTAATAGAAATAGTCGCTCTTCAGAGATAGCATTTACTTGGGATTAACAGAAATAGTCGCCCTTCAGAGATAGCATTTACTTGGGATGAGAAGTAAATAAAAAGTAAAATAGGAAACTTGAATACTATAAATTTGCTAATTTGAATCTAAAATATTCTTGCCATTTGCTAAATTGTGTATTTGACATTTATTCCTTCCCATTGAATCAGTGGGAGTCGTAATCGTATCTTATTATATGCTATCTATATACGTACAACTCGAACTCGCTTTCACACATTATTCTAGACTTATTCTGTTAACGAAGTCTACACCTAAAATTGCTCTTTCACGCAAATGATGACAAGACCTCTGTTAGTGGTGTGTATCTTTAAAAAAATGGTCAAACCTCTCCCCGTCTCCCCCCCCCCCTCCTCACATTGAATCGCATTCATAGGACGATCATCAGACTTCAGTAAACTCCAAGTGCGTGAATGATCCACTTCCCCTTTCTCACCCACCGCTGCCCCCAATCTTTATGAGCAAGGTTTGTTGATTCCGTCTCACTAGTACGGTACTAGTTTGACTGACTTCACTCAAATCAAGTCGGATCGGATAGATCAACTTCTTTTTTATGACTCAAGTTAATTTTGTCGACTCAAATCGACTCGAGTTCTCCGTGATACAATACAAGTCGACTGACTTATATCATTGTAATATCTTTAATGTCATCAAATCATACTTATAAATATGGTATGTAGCAAATTAAGGTAGGTATCTGCGCGGCATTGGTCCCACGTCGTTGAACAATCTTGTGAGTTACTTGGGTCGCATTTGGTTCGGCATTGACTTCTGAGAAATTTTTAAAAATCCTCCAACCATACATGTCTGGACAACATACATGACGGATAGATTTTGAAACAAAATTTAAAATTATATCTGTCATGATTTGGGGTTGGTTTAGCACCAATTTGACATTGCGAGGGGGAGAGTTTAAAAAATTAGCTAATTACATGTTTACCTTTCCTTTCATTGCAAACATCTGTAAAGTTACTTTTCACTTTTAAATTTTAATTAGTAATATTAATGATACTCTTTATCAAAAATTTATTATTTGATATATTTATTTTATAAAATTTATTAAAAATAATTTTAAAAATAAATAAATACATAAATTCAAGTGAGTAGTGAGAGGTACGTGACATTTTCTAATTTGTTCGGTCTATTAGACCTAATGAATCATTCAAAATTTAAATAAGAGCTTTAACAAATTTTATTTAAAATTATTTTTATGTTAATTACTATAATTGACATTATATATTTTAATTAAAAATATAAAATTATAGTTTAAAAACACTCTCTCTCTCTCCTTATCTCTCTGTCATATTTGAAATCTCCAAATTCGCCTTCTCACATTCGTGGCCAGTGCAGTTAATCTAGGGATAAAAATGCCATTTATGTCTTAAAATCCATGCCATCTGACCATAAGCTCGGTCTGAGCTGATTTTAGGGATTTATCTCTTGCCTCCCACATGTGTCTATCTTTATCTCTTTTTTGAGAATCCAATGGACACACAAATCTAGACATGAATGGAACATTTGATTTGACTTGAGATTGCACGGGAGATTCCAATGATTTGAATCCCCCGACGAGCCCAACCAAATGCGGCCTTTAACTTCTCACCCAAATTTCAACATTGAGCCAAGAAAGTAGTTATCCACAAGTCTAATCCAGGCCAAATCTGCGAGAAATCAACACACATTGACACACGTTGGGCTATCGTCTCCGAAACCTCCTTTGAGTGAGATGACTTGAGTCACTCGATGATCGCACAAGATGTTGTGTTTGACTTTACTACATTTTTGCCAACTAAGTAGACTCATTCGTTTCTCACATAGACGTCCATTCTGTTTATTTTCCAGGTGCTTCCTTCCAACCCTGTTGATAGGGTTCCTCACAAAAATTGAAGTTTCTCAACTTCCACCTTAAACGGAGCCTTACCGGTCCGAGAGGTGTAGGATTCCCCCTCGTTGACATCCTTTTCTCGACAGTTCAAGCCCTAGAAGTAAAGATCGGTCATAGAGCCTTCCACAAGATACGAAGGTATGACATCCTGCATTCGTCGTGTCAAGAACGTCATCATTGGGCCTCTCTGTAACCCGAGTAAGAAAACCCATGTTAACTTAAACTCAGGTAAGAGATCCCTACGTTCTTTTATTTTGGAAAAATTTTGGAGCTATCCCGACCGAGGTGGAATAATAGACTCTAGTTTTTTTATTAGAATAAGTCATTCCAAGAAAATTCGGTCAAACTGTCTTTTTGCTTATTCTCCGAGATATACTCCCCCTTATTCCACACTTAAACCGGTTATCAAAGAGGGCTCAAGAATCTTCCATAGCAAACCCTATTCCTCTTAAAATCCATCCAAGAACACTTGGCCCTAAATAGGTGGCATAGAGTCCTTAGATAATGACACTGGTGCTTAATAAGTGGTCATGCCACATACCCTTGGCATTTCTAGGGTGAAGAAGACTTTAAGTTGAGCAGATGCACAAAGCATGCATCCAAACTAGGGCATGAGGGGCTTCTTTAGAAAGCACCACAGGAGGATTTCATGTTTCAGGCAACCTGGTTTCAGTCCTCGGAGTGACCGTTCAAAAGTTGAATCGTGCATGATCCAATGAAGATGAATTACTCATGTAGTTGGCTTCCGCATGCAGACATGAACAGCAATCCATTCCCAATTATAATGCAGAGGCTCACTGTCAACTGATGGAAGTGTCCATTAAATCCGGTAGACCAAAACTTTAGACCTCAAGGGCAGCAAAAGCATGGCAGATTAGGTGTCAAATAACCCTCACTGAGAGGGCATTTTTGAAATTCAAACCCCCAACATTCTAAGAAGCAAGGTAAATAGTTGGACGTGGAACCACTCTGACCACAAAAAAAAGGGGGGGGGGGGGGGGGGGAAAGACAGCCAGAAGAGAAAAAGTGAATGTTCACTTCATTCAGAAATTCAGGCAACTACTCAACTTACTGCAGTTATTACAAGGGAAATGATTCTATTGAAGATCACATTCTCATTCACTTTATGAGGCATCCATCCCACATCTTACAGCTTGCAAGCCATGTTACATTGCTCATAGATAAGGATGACAGTATGACACTTACAGACGTAATAATTAGAAAAGAAGCAATCCCGTATGCCTACCACGTAGCTGGTGGAACACAGGTTATAAATGTTGGATGTTCTCTACCAGAGCACACTTGCAAGCCAAGACTTAAAATGGCGCTACAAGCTAATGCAGATCTTGCACTTCGCTACAAGCTGGAACTCTCACAAAAGTTACCACTTCTACTTCTCTCCTATATCATTGACCAGCACAACGATTTGACCTTAAACCGTGGGGAAAAGGAAATGAGCTGACAACGGTAAGAGCCGAAGACTCTATACAAACTGCCATAAAGAAAGAAATTGGAATGATCTATGGGAACAGAGGCTGGTATTGTAGCCCTGTATTCTCCGAGTAACCCATCATCAAGTTGAGGTTTTGAAGTGCTTGACCAGATGCTCCTTTTACTAGATTATCAATCTGCATGCACAGAAAGCTAGTTGAGCATATGTCAAAAAATTTAGATGAAGCTTAAAAAAGAATGGAGTATATAATAGATGTTCACGTACTACAGAGATTATTATTGCTCTTCCAGGAATTCGATCTTCAAAAATATTTACAAAGCAGTAGTTTGATCCCCGGACATGCCGAGTGTGGGGCACAGATCCTTTATTCAATAGCTTTACAAACTCTTCACCCTGGGAAATGAACACAATTCAGCAATGGGTGATGTAAAAAATGAAACAAGTGAATTTAGCCTGCAAGCAATGTTTGTTAGAACATGACAGAGACAATGATGACATTAACTAGTCAATTCTTGAGTGATAAGACAAATATCAGTGAACCAGGATGTACAGGAGTACGCTTGCGACTAGCATGTTCTTGAGTGGCAACACATGTCATTAAGCATGTCTAGGATTATGCTTGCTTTTCCTATACGGCACTACAACATCAAACAACTTTTCGCTTCTTACATTATAAACGACAAACATCCAAAATAGATTATTAAGTCTAACCATTTTTCCCCAAGCATAAAAGCTATGTCATAACAGTAAGTTAGAAATCTTAGCCATTTTCAACTTGAGGTCAATAATAAACTGAATAGAAATGAAAGAAGTGCAACGAAGGACATACCTTATAAGCAGTATGCAACTGGTTGTACAAGTCATCAACTGTTACCCCAGGAAGCAATTCAACATAGATGGTTGACTGCATTCCACGACTCTGAATATTTTCAACATAAAAGTACATGTCAAAACGGGAATGACAAGAAAAATTACCTAGGTAGACCTCAATTCAGATATGAGACAGCAACAGTATATACCATCATTAATATTCCAGACATGAAAACCACATGTCAAGACAGGAACAAAAAAACCATGTAGGTAGTCCTCAACTGATACACAAGGGGGTGAAAAAGTCACCAAAAATTTTACCATTGGCATTAGATGGGGGGTGAAGCTGATAGTAACTTTTGACCAGGCAGCATCAGAGAGGCCTTGTTCAATCTCTGGAACTAGAAATGTTTAACAAAAGAAAAATTGATCACATACATAATTTTGTGGTGATACTAAATTTTTATCCACTACATCATCGATCGGTATGCCCAACCTCATGAAAATCCCCATAATCCAGACTACCAACTACTGTAGTACCGTGACATGAAACATTTTAATCATGATGTAGATATCAACAACAAAGCGACAGATTATTAGAATTCTAATTTCCGGGTGACTACTCAGAAAATGTACCATGGCGATGCTTAGTAATTCCATAAGAATGGATGCCCTCGGCAACTTCCGTGTAGAGATTAGCCTCCTTGGCTCCACGTCCTGTAAGGTTTCCAACACCACCAGTATTACAATCTCATTACATTCTTCCATAAATTCGGCTAGCATATTTTATAATTGATGAATAAAATTAAAATGATATGATCATCACCTGCGCCACTTACTCCGGACTTTGCATCAATAATGATGTTCTTTAATCCTATAAGACGAGCCTGCAGGTGAAATGAAAATCCACCAACTTTAACCCTCCAATCTGGAGTGTCTTCAGATAGAAAAAAAAAAGGTGAAAAAAAATACTGGCACTTTAAGTCACTATAGAAAAATGTGCACTTGTTGCTAGAATCCTACAGATTACCCTTACAGACCCCACTTTCTCATGCAGGAAGAGTCTGAACCTTCAATATAGTTTCAGTGAGCCAGGTCACGATTGTTTAATTATAATTTAATAAGTGAAGTTAAAATTACATTTTCTCACATAGATGACTTAATACCATATGTCTACATGGAATTAAACTTTACCTTTCTTTTATGAAAGGAACTTCAAACATTTTGAATAATTTTTCCAAAGGTCTGACTCCTTGGATCAGCGGGTTTCATTCTAGGATGAAGGTAGGACAATGTTGAACCGGTAAAATTTTCTCATTAATTAGAGAAAATAAAAATTAATTTGATCCAATGACCTATCTAGTCAGAGGTGTGAGGCGACCGTGGCGACTAAGGGGTTGCCTCATGCCTCAAACGCCTAGGTGATGGCCTAGGCGTTTGAGATGTTTGAGGTATTTTATTATAATATATATATACAATTCAAAAAATATAAATATTTATTTAAATATCATAAAAAATACATACATGTAATCAAGATTTTCAATAAAATTAACAACAATCAAGATTTGAGGCGAAAATACATACATACATACAATCAAGATTTGAGGCGAAAATATATAGGATAAGTCAATCAAGATCTCATGAGATCGGCCCTCTTGGGAGCGAAGCGTTTGAGGCGAAAGCGAGGCGGTTTGGGGCCGCCTCGCCTCAAAAACCGCCTAGGCAAGCGCCTAGGGGCACTTTTGATAACATAGCCAGTGACGGCATAAAATTGGTACAAAACCAATGCCGTTGTGTTTACAGATCATACACGTGTCCAAGGAATTCCAACAGACGGAATTACATGCGTAAAATCCGCATGTTTTGTATTGTAGAATTTCATCAAACACTTGGCGTGCGTGAAAAATAACTCATTTGTTTTGATATTTCAGCAAAGAAAAAATATACCTGGAAGTCGCTCGCGCAGTCCGGATAATGGTCTCAGCAAGACGAAATCATCTGGCAACAAGTCGGCCACGTCAAGAATGAACAAACAAAAGCACAAAAATGCACGTGGGACTGCAGCTTAGTCAGTGGAAACCAAGGAAGGCGGAATCGGGGATCGGGATCGGGATCGGATCGCCCGGTCCCAAACTGATCCGGGTCGGTGGGATCGGCCGATCCCGGCCGATCCCGGACCGATCCCGGCCGAGTCAGACCAGCTGACTCGGCTATTTGTGCCTTCTGGTGTCTTTCTAGAACTGTGGTTGCTGGGCCTCTTTTGTATTGTTTTCCCTTTTATTTCCTTTTTTTTCTACTGTGCATCCCTATCAATGAGTGGCTTTTGCCACATTCAAAAGAACAAGGAACAATTTATGATTCTTCGACACACTTCTAAGCTTGTAAAAAGTCAGCATCAATCAATGAGGACACAAAAAAGTAACAGACACATTAAATTTGTCTTGCTTGATGAATAAGACTTCAAGAAAGTAGAAAATGGGTCATGGTGAAAAAACATGAGATCAAGCCCAAAGGATGATTGAAAAAAAGAAAAGAAAAAATACAGGATGTCATTCTTGTTATACCATGTGTTTAACAAGAGACATCGAGAAGGAAAACTAGCATTCAGTATATCCATTAAGGTCCTCCTTTCATAATTTCCAGTGACATTCACCAAGGAGATTGTTGCTTACACTCTGAAGGAGAATGGTATCCATGTTGGAACAAAGATGAAGCAAGCATTCCACACTTTTGGTAAGAAAATCATAAAGATTCCAGACAGCCATTAAAACATCCCACAACAGCTCAAAGAGACAACATAATGGCTATTGATTTGCTGGTAGTGAAGTCTTCTAAGTGAATGCAGACTCGGCCTAGGATCGCCCAGGATCGCATGGTATCGACCGATCCCGGCCGATCTGGGCGATCCTAGGCCGATCCCACGGATCCCGGGTTGGATCGGTTCACATGGGATCGGGATCGGATCGTTTCCCCCAAAATCCGATCAGATCGGGCGATCCGATCCGATCCCGGGCGATTCTGCCTTCCATGGTGGAAACAATAGAATAAAAAAAATGGGCTGAAAGGGACCCAGCGCCGCCTTTTTATAGCCTCCAACCTCGGTCGGGTAAGAGAAGGCTGCGCAGCCCCCTCTCTCTCTTCTCCCTACAAGGCTTAGCCAACAGGACTTTGGGGGGGAGGCTTATAACCGACCGAGGACAGCCTCCCCTCCCTCTTAACCGATCAGCCCCTCTTCTCTCTCCTCTCCCTTCTCTCTCTCCTCATTCCTTAGCCGACTTGCCCTCTCTCCTCTCTATTCTCTCTTCCCTCCTTAACTGACCGGCCTCTTCTCTCTCTCTCTTCTCTCTTTCCCCAAACCCTTAACCGACTGGGGTGGCCAGGGGCCCCACTGCCACCTGTGCACCCTTAACTGACCAGGCGGCTCCCACTCTCCATTACCCGACCAGACCCAAAGAGGACAAGGCTTAACCGACCAGACTGGGCCCTAATACCCTCCGGTTAAGCTCCTAATCCTATAAAAGGAAGGGGTAGGCAACTCAAAAACACACAGACACAGATATCTGGAGCACAAGACACCAAGATCACGCTGAAGACTAGTGGTTTTTTCTTTAGAAAGGGCAGAGTGAGAGGTATTACATAAATACCCCTGCCCATGTGTAATTTTGTAAAAAGGGGTATTTGTTTTCTAAGAAAAATCAGAAAATATGTGAAATCATGTGAAATTATGCATCAACCCCTGTTCGTGAACATGTGATCAGAAAAATCTGAAATTGCAAATATACCTGTCATGGGGTACTTTCTGAAAATCAGAATTGCAAATATACCCCCATCACGGGGTATTTTCTGAAAATCAGAATTTACATAAAGACCCATGTCCCAAGGTATTTTCTGAAACTCAGAAATTACATAAATGCCCCTATGTGTATTTTTCCAAATCTTCATATACAAGGTGGATCATGATGATATTCCGATCCAACGGCTAGATCTTGATCATAAGCCAATCTAATGGCCGATCTTATCAAATTCAAATCCGACGGTCTGATTAAGATCATATGGCGATCCAATGGGCCAATCATAATGAAATTCAAATCCTACAGTTAGATTTCGATCCGTAACAAATTCAACGGTCGGATCTTGACAAATTTTAAATTTAACAGTTAGATTTCGTTCTGGAATAAATCTGACAGTTGGATCTTGATCAGATTTAAATATAACGGTTAGATCTTGATCGAGAACAAATCCAATGGTCCGATCTTAACCGAAAATAAATCCAACGGTCGGATTGCGACCGAATGTAAGCCAAATGACCAATCGCATAATTGAGGTCATGTGTACAGGTCCCAAAAGACCTATTGTATCATGTATCATGTATTTAAGGAATAAAATCATTGATTTTTCCTGCAAGAGTATGTCTCTCTAATGAATGATGCTTAAGATCACATCCATTAGATATAACCTTCAACATCACAATGGATATTCTTAAAGATAAGAGATTTTCTTTGACAGTTAATCAAATGTGTTTGGACTTTACGCTGATGTAAATTAACACCAATTGCGGTTGGTGGGGAAAGGTCCAGCACACGAACCTTAATCGTCTGATAAACCAAACGACAGAATTAATAGAGCACAAGCTGATAAACCAAAGAGACAATCAGTTTCATGTTCCCTGTTATTAGCCAAAATTCGTGCATCTTTATTCAACAAATGGATTTCAAAATTTTTCTCTCTTTTTAATTCCACGGTCCAACAGACAAGCAATCAAATAAAACTTGACCTAATTCCTGATCCATAGACGTACAGCTCTTAAGCCCAACTTTGCAATTGAAGGTCATCACAGAAGCATGCTGGCACAGAACAATGGAGGTACAAAAGGAGAAACAAGAAATGAGTTTCCCAAACACCAACTTAAGGACAGAAGGACAGAGAAAGTGTTAGTATCAAGTCTGGTTAGATAGACTAGATAATTTTGTGTCACCAATATTAACTTAGCCATTATCAGAAATCAAACCCTCACACAGGATTCATTAGCTTTCTGCCTAAAAGTAAGGGTTCATGCATATATACCAGTTTCCAGACTAATGGGACATCCATGGGCCGTAGGTGCATGGAAGTAATTCCATGTATACCCTTAATGCATCATATATGTAATCTAAAAGGAAAGGCCCCTCTCTGATCCTATTAATATAATTGAAAGCGTTGAGCACACATATGCCTGTTGATGACTGGAAGAGGTAGATGAAATTGTATCAATAGAGCGGTGTTTCTTGTTTTGTAACTTTGTGAGGTAGAAGAACCTCTCCTCTCCTTTGCTGATAGTACTACCTCTATTTATTTAAGAAAAATGGTGATATAAGCCACTTTCTTTGAGAGGAAAAAAAGAAAGTGTTGAGCACCAGCAGACACCTAACAGCTACAGATTCTAGTCACATGTAACTAAACGACTCAAATTCAATGCATACATCCCACAAAATTACTTGATAGCAAATATACATAGCACAGTTGCAAATCTAACATGTACACAGACTTAACGAGAGAGATCTGTGTCCTCATAAGCAGTAATCACATTTGGTTATTTTCTTTTAATTTAAATAGAATATAACTTCACTGATGAATATATCAGCGTAAATGAAACTGATCGGTGTGCATGGAAGGAATACAGGAAGAACCTTTATTAATGGAACAAGAGGAAGCAGAATGGATGTTGGGTAGCATCCAGGATTTGCAACCAGCCGTGCTTTCTGGACTTCCTCCCTATAAATCTCTGTCAGACCGTACACTGCTTCTTTCTGAATTCATAGAAGACCATTAGGCAAGTGCAAATAAAAAGAATGTGTTCAATGAAATTAACTCGAATTCAGTCTACCTAATGGTAACAATGCCTAAGGAGGACTGATAAGCAGTAAAGGGAGTTAAACGTATGACCTTACTTCATGAATGGTAACAATACACTCTTGATAATAAACAGTAAAGGAAAGCTTTACAGGCATAGCACTCTCTTCACAAAACATAAAACAGGCGTCCCAAAAGCCACAGCTCCCAACATCATGTTGTCAAAGACGGGAGTTGAACGTATGACCTTACATCATGAATCATGAGGCAAGCTTCATAAGCCAACTGAGCCACCAATCCGGTCTAACAAGCCTAGGGAATTTGTAAGATGCATTGGTATGATTAGCCAATAAACTAAGATCATTGGATCAGACCAATCCTCCCTAGATATATATGTTGAATTTGGGGCCATGTGTCACCATTTTGCTCCCCACATTTGGGACCCCAGGAGCCCGCCGAAGGTGAAGCTGTTGGTATGGAGGATCTCACATGGTCGGCTTCCCACTTGTGATGAGATTGCACCATTCTTTCAGGACATAGTCACATTGTGTTGTTTGTGTGGAGAGGTGAAGGAGGACCTCAATCACCTCTTTAGTCTTTACGGGTTGCTCCTTTTCCAAGGAGGTGTGGACTAGGATCGGTGGCATGATACATCACCCCTTTGGCCATTTTGAGACTATGCAGCAGCTTTTCCTCAAATGGCACAAGAGGTGGGCCCTAGAAGGGGATAAAATCCTCTGGTGGCCCATCCTTCACGCTACTTTATGGGCTTTGTGAGGAGAAAGGAACAGAAGAATCTTCAGAGGGGAAACAAGAGTGGAAGACATCTTTCATTTGTGAGAGAGCGTGTGAGTGGGATAGGCATCTTTGTAAAGTTGAGTCCCATAACCGCACACTTTTCCTTTTGCTGGTGGATAGATAGGGGTTCGCCCTCTTGGCAGGGCCTTTTGTACAAGGATTCTTTTGGGGGCTAATTGTTTACACTTGTAAATCCCTTTTCTTTTCATTTAATAGAATAGTGGTACTACCCACTTTTCAAAAAAAAAATGTTGAATTTGGGGACGGTACAGTACAGAAATGATTTACCAAACCATGAACTGAACACAGCAAACTTCTGTAATTAGCTGGTGAAAACTAGTGTACTTTTCAAATAATTTGCAAGTGTAATCTACATCATGGCTTGCCTTGTGTTGGACACGGAAAAAATCTAAATCGACTCTTATCGTAGATAAAAGGTAGATTTTCGTTCTTTTTGAAAAGAAACACTCCTCTGCGTAGAGAGGGTTCCGTGTGTGCGCATAGTATCAGACGATTTGGGTTCGAGTGCTGGACCTCTCCCCACTGACCGTAGTCAGTGTTGATTTACATCGGCCTAACGTCCGAACACCTTTATTTGACTGTCAAAGAAATCCCCAAGATCCTTTACAAGGTTGTGATATTGAGGCCAAACTCTCTTGAAGAGCTCGTGATGTCCACTCACTCACCACCAACCAGCCGAAACGACTGAATCAGGGCTAGGTCTAAGCCAAACCCTAGGATTCAAGAATGGGAACGCAAATATGCAGAAGCCATAGGCATTTTTGAAATAAAGGGAAGTTTTCTGGACCCCGAGGGTATTTTGATAATTTTACTAACCCAGGGGTATTTTGGTAATTTTCCAGGCCAGGGATATTTATGAAACTTCTGGGCTGGAGTGGAAGTAAAACTGGATCCCTAACTCCCCAAGGCGTTGAGGCTATTTTTGGAGGGTTTTGGGAGGCTACTAGGCCATTTCTAGGTTACAGGGGTATTTTGGTAATTTTACCATACCCTGTACCTGGGTTATAGGTAATACCCGAATGCGAGACTGAGCTGACGACATTCCTGGACCAAAAGAATGACAAAGGGTTTCAAAGAAAGTATGCCTCTGTCAATTTGACTGAAGGAAGGGTATATATGCAAATTTGGAAAGCCAAGGGTTTCCATGTAATTTTCCCTCGAGGATACACATGGAGCATGCTGAGTGCTTTTATAATTCCATATGAGTACAAAAGTTGTCGGCGGATTGTCGACTGTACAAATGTCCACTTTGGAGTGGGAGATAGGGACGTAGTCCCAATTACAAAAGATTACAGGGTATAACTGTAAATTACAGGACTTCGGTCTTTTACAGTCCCGGGAAGGATATTTTTATAATTTCGCCATTATAGGGGCAGAAATACAAGACTTAGTCGTCTCGGGACGTAAAGACTTACAAACATGGCCCGCTGAGGGGCGTAATTACAGACAAAGCCTCCTGAGGAGCATAAACGTAAATATACCCCGTAGGGGCATAAGTACAAGGCCCGGGGACTTACCCCAGGCGGGCCGAAACAAACAAACAAAGGCTTCAAGTGTCTTCCGTAGGTTGTCACTTGTGTCTTCTCTCTCTCCTTCTTCGTTGCCTTCTCCAAAGGGTCCTTAACAACCACGCCCACGTAGGGGCATAACGACAAAACCCACGTAGGGACATAAATACAAGACCCACGTGGGGGCACAATAACAACGCCCACGTAGGGGCATAATGACAAAGCCCACGTAGGGGCATAATGACAAAGCCCGGGGTGTCACATCCCCAAATAGGCCAAGACAACGAACAAGAGATTTCTCCTTGCCACGGACTCTAAGTCTCTTCAAGAAGCATCCTCCTCCCCCCCCAAAATGGGACCCCATAGGGGCTATTTATAGAAGGTAGGGGACCGGCCCGGGGTGGGTCGGACCCGGGCGGGTTAAGACCACCCCGGGCAGGTCACTCTCCCTTTTCTTCTCTTTCTTTTTTTTCTTTTTTTTTTGACGTGGACAGGCCGCGGGCCTGCCCTGCCCCGGGCGGGTCCGCCCGGGGGCGCGAGACCCCGGGCGGGTCCGCCCCGGTGCGCGGCACCCCGGGCGGGTCCGCCCCGGTGCGCGGCACCCCGGGCGGGTCCGCCCGGGGGCGCAGGACCCCCGGCGGGTCCGCCCGGGTGTGCAAGCCCCGGGCGGGTCCGCCCGGGGTGAGCAGACCCCGGGCGGGTCTGCCCCGCCCGCGCGCGGCCGCGGGGGAACCCGCCCGGGGGTGATTTACCCCGGGCGGGGTTCCCTCTCCCCGGGTGGTTTTTTTTTTTTTTTTGCGCAAAATTTGCTTCCAACAAATGCCCCCCACGGAACGTTCGTCAAAGCCGGGGCGGAGGCGGACGGTCCGTGCCCTCTGTAGAGCTGCACCTTAATGCACCTTTTTTTTTCTTCTCTTTTTTTTTTTACTTTACCAGCCCTGCCGCCCTTTCGGGTTTTCGCCAGGATTGACCCCTTTTAGCTTTTTCCAGTGCGCCCTTTCGGGTTTTCACACCGAGGGGTACCCATTTTTGCCTAAGGCGCCCTTTCGGGTTTTCACCTTAGCCGGGTCAAAGCCTTTTTGCCCTTGATTGCTCTTCTAACAAAAACAACCAAGTCCACTGGGGCCTCAATATTTTTAACCCCGTTTTTTTTTTTTTATTATCCTATAATGCCAAAAGGCGAGGAAAAGGCGGCACTCCCGTATGGACGTGTGTGCCGCAGAGGTAGGACAAGTGGGTAGATTTGATTGTCCGGGTGGGACGAATGAATCAAATCTGTGAGCCGAAAGGCGAAAAGGGTTGGTAGCCTGAGAGGGCGTACTGAAACCGAACCCAAGAGGATAGAAACGAGCCAAAGGGCGTAATGGGTTGGCAGCCCGAGAGAGCATACTGAGGCCAAGCCCGGTGTGACAAGATGGGTGGATTCGACTGTCCCAGTGGGACGCAATTAGCCAAATCCAAAACCGAAAGTTGACCGGATTAGCAACCCGAAAAAGGTGTGCATATGCCAAGCCCGGTTGGAACAAAAAAGGAGTTGGTTTAACAATCCGAAAGGGACATGAGGGTTAAACCTGGAGGCCGATAAGCGGGATGGGTTGGCAGCCCGAGAGGGCATACATAGGCCAGACCCGAAGCGATGACAGGAAGGGATTCGACAGCCCGGGTGGGACGAATGAATCAAATCCGTAAGCCGATAGGCAAATAGGGTTGGCAGACTGACGAGGGCATGTCGAGGCCAAGTCCGTAGGGACAAAGGAGTAAACTTGACGATCCCGGTGGGATATATGAGTCAAGTCTAAAGCCAAGAGGCGAGATGGGTTGACAGCCCGAAAGGGACATGCAGAGGTCAGACCCAGAAGAAGAAAAATGGTGGATTTGACAGCCCTAGTGGGACGTGAGAGTCAAATCCGAGGGCCGATAGGCGAGATAGGTTGACAGCTCGAGAGGGCATACTGAGGCCATTCCCGATGGGACAAAGATATGTTTGACAGCCCTAGTGGGACGTGAAAGTCAAACCCGAAAGTCGATAGGCGAGTAGGTGGGTTGGCAGCCCGAGAGGACATGCTGAGGCCAGACCCAGTGGGACATGTGCCAGAAGGCATGATGGATTGGCAGCCCGAGAGAGCATACTGAGGCCAATTCCAAAAAGAAAGGTGAGCCGAAGGCATAGTGGGTTGGCAACCCGAGAGAGCATACTGAGGCCAATCCCAGAAGGAAAAGTGAGCCAAAAGACATGATGGGTTGGCAGCCCGAGAGAGCATACTGAGACCAATCCCAGGAAGATAAGATGAGCCGAAAGGCATAAAAAGTTGGCAGCCCGAGAGAGCATACTGAGGCCAGTCCCAGTGGGACAAGAGAGTAAACGGGTTTAACTGCTCAGAAGAGACATGTGAGGTGAACCCGGAAGCCGATAGGCGGAATGGGTCAGCAGCCCGGAAGAGGCATGCATAGGCCGAGCCCGATGGGACAAAGTATGACACCGTCAGAATGCCAGTGGGACTAGGTGTCATAGGACGACATGTAAGGTGTAGCCATGGCATCACTATGATGTTTTTGGTCGAGATGGGGTGAAGTCATTGACTTAGAGCCACCCAATGAATAGACAGAGCGAGGATTTTTTTTTTCACATTACCAACCTCACCGCCCTTTCGGGTTTTCGCCGAGGCTGGCCCCCTTTAGCTTTTTCCAGTGCGCCATTTCGGGTTTTCACACCGAGGGGTTGCCCATTTTTGCCCGAGGCGCCCTTTCGGGTTTTCACCTCGACCGGGTCTGTGGCCTTTTTACCCCCAGCCAACCGTTAAAGGCTGACTGAGTCTGCCGGGGTATCAGTATTTTTAACCCCTCCTTTTTTTTTTTTTTTTGAACCTTCACTGAGGAGAGGTATTGTCCTGTGAGGACTACTGCAGAAACTCTTGCGGTGGCGCATGGTAGAGCTTCATATGCTTGCCATTGAGAGGAGGGAAGGGATTGTATCCCTTGTGGTCAAGGACCGTATAGGCCCCTCCTTCGTAGACCTTCTGGATGACGTAAGGCCCACGCCAATTGGGCTAGAGTTTGCCGCTGGATCTTCCCGCGAGAACCTCCTTTTCTTTGACCATGACGAGGTCACCTTTCTTGAACGCCCGTTGCTTGACCAGCTTATCATAGGCACGTGTCATGCGGGCTTGATACACTTGTAAGTGTTTGTAGGCTTTGAGCCTTTGACCTTCAAGGTTGGACAATTCCTCGAGCCTTCTTTCAATTTCAGATTGGTCTTGACCTGGCAATCCAGCGTGCACAGCAACGCGGTAAGATGCTAGCTCGATCTCCACAGGAACCACCGCTTCAGCTCCATAGACCAGGGAGAATGGGGAGCAACCCGTGGGGGTTTTGTAAATAGTCCGGTAGGCCCATAGGGCTTCGTGGACCTTCTCGCCCCAATCCCGCTTGCGGCCACCTACTATCTTGGACAGCAGCTTGCAGAGGGTTTTGTTGAAGGCCTCGGCTAACCCATTGGCCTGGGGATTGTAGACCGACGACGCTCTCCAGTCAATATGGAACTTGGCCGCCAGAGCATAAACAGTCTTGTTTTTGAATGGCGTGCCATTATCGGATATAATCCGACTAGGGGTGCCGAATCTGTATATGATATAGTGCCGCACAAAACGAGCAACTATCTCCCCTGTAACTTCCCGTAGTGGAACGGCTTCCGCCCATCTGGAGAAGTAATCGGTGGCAGCGAGTATGAACTTGTGCCCCTGGGATGATGGTGGGAATGGTCCCACAATATCCATACCCCACTCTGCAAATGGCCAAGTAGGCGTTGTTGGATGGAGCGGGTTAGGTGGCCGCCGAGGGACTGGGCCGAATGCTTGGCATTGATGACATGTACGAGCATATTGATTGCAATCCTCGTACATGGTGGGCCAGTAGAACCCTTTGAGCTTGATGCTATTTTTCATCTTAGCTCCTGCCTGGTGAGCTCCACACAATCCGGAGTGGACCTCGTGCATGACGGTCTTCGCTTCCTTGGACGAAAGGCACCGCAGGAGGACCGATCGGTCTTTCTCATGGACGAGCCTAAAGAGCAGACCGTCAATCAGCTGGTAGGATGTCGCCCTACGTAGCAGTTGCACCCTCTGAGCCCGATCAGGAGGGAACCAGCCGTTCTTTATTTTTATAATTGGCTCGCGTCAATCTTCTTCTTCAGGAACAATCTCCTCTTGAATGTTGTCGACCTCATACACAGTGAGGCCAGATTCTTCGTCGAGCACACTTGGCATGAGCCTCCGGTGTCTGACTGTAATATTCAATTCTCCCTCAGGCGGGAGCTTTAGGGCTGCTGCCAACTTTGCAAGAGCATCAGCCTGGGAGTTGCTGCCTCTGGGGACATGGCCTATTTCAAATAGGTAAAATTTTTCTTTGAGCCTCATGACGGCTGCATGATAGGGGACGAGCTCCTTCTTCCGGACGTGATAGACGTCCAGTACTTGTCGGATAACGAGCTGAGAATCCCCGTACACTTTGATGCACTTGATGTCCATCTCTAGTGCCAGTTGAAGCCTAATAATCAACGCTTCATACTCTGCCTCATTATTAGTCAATGACTTCATGAGAGCGCAAGAGTTGTGGAGGATACCGCCTTGTGGAGACACAAAGACTACCCCGCACCCGAGACATAGTCCGTAAGGCCACCGGCCCTTTTGATTGTCCGAGAGGCACCATCAAAGTATAACTCCCAATGTGGGAGATCAAGGGTGAGGACACCCGGCTCCATCTGTGGTGGGACTTTTTCAAAGACTCCCCGATTTCTTGGGAAGGCACTAACACCTCTTCGTCGGGTAGCTCGAAGTTGAGTGGCGAATCTTCCGGCACAGGGTGCGCTGCTAAGAACTCCGCCATTCCTTGTCCCTTGATCGCCTTGCGTGGGACGAAGGTGATGTCGAACTCCATAAGGATAAGTGCCCATTTACCAAACCTACCAGAGAGGACAGGCTGGCTGAGCAGAAACTTGAGTGGGTCACATTTTGAGATGAGCTCCACCCGATGGGCTAGGAGATAGTGTCTTAGCTTCTTGACAGCAAACACCAGAGCTAGGCACATCTTTTCCATGGGAGCGTACCGATGCTCAGGCCCGATCAATTTTCGGCTGAGGTAGTACAGTGGCTGCTCCTTGCCCTCTTCATTGATCTGGGCTAGGAGAGCCCCCAAAGAGGCATCTATGGCAGCAATATACAAGATAAGGGGCTTCCCTCTGACAGGTGCCCCTAAGACAGGAGGAGTCAACAGATACTCCTTGATTTGCTCGAAGGCCTTCTGACAGTCTTCATCCCATATGAAGGGTGCTCCTTTCTTCATCAGTCTGCCGAAAGGTAGACATCTCCCTGAGAGGTTAGAAATAAACCGCCTAATATAGGCGAGTCTCCCCTGAAGAGATCTGAGCTCTGTCAAGTTCTTGGGCGGAGGTAGTCCTCTTATAGCCTTTATTTTGTCAGGGTCGTATTCTATGCCCCGGTACCTGACAATGAAGCCGAGGAACTTGCCGCTGGAGACGCCGAAGGCGCACTTCATCGGGTTCATCTTGAGTTGAAATTGTCGAAGCCTTTCAAAGACTCGACGCAAGTCAGCTAAGTGATCTTCCTGCCTCTTTGTCTTGACGACCAGATCATCAACATAGCATTCGACAAGGTCATGTAGCATCTCGTCGAAGATCTTGGTCATTGGCCTTTGATAGGTTGCGCCAGCATTTTTTCAGACCGAACGGCATCCTTTTATAGTTGAAGATCCCCTTAGGAGACCGGAAAGTCGTATGGTCTTTATCTTTGATGGCCATGCGGATTTGATTATAGCCCGACGACCCGTCCATAAAAGACAAAGCTTCGTGACCAGTGGTCATATCAACCATTGTCTCAGTGATTGGGACAGGAAAGTCGTCCTTTGGGCATGCCTTATTCAAATCCCTAAAGTCGATGCAGACTCGGACTTGGCCGTTCTTCTTCTTGACGGGGACTATATTGGCGAGCCACACGGGATACATGCAAGGCTCTATGAAGTCCACATTGAGCATTTTGTCAATCTCAGCATTGACCTTCAACTCCAGCTCGTGGCGCATACGCCTTTGAGCTTGCTTGACTGACTTGACTGTTGAAAGTATTGCCAGCTCATGTTCAGCCACAGAAGGATCAAGTCCGGGCATTTCTTTGTAAGTCCAGGCGAAACAATCCCTAAACTCTTCTAGGAGCTGTCGATACGACTGCTTTTCTTTCTCACTGAGGAGAGCACTTATGAAGGTGGGACGGTGGTCACTTTTGCTTTCGAGATTAAACTCGATCAATTCATCCACAGTTGCTTAGCCACCGTCTTCAAGCTCCGGTGGAGCTAGTTGGAGGTCGACGAAGTCTCCCTCATCATCAGTGTTGGCTTCGTAGACTTCAAATTCTTCGAAGCACTCTTGCTCATGGCTTGAAGTCAAAGGGCTTACTTTGTCCTGCTGATGGTTAGCAGGCTGGGCTGCTCCTCCCTCTGAGGGGTGGTCGTTATTGACTCCTGATGAAGGTGATAATGTGGTAGACACATCAACGGACTCCCTTACAGAGTCATCAATCTTAGGCTCAGCTTCCGCTTGCCTGTGATGGAGAGGTAGCAGTCCTATGGTGTTGACTGCAAAGTGGACCTCAAAGTCCGTCTCCTGGTCATAGCCAAGGCCCCTTGTATCTTGGCGGGAGAAGGGAGGCTGCCCGCGGACCTGCGGAGGGTTCCATAGTTGATGGAAGTATGCCGCTCGCGCGGGGTCCAGAGTTTGCGGGATGTGCTGCTTTTTACACATTTCCTTGATGTACTCTGGCATATCGTCCATTTCCTGGACTGGCTCTGGCACCACATCGGCGGGAGTATCCCAGCCGAAATGATCTTCAGGAGGGCACGGTGGGACTAAATCACCTTTGTAAAAGATGATCGGCTTGTCCCTCTTGCCTTTGTTGCGTCTCCTTCTCCGTTGATAGGAGACTGTAAAGGTCTTCAACTGTTCCACCTCTTGTTCTTCCCATTGGGACAAGAGTTGAAGGCACTTAGGCGGTAAGGAGATACTCCCGTCAACGACCCGACTGATGAGGTTGGCTTCAAAGTCAACACTTCGCCTTTCTGGTTGAGTTGGCTTGGAGGCGGCACTGAGGCTCAGCTTGTACAGCTTTACCATGTCTTGGTTGACAGTGAAGAGCTGCCCTTCTTCAACTTCAGGGTCCACCTTTTGCTTCCCTCTGTCTTTTAAAGGCTCGGGGATTGTTAAAGTAGGCTTCTCAAAATATAGTGAAGCATCGCCCAGATGGCACTCATTGGGATGGAACGGGGCCTGGTCTGCGAAGACCGTATGTTGTTCCCCTTCCTTGGCATATTCAATGCACTGATGCAGAGTTGAAGGAACAACCCGGTTCTCATGAAGCCAGGGTCTTCCAAGCAGCATCTTGTAAGATGTGTCGGAGTTGATGATATAAAATGTCGCCTGAGTGACGAAATCGCCCAAAGCTAACTTGACTACAACCCGACCAAGCGCTTCCTCGGAACCCTGATTGAATCCCGAGATCTTGACGTCGGTCACCTTTTGCAAATAAGGTGCCAAGTATAGAGACTTGAAAGTCTTCAGAGGCATGATGTTGACGGCTGCTCCGGCGTCCACCAGGATGCGATTCACATCATGTCCATTGATCGTCCCCCTCATATATAAGGGGCGATTATGACACGGAGAGGACATCAATATGTCTTTGTCCGTGAAGGAGATGTTGGCTGTGAGTGCTTCATATGCCGGGGCTTGCAACTCTGCAACATGGGCTTCATATGCCTCCGGGTCTTGGGGTATCTTGACAAGAGCTTCTCTGAGGTCTTTGCTCCAGGCAATGGCTTCCCAAATGGTGACATTTGTTGGGAACCGCTTCATATGATGAATGATTTTGCGGTCCGCCCGAGCACGGGTCTTGTCAAATGGCGGGATGATCTCTGCCAGGGTCTTCGGCGCCTGGCGGGGCTTCTCCCGCTTAAAAGGACGCTCCTCCGTATTCTGACCTTCCGCATCTTCTTGGAACAACGGGGCCAAAGATTCCTCTGGAGGTGGCAAAGGCCCATCATGCTGGTCTTCATTAGAAGGACCTGCCAGGCTTGTAGTCTCGACCCTGTTGGAGGGGCCGGCTTGCTCTGACGCCTCCTCGCGCACTGGCGACTTGGCTGACTCCTCTTCTTCATCAGAGAATTGATTGTAAAAGGGACGCCACCCGGCTTAGCCGTTGAGATGGGGCCTGAACCCTCTGAGGGACTGAGGATGAAAGGGATCCCCCGAACTTGAGTTTCCGGGACAGGACCCGGCTTCTCCCCTCTGAATATTATGACCCGATCAGGAGCTAGGGGACCTTCACGTCCACGACCTCGGCCACGTCCTCGGCCATTTCTTGCCGAGCGACGCTGATATGTCGCCATAGGAGCCTTGCCTCCAGTGCTATCAGCCGTGGGACAGTAAATGTCGTCAGGCGGCGGAATCGCCACCATGTTGCAGGAGAGCTCTTACAGCATTTCCTCGAGCATCTCGACAGTGAGCTCCTCATCTTTATAGAATAAGGAGAGCTCCTCTGGGATTGGGAAGTCTTCACCCTTTTCAAGGCGGTGGGCCATTTCTCGGAGCCATTGCAGAAGACGGGCTTTGCATCCAAGTTTGTCCCAGGGAATATATTCGTCTAGAGTGACGACCCTGGTGGGATGAGGGGGAGTGTACTCCTCCAGCTCATCTATGAGCTTTTGAAGTCTTTGTAGAGGAGTTGGCTCCTTAGGAGCTTCCATAGCAGCGGCTTGCTCGGCTTGCTTCTTCAACCTCCTCTTCAAATTCTTCCTGCGATTCTTCTCTTGCTTCTTTTGGCGTGCTGCCTCTTGAGAAGAGAGAGGAGTTTGCTTCGGCAGTGGGACTCGCTTGCCCCCAGAATTTTGCTTTTTGCTCCGGCCTGGCCCCTTAGGAGCTTTAGTGCCATGGCTCTTTTTGGAAGTGACTTTGGTCCAGCTGACCTCTTCCGGTTGAGCCTGGAAGGTAGCATTGATTGCCTGAGCAATTATTTCAGGAGGTAACTCCTGGAACTCTGCCAATCCGCAGTGGGGCCTCCGGGAGCTTTGTGGTTCTACCGACTTTACTTGGACCGGTGGGTTTGCTTGCTTGAGCGGCTGAGGCCTTTCTACAATTGGCGACCTCGCTGGGCTGACAAAGGCCTTAGTCGGGATCTTTGCGGGCTCAAGGGGTTGAGTTCTCTCCCCGACTAATGGCCTTGCTGACTTGGCAGGAGCTCTGGCGGAAGGTTCTGACGCCTTGGCTTTGCCTTGGTTATCTGGCCGAGAGTTCTCTCTTATGACGATGCCAAGCTGACTGGACCTGGGACGGACCTTGGAACTCTCTCCCGTGGCTTGGCATCTTGGGTTCTGGACCTTAGGCTCTTTATAGGTGGCCTTGCCTTTAGTGAGTAATGGGAATTCATCATTTCCCGCAGGCTCACTTGGCCGGGCTAATCGGGAGAAACCTTCATTTTCTCGCGGGGCCTGCTGGAGAGTCTCCCTGGCGGCCTCTGCAAGGCGTAACCTTGTCATGGAGTTCCCCTGAGGATCGACAACCCCTCTCTGGATGAGGACTTCAATGAAGTGCTGAACCTCTGGGCATTGCCGAGTGGGGTGAGACACCCTTGCATGATACTTGCAATAGCGGGGGTGCCTCTTGGCCGTCTCATTGTAATAAGACAGCTGGTCATGTGTCAGCACCTAGCCATCTTCCAGAAGTTTGTCAAAAATCTTCTCAGTGTCTTCCTTAGGGAAAGAACACTGATGAGATGGTCGCCACCCTGGATACCATAGTGTGGACTTGGGTGATTGGAAACTAGCTCCCTGGGAACTAACTCCCTCCTCCTGCGGCTCTGGGAACTGGAAGGCTGCTGCAGCGTGAATGACGTTGACAGAGAAGTGAAGACTCCTTTGTGCATGAGGCTGCGGTGAGTCAACTAGGAACTCGCCCATGTTGACCTTCCCTCGCCTGATCAATCAAGTCCTCAGCGAGGTCCTTGAACGGTTCACAGTTGTGGATGATATGGCCAACAACTTCATGATATGGGCAATAGCCCTGACGACAAGCAGCAACTGGTGCCTGCTCCAGAGGTGACGGGCTAATCAACCCCGCCCGCTGACATGCGAAGAAGATATTGGGAGTTTTCTCCAAAGGGAAGGAGTATAGCTTCTCTGGGAGCTCGACTTGAAGTGGAGCCTCCATGTCTTCGGGTGAGTCCTCCTCGTCTTCAGATGAATCCGAGGACTCTTCAGAGAGCCAACCCCTGAGCGGGGCCCGACCCGTATGTGGGCTGGAGCTAACTCCCTGGCAAATGGGCCAAAAGGAAAGGTGGACAACTGCTTATCAATGCTTTCCAGGAACTGCAGTAGGCGCCTTTGTTCTCGTCGCAGCTGCCGGACTTCCCCTCGGATCTTCCGGATGGTTCTCCGCAGCGCCAAACATTCTGGGAATGGAGGAGGAGTGGCTCTGGGACCACCATTGGGCTGTCGACTCGAGGGCCCGACTTCGGAGGCATAGGAGCTTGAAGCCATCGCCACCATATGGACCAAGTTGGCCGACCGGTTCGATCGGCTCCACGGATGAGGCTGGGGTGGGTCGACTGCATGGCCCAGCATATTTACCAGGCCCTTTTGAATGAGCTCTTCTGCTATATTCTTGAAAACATAGCAATCCCCGACAGTGTGACCCAACCTCCGGTGATACACACAATAGGTTGGATCATCTGTCTTATCCACCTCCGCGGGCTTCCGCGGATCCGGCAGAGTAACGAGCTGCTCCTTCATACATAGATCAAAGAGCAACTTAGTATGCTCCTTTCTGAAGGAATAAGACGTCTTCATATTCTCTGCTAAAAAAGACGCATTTGTCTTATCACCAGACTTCTTGCCTTTTCCTTTGGACTTTCCTTCCCCTTTATCTCCATTCGTCGGGGAGAAGTCCACGGCATTTACCTCCTTGCCGCTAGCCAGACGGTCATTGGAGGATTTGCCCTTGGCAGAAGCTTGTGTAGGGTGGTCGGCGAAGAATATTTCAATCTCCGCCACGACCGTGTTGAGCTGGTCAAAACTTCTGATGTTGGAGCCCAGAAGCTTTTCACTGACTTCTGTCGAGAGACCCCTGCGGCAGATGGTGATTGCATCTTCAGGCGTCGGAGGGTTATCGCAGCGCATGCTGACGTCCCTCCATCGCTTGATGAAGTCTAATACTGTTTCACCCTTCTTCTGTCGAAGGGAACAAAGCTCTGCTAGGGAGACTTTGCGTTCGACCATTTGGAAGCGGTCGACAAACTTCTTTTGCATATCAGCCCAATCAGATACTGAATTGGGCTTTAACCTTGAATACCACTGAAAGGCGGTGCCAGTCAAAGACGTGGCGAAATACCGCAGCAAGTATGCCTCTTCCAGGGCTAATTCACCCGTGGCCGTCATGTAATAGGCCAGGTGTTCATGCGGAGAACCCTGCCCGTTGAACTTCTGAAGTTTCGGGGCCTTCGGGCAATCCGGTGGAAGCTTCTTGAATTGATGATGGAGGGGATATGACACGCTGTACAAATCAACGGTAGCCACACCCTCGCCATGTTGAGCGAACTTCGCTTCCACGATGCGCTCGATCATCTGCGCCATGAGGCTTTCTGCGGTAGGAGTAGCAGATGACCGCGCATGGGCTTCATGCGGCGGGACTTCGAAGTCCACCGCCAGTGGGAGTCTTGCAGCGGTGACAGAGGCATTGGCTGCTGCTGGAATGGGAGAAGGATGTTGATCTACTCCAGCCGGTGCCGCCTGAGGCGGGGAAGAAACCTCCTTTTCGCGCAAAAGCGACTGCAAGAGATTCTTGAGCTCATGGTTTTCCCGTTGAAGCTCGTCCAATGTGGGGGCCCGTGGTTCCTCCCCCAACTCTTCTGCATGCCGGGAGTGACTGTCCCCATCAATACTGTGGACGTCCTCATAGCACTCTTCTTGCCGTGCCGGCTCGGGTTGAGATGTACCGGCGGCCGGCGCTTGTTGTGTTTGTGCCAGGCCGTGGGACCCAGACCTCGACCTCCTCGAGTATTGAAGAGGCTGATTGAGTTCCCCCGAGGTGCCTTCGGGCTATTTTTTGCCGGAAGTTGCGTAACAGGTGAACACTTTGACGGTGTCATCGGTCACCTGGACCACCCGCTTTTTCTTGGGCGGTTGTGGCTCCGGCCTGGGCGGCCTCCCAAGTCTGTCAAAGACGGACACTCGGGATGTGGCTGCTTGAGGTGAGCAATCCTCCTCCGTGTGCGTGGAACTGGCCCACGGGGAAGTCGGCCGCACCTTCTTGCCAGCTCCACGGCGCTTCTGCCCCCGTAGGGACTGATTGGTAAATTGCGAAGAGACCGAGGCCTCAGTGCTTGTCGGACTCCGCATTCGTCGAAGATCTGACATGCGAAAAGGCTCCTCCGCCCTAGCTCGTCTTATAATTCGGGTCTCCTCCTTGGTGACCCAGATCTTCTTCAAATGGAGCTGATGCTCCTCAATTGGGTTGCCCCCTGTCCTTGGACGGGGAGCTCGTGGCTTGGGCCGTTGCAGAAGGCCCTGGGTTGCCGCCGGTACGGCAGACTTCTCCTTCTTCGCTCCTTTCTCCCGGACTTGCCGGAGGGACTCGAAGCGATTGGAAGTAGAAATAGTCGAGACGTGACGATCTCGTGGCAGAATCGGCTCGCCTCCATCGAGCCGGATGCGAATATCTCCGACAATTACCGTCTTGCCGGAGCGCGAGACAGCCGCTTCGGGCCTTGCACCCTTGCGGCTACGACGTTGCCCCCATTGGGCAGGGGCGACAGTGGTGGCACCCGCCATAGGCATGGCGTCATCCTGACGACGGCGGCGTTGCCCCCGTTGAGTAGGGACAGCACCTCTGAGGGTAGCCGCAGTAGGTTTGGCGCCGTTGCGGCGGCGGCGTTGCCCCCGTTGAGCAGGGGCGGCGCCGGCAGTGATTTGATTGACCAAGAAGACTCGGCCAATAGTTGGGGCAGAAGGTCAGACACCTTCAGCCATTAACGTAGCAGTCGAGCTGACTGGACTGGTTGTCGGGATGAAGGGCTTGACACCCTTAACAGTTGGAGAATTGGCCAGAGGGATCCGGCCAGTTGCTGCAGCAGAGGGTCTGACACCCTTGGTCTGTGAAAAGTTGACCGGACGAAGCCGGCCGGCTGCTGCAACAGAGGGTCTGGCACCCTCAGAAGTTGGTTTGCTGGCCGAACAGACTCGACCAATTGTTGAAGCCGAGGGCCTAACACCTCCGACGACTGGCTTGTTGATCGGGCGAACCCGACCGGTTGTTGCGGAGGGCTTGCCGCCCTCAATAGTTGGCTTGTGGGCCGAACTGATCTGGCCAACTAATGGGGCCGAGGGCCTGACGCCCCCGACAGTTATCTTGTTGATCGGGCGAACCCGACCAACTGAAGCAGAAGACCTGGCGCCCTCAGAAGTCCTCTTGGCCGAGCAAACCCGGCCAGTTAATGAAGCCGAGGGCCTGACGCCCCCAGTAGCGACCTCGTTGACCGGACTGACCCGGCCAGTTGCTGGAGTCGAAGGCCTGACGCCTCCGATAGTTGTCTTCTTGACCGGGTGGACCCGGCCGGTTGAAGTGGCTGAGGGCCTGACGCCCCTGACAGTTGTTGCAGGCCTGGCTGAACTGGCTTCAGCCACTGGTACCACGCCCAAGAAGAAGGGCGAGCCGACGACAGATGGGAAGTCGCCGAAGACCAGTGGGGTCGCCAGGAATCCAAGCCTGGCATGGTTGGCGACGATCTCGGGGCCGTAAGTAACGGCGGCCATCGCTGTTGCTGGTGTTGGTGGTGGTGGTGCGTAGCACGAAAGGAGTGGCGTGCAGATGCACGAGGAGCTCTCAGACGAGCGGTGAAAAGTATGCCCTCCTCTTCCCGTCCTTTAAAAGGAAGAGGAGGACGTCAGAACCTCAAAGAGGATTTTGGGGAACGACTCTGACAGAGAGAAGAAAGGCAGGAAAAGTCCCACCGGGCGTGCTAGTCTGTTGGACACGGAAAAAATCTAAATCGACTCTTATCGTAGATAAAAGGTAGATTTTCGTTCTTTTTGAAAAGAAACACTCCTCTGCGTAGAGAGGGTTCCGTGTGTGCATATAGTATCAGACGATTTGGGTTCGAGTGCTGGACCTCTCCCCACTGACCGTAGTCAGTGTTGATTTACATCGGCCTAACGTCCGAACACCTTTGTTTGACTGTCAAAGAAATCCCCAAGATCCTTTACAAGGTTCTGATATTGAGGCCAAACTCTCTTGAAGAGCTCGTGATGTCCACTCACTCACCACCAACCAGCCGAAACGACTGAATCAGGGCTAGGTCTGAGCCAAACCCTAGGATTCAAGAATGGGAACGCAAATATGCAGAAGCCATAGGCATTTTTGAAATAAAGGGAAGTTTTCTGGAACCCGAGGATATTTTGGTAATTTTACTAACCCAGGGGTATTTTGGTAATTTTCCAGGCCAGGGATATTTATGAAACTTCTGGGCTGGAGTGGAAGTAAAACTGGATCCCTAACTCCCCAAGGCGTTGAGGCTATTTTTGGAGGGTTTTGGGAGGCTACTAGGCCATTTCTAGGTTATAGGGGTATTTTGATAATTTTACCATACCCTGTACCTGGGTTACAGGTAATACCCGAATGCGAGACTGAGCTGACGACATTCCTGGACCAAAAGAATGACAAAGGGTTTCAAAGAAAGTATGCCTCTGTCAATTTGGCTGAAGGAAGGGTATATATGCAAATTTGGAAAGCCAAGGGTTTCCGTGTAATTTTCCCTCGAGGATACACATGGAGCATGCTGAGTGCTTTTATAATTCCATATGAGTACAAAAGTTGTCGGCGGATTGTCGACTGTACAAATGTCCACTTTGGAGTGGGAGATAGGGACGTAGTCCCAATTACAAAAGATTACAGGGTATAACTGTAAATTACAGGACTTCGGTCTTTTACAGTCCCGGGAAGGATATTTTTATAATTTCGCCATTATAGGGGCAGAAATACAAGACTTAGTCGTCCCGGGACGTAAAGACTTACAAACATGGCCCGCTGAGGGGCGTAATTACAGACAAAGCCTCCTGAGGGGCATAAACGTAAATATACCCCGTAGGGGCATAAGTACAAGGCCCGGGGACTTACCCCAGGCGGGCCGAAACAAACGAACAAAGGCTTCAAGTGTCTTCCGTATGTTGTCACTTGTGTCTTCTCTCTCTCCTTCTTCGTTGCCTTCTCCAAAGGGTCCTTAACAACCACGCCCACGTAGGGGCATAACGACAAAACCCACGTAGGGACATAAATACAAGACCCACGTGGGGGCACAACAACAACGCCCACGTAGGGGCATAATGACAAAGCCCACGTAGGGGCATAATGACAAAGCCCGGGGTGTCACATCCCCAAATAGGCCAAGACAACGAACAAGAGATTTCTCCTTGCCACGGACTCTAAGTCTCTTCAAGAAGCATCCTCCTCCCCCCCAAAAATGGGACCCCATAGGGGCTATTTATAGAAGGTAGGGGACCGGCCCGGGGTGAGTCGGACCCGGGCGGGTTAAGACCACCCCGGGCAGGTCACTCTCCCTTTTCTTCTCTTTCTTTTTTTTTCTTTTTTTTTTGACGTGGACAGGCCGCGGGCCTGCCCTGCCCCGGGCGGGTCCGCCCGGGGTGGGCAGACCCCGGGCGGGTCTGCCCCGCCCGCGCGCGGCCGCGGGGGAACCCGCCCGGGGGTGATTTACCCCGGGCGGGGTTCCCTCTCCCCGGGTGGTTTTTTTTTTTTTGGCGCAAAATTTGCTTCCAACACCTTGTAAACATGTAATTGCCACATAAGGGTCACTTGAAGTAACCCACCCAACCATAATCTTATGACCCCATAATGGGCATTTTATTCACAATGAAAGAACCACAAAGTTGTTTCCGGACATAACCCCAAATTCTATTTAAATCAAACGCTAAATAAACTACGTCAAAATTTACAAGTCAATTGACTAGAACACCATAGAAATAATTAAATGGCCTTCACATCTTAAAATTATAAAGCTATTTCTATCACATCAGACCAATGAAACCAAAGTTATTAAGCCCTTGTTTTGTGTTGTATCAATGGAACGGCTGTACACAATCATGCCTGCATCTGCAACCCCTCTGCTTCATGGCATCAAAGGCAAATAGATAAGATAGATATGAGCACTTTGAGCTTGAAAATTTTAACCACTGATCACTTCGGAATGATGTTAATTACATTCTCCTGGCTAAAGTTGATCCTTGATTATTTACTAGATTGTACTGTAGAACATATGCATGGCACCTTTCTATCATGATAATGAGACAGTTTTTTTATGTTTTGTAGTTTTCCATTGGAAAAACATGTCTTGATCATACCATGAAACAAGTTTGTTTTATTTTGTTGAATAAAGCAATTGATTCATCTATCTTATACTATGTAATCAGAGGCATGAGACGACCGAGGCAACCAGGGGGTCGCCTCACGTCTCAAACGCCTAGGCAATGGCCTAGGCATTTGAGGCATTTGAGGTGAGATTTTATTTAATGAGTATTTTTAATTTAGAAATTAAACTATATGACTAAATATCACAAAAATGCATACATAAAATCAATAAACAACTTAAATTCATTCATTCCTAAAAAAAATGAAAGGCCTTTGCACATATGGCTTCTAAAGATAGATACTACCAACAATTATGTGAATTTAATATAGTAAAATGCAAACAATTAGAAGCACTGACTACGTAACACAAACTGGCAAACAAATTCAATCAAAGATGTGATTTTCTAACAATCAAAGTATGTTATAGTACTGTAAAATGACCGGTCAGATTAAGCATTTAGCTATGATAATGTTGGAGATAGGTTAGGACACATACCTATCTGGACTGATGGTTTTCTTGAAGTCTTCAAAGCATCTATGACCTTGCACTGCCTTGGCCATATTTCCATCATAAGTAAAAACAAAAACATACTGTGAGAGACAGAGTGTGGAACAGAGATTGAGAGAGGGTGAGACCGAGTGAGAGAATAGAGAGAGAGAGTGAGTGAGAGAGGGGCTCGGCCCCTCTTTCTGAATGTGCGAGAGAGAGAGAGAGTGTGTGAGAGAGAGAGACAGAGAGTGTGAAATGGGGAATGAGATGTGTGTGTGTGAGAGAGAGACGCAAGAGGGGGAGACGAGATGGCTTGAGAGAGAGAGAGAGAAGGGTCGAGCACGTGAGAGAGACAGAGGGAGAGGGAGAGGGAGACAGAGAGACAGGGTATGTACGAGAGAGGGAGGGATGAGGGGGGTTACTGCCGCCTGCGAGCGAGCTAGAGAGAGAGAGAAGGAGACGCAGTCGTCCGTTCAGGGTCGCTGCTCGACGCAGCTCGCCGGAGGTCGATCGCCGCATGGGGAGCCGCGAGAGGGGCTTGGAACTGATCCTCTAGGGCTTCAAGAGAGGAGGGGAGAAAATGATCAAGGTGGGGATCGAACACTGGGAGATTCTTTTATATGCCAGATCCAAGTTAGAGGGCAAAGTGGGCCTATATGTGGATCCGAGCAACCAACACGTCGATCCGACACGCAGCGTGGGCTGGGCTGGGGCGACCAAAGCGCGATTAGGCGGTGGAGGTGGCCCATAGGCGACTTAGGCATTCGCCTAGGCGAACTGGGCCGACGCGAGGCGGGCTGTCGCCGCCTTGCCTCGCCTCAGCGCCTAGGCGAGCGTCTAGGCGCGATTTTGATAGCATACTCTTATATGCACATAAAGCATTAAATAATGGCTGCAATCAGAATGTTGAGAGTTGTCATAATTGTGATTAGTTGATCACCCCTTAAGGAGAATATGAAATGGCTAACTCAATCTCAAAATGCCTTCACCTTTCCATCCTCCGTGGAACCTGTCATAGAAGGCAAATTTGATGCTAGATTTTTTAGTGATAAAGTAAAAAAACTCATTTGCATTCACCAGTAAAATTAATTGACGTGTTATTTTTTTATCAATTGATGAAGGCATTAGGAGGCATGTTGTAGAATTATGCTACCAAAGGGCATGCTTGTCAAGTCCAAATCACACCGTTTGTCAAGGCTATATATTTCATTAAGCGTGTCCATTTCACAGAGGAAGAAAAAGTGAGAAGTGAACTTTGGCCTCTTCTGCTGGGTCTCCACTTAGATGTACCAATTGTTTTCTCCCTTTCCCTTGAATTGAAACTATCTGTTTGACTGGATTGGATGGCTGAGATCAAAAAGAGAGAGAGAGAGAGAGATAACCACACAGATGTGTGTTTTTGTGAAACCACACATGCTGCATGGCAGAGGGGGGGGGGAATACAACAACATCCAATTGCACCATGCATGTGATCGGATGAGTGGTATTCTGCAGGGCCGCCTGCAGTTGGGTGAGGCGTTTCAAAGACCCACCCTGTTGCACATGTTACTGCTACTTTTTTCAGACCAGGCAGCTTCACTACCACACACAAATGCACACAGATATACATACATATCTTGAACTTTTTCTCGTTGAGTTCAGGACTAGTGCAACTGATTGTGCTAAATTGACAGGAGACGACAAGCATATATGAGACAGTATATATATGTTAATGGTTACACAGGCGAACATACTAATTTCAGAGATATGGCATCAATTACACAGATTTCTGGGGTTATATGGTGGCAAGGCCTGGTCAATTTCAGAGATACGGTGGCAAAAAAAAACCCTATAATCACAACAGGCCTTATAGGCAAGGCCTGGTCAACTCAGGTACAGCCTTGTGCCAAGTCATTTTCTATCTTGGGCTAGATTGTGTGACCCAGGCCCTAGTTAAACTAGGTTGAGCTTGTCAGACCTCTGGCCAGCATTGATTATTGACACCCCTACGTTAGAACACTTTATATTTCTATGCATATCTTGCGGCCTTGGACTAGCTTAAGTGGAATCCAGGTTTTTCAGATCCAACAGGTGATGGCCTACCATGCTCCATCCATGCTTGTAAAACATTGTTCTGAAACCAATCACGATTCTAGGTTTCTAACAGGAATATTGCAATCTAATTGCGAAGGAATGTCGTAATCCGAATGTGGGATTGCCTGATCCATCTGGGTCAGGGTCAGATCAATTTGGCTGAAAACCAGTTGGATCAACTGATCCGGGCCAATCTGAACCCATTGGCCAACCTTGTACAAAATTGTTCTCCAAAACATATTCAAGTGCCATTATCAGTAAGATCATTTCCTCAGAAGCTTGTCATACTACAAAGTTGAATAACTTAACACTAGAAAAGGAAATCAAATGAATTTCATATTCATGGAGAAGATGTAATCGTGAAAAGGCTACTGGAAATAATAATTTTACTTGCAATTCCGGTGCTCTATGCGGCTGACCGTACCACTCCTCATATTCGCTTACATTCCGTAGACGAAAATCCTATAGAAATCAACAGCCCAAAGTTACATATCACTGTCAAGAAAAGAAGCTTACTGACACATATTTGAGGAATAGATTTCAGAAACGTGTACTGAAAGATACAGAAGCACCATACTGCAGAAAGATCAACAATTTTCATCTCCTTGGGTAGACCATTGATAATTTCCTGCAAAGGACAATGATGAGGTTGAGATATATCACATGCATGTCTTCTATCTTATCTTTTGCAGTTGTGGGAACTCTTTATTCCTTGAAAAATTATCAGTACTTAGGCAAAGACCTGTGTTGTTGCATGTGGCAAACAACAAAAAACAGCATCCAGATTTGAAAAATCTGCATCACTGATTGCAACCATATCTGGCAACTCCTGAAAGATTATGGAATCAAGCTTCCAGAATTATCAATCAAAAATTTTCATTAAACATAATTCTAGAATTACTAAACATGGGTGAAAAACAAAAGATGAAAGAACATACCTGTGTAATCAAATGAGGAAATACTGATCCAATCGACTGACCAGCTTTCCGATCAGCAGTCATCAATGTGATGTGAAAATAAGGATGATTTGCAAGGAGTCTCACAATCTGCCAAATGTGAAGAAATACAAGAACAAATACAATGTGAAAAAGATTTTGGCATTACAGCATCATGGATTCTAAGTAAACAGCGTTTCTTATTCAGTACTAAGAGGCACTACAGGTTGACTAATGGTTCATCAGCCTTCTTCAGGCCATTGGAAGTTTGGAACTTTCTAAAAGAAGTTGAGCTTGTCCAAAAGCAGCCAGGTATTATCTTGGCTCCATACAGCCATTTCCATCCCAAAAAGCACCCGCTTAAATGAAAAACATAGTTTCCCCTCAACTATGCCATGCAACAATGCAAGATTACTCAACTGCATAAAGCAGGCATGCAATTCAATGGATAGATTTTTCCAAAGATAGGGAAGTCGGAGTGAAAATCAGCTACATAAGCTATGTATAATATGCTGCCACAAGAAATTATAACGGAACTATACCAAAGTGTTGGCAAAAGCTCCTCATTTTCTAAGTTTGAGCAACTCTCTAGCTTACTATCAGGTTCATTAAACTCATAATCGTTAATCCAAATTACAGCTTGTAATCTGTTGTTCTTAGGCTCATATATAGTGAACAAGATCACTAATATCACTGGTCACCAATGCATAATAGAAGATGGCATTAACCATTATATTAAGGGTGATCTATGGTTTTTACATAGATACATTTTTTCTTACCATCGACGAAAATGAACCTCACGGGCATTTATATTCTTGAGAAAAGCAGATGATAATGAAGCTGCCAAATGGTGTCATGATCTAGTTCTAACTGCTGAGAATACTTGACAAGGCAACGAAGAAAAACATGCATTTTGGAAGCATCATGAAACCAACTCCCCAAGTCAGACAAGAAATGTAAGTCAAGAAGGATTGTGGCACATGGTGGTTTAATAAGGAAACCCACAAACTTCTTATTGAACTGAGAAAACAAAGGTGCAAGAATCTAGGTATCAATTTCCCAATGTCATCCTTTCCATTTGCTAGCCCTTTATTTATATCCTTTAGAAACTACGAAATAATGCCAAAGAAAATTTGCGCTTCATTCGCATCAGGGCATTTCATAGTCAAAAGAATAACATAAAATTCATCTGCATAAGGAGTTTTCATTGCACAAATGACCCTGTCAAGCAGAACATAATTGAACTTTGAGTTCTTTATTGTTCAGCTCATGATATCACAGACAATCGTGTCCCTTGCCTAGGCAATGGAGTAGGGCAAGGCGAGATCAAAATGCCATACCTCATCTCATGTTCGCCTCACTCACCTGAGTGCTCGCATATACTATCCATGCCAAATGCTTGTACTTTTTAATTGAGTGGTATTGCTTTTTCTTGCTCTTACTTATTCCAAAGTAGTTAATGCCTTTTAAAATAATGTCTAATTCCTTTCTCTTTTACATGCTGTCGCATTTTTCTTATTCTTGAGTGAATCCTAAGACCATCCACTAGTTACACGGGTGTTCTATATAAATATATATATATATATATATATATATTGAAAGATGGGTACAAAGTCAGGACACAACAGCCAAAAAGGTTACACAAGAAAACACAAAAAAGGACTGCTAAGAGTCAGTGGAAAGAAATAAATTACACCATTCTATCGAGAAGATAGAAGTAGAACAGGGGTGACAAAACACAGAAAATAACTCACATGATAAAATAACTCCACTTGCTAGCCTTTTAAATGACAGTGGACTCCTCAACCTTAGAGATGCCAGCTACTGTACTCCAGTTGGCCCACCTGATGGATCTCTTAAGAATATCAAAGAAACTATTGCAATCTCCCCTAAATCTTCTTAAGTTCCTTTCGAACCAAATAGCCCATAAGAAAGCTGGAAGAAGCAGAAACCAGATCTCCTTATCCCCCTTGAAAGGGCAGATTTGATTCCATCCCATCAAAAGCTCAGAAACTGAAAGTGGGTTTGGCCAAGGAATATCCACAATTTTGTACAAAGCCTTCCATTGAACAAGCACAATGCCACAATTACAGAAAATATGATCCATACTCTCTTCAAAGAGACCACAAAATATACATCCGGTAGAAGCTATGTTGAAGAATTTTTTAACTCTATCACTAGTTTGGGATCTACCCAATGCCAGTTTCCTGAGAAAGAGTTTGATCTTAGAAGGTAGAAGTTTAAACCAAACAAGTTTCCCCCAAGGAACTCTGGTCCCTCCGCCGTCAAACATATACACAAATGTTTTAGTGGAGAAAACCTTTCTTTCCCCATCTCCAAGTTCTCACATCAGGTTTGCTCGGAGTAAGTTGCACATGGTTGAAGAACTGCTGCGATCTAATAAGATCTTCAATTTCAGCATCAGTGAGATTTCTTCCAAACTGCATATTCCAAGGGCCACTGTCCTCAGACGAGGAAATGTCATGGACACATTTTTGTTTGCCTAAGGTAATCTGATACGGTGAGTTGATTTGAGCAGAGAAGGGCTCTTCAAGGCACCATCGGTCTTCCCAGAATCAAGGGTATCTGCCATTCCCCACTGTAAATGAAGCAAAAATGTTAACATACTCAATGGTGTCAGAATGTTCTTCCATATGTGTAAAACACCCCTAAAATTTCTAAGATTTTTCGAGGATTAAATAAAATTATTTATCATTCAAAAGGCTTAATGGGCTAATTAAATGAATTATGGGTAATTAAATTAATTTGAAGGTCCTATATTAACCAAATAGTTAAACTCACTTAAAATGGGCCCAAAGACCAATTTCTAAGCCCTTTAGGCCCAACTTCTAGAGACATAATTAGGGCTATTTACGGATTTAAAATAGATAAATAGGCTAATTAGGGGATAAATAGTAGATAAATAAGAAAATCCAAAAATTTCAGAAAATGCGCCAGAACGCGGTCTATCGCGCGACCGCTTTCTGATAGAGGTGGTCTGACTGAGACCGCTACTATCTTCCGTGAACGAAGGTTGTAGAAACGTGGAAAATTGAAATTTTTAGCATTCCAATCCCCATGGATCGATGCTATCCAATGAAGAATCGTGTCTAGGACTCTTGAGGATTGATTTTAGCCCCAATTGGGACTCCTAGTTCGATATAATCCCTCAAACTCTAGGCCAACTCTATAAATAGAGCTCAGATCGACCTGCGCGAACCTTACTTTTGGCTCGCGTGGTTCGAAGGTAAGACGTCATCATCTCAGGATGAGTCTTTAGAAGATTTTGTTCCTTTTAGTTTTGTCTAATTCCCCTCTAAACCCCATGCCAGGAGATCAAGTCCTTTAGAAGTTAGAAGCCCCGGAAGTCGCTGGTTCTCTGCAGACCACACAGGAAAGAGTGAGTTTCTCCGAGAAAGATCAGAGATTTAAGAACCATAACCGAGGTAATTTCAAGTTTGGTCTTTAGAATAAATTGTTCCTCTTTATGTCTTCTAATTACCCTCCAAACCTCGTGCTAGGAAACCAAGAGGTTAGGGAGATAGAGCCGCTAGAAGTTGTGGGTTCCACGCAGGACGCGCAGAAACGAGGACCTCCTTCCAGCAACAAATTCGAAGTCTAGGGATTAAATCAAGGGTAGGTTATCTCATGAACGGCTCAAACATCAAGTTAGGATTAAAAGCCCTCTGACCTTACTCAATTTCATATTTTCTACGTTGAGTATTTCATGTTTCCCCATGATTGCATAAGTTAGGTTTCATAACATGCATATCCCTGCATCTAATGGAAAAAGGTGATAACTTTGGCCAAATTCGCATCTCCATGATTCAATCATGTTCTATCATGTTTTACATTTCCACATCCTATGTTTTCATGCAATAAATGCCCTAGGATAGGCCTTGCACGCCTTAGTTATCTTCTGTCTGTTACAGACAGAAGGCGGTTCCTCAGGAACCGCTACTATCAAGAGGTGGTTCCAAACAGACCGTAATCTCCAAGAAACGGTTCTTGCTAGACCGTTGTTGCACTCGTAATTTGTCTTACAAAATTCCGGGGTATTATCCTCGCATCGGACGAGGCCCATATTTGGCATACCGCCATTTCGGGGACTATTCCCACGCGGGGTCCTATGTTTGGCGTATCGCCGTCCCGTAGGATATCTCCACACCTAGGGCTTCATAGCCTACATATTGCTGCAATTATAGACCTCTCGCAGCAACGAGAATCTACTACGATTGTCAGGAACGTGTAGTTCCGGTAAAATCCCTAAGGGAGGAAGCTTCTCTCCTTTGAGAGGAAAAGTAACATAAAAGGAGGTCTACGCACCGCAAATGAAGTCCCTCGCACGTGTGTCACGGAGCACGAACAATAACAAGTCTTCCTTTCGCGGCCTACGGCACGAGGAAAACGACAAACGAACAAGGAGGAGCGCGTCTTCTCTTCTCCAGCGAGCAAACGATGCTCCAAAGCCCCCAGGGCCCCCTTTTATTGAAATCATACGAGGGAGAGACCCGTCCGGGGTCGGAGGGACCCGTACGGGGTCGCCCGCCCCCGGGCGGGTCCGCACGGGGCCGCGCACGGGAGTGCGGGCCCGGGCGGGACCCGCCCGGGGTGGATCGACCCCGGGCAGACCTGCCCGGGGTGGATTCACCCCGGGCAGGCCTGCCCGGGGACATTTGACCCTAGGTGGGTCCGGGGACCTCCCACCCCGGGCCGGCCCTTTCTCTTGCGCACGGAAAACCAAAAAAATGGAAAAAAGAGGAAAATGACCTCCCGGGGGTCATTTTCGCCCCGTTTAACCCGTACGGGTCCAAACGACCCCGGGGAGGTTCCCACTTCTATAAATAGACCCCCAAGGGTCCGGAGAAGGGGGGATACGACGGAGCATTGCCTTTGAGCATCCAGCATTCTGAAGTTTGTTCATTTATTTGTTCTAGCCCGCGAGGAGTAAGTCCCCGGGTCTTGTGTATATGCCCCTACGAGGGTATTTTTGTCATTATGCCCCTCAGTGGGCCATGTTGTAAATTTCTATGGAAACGGGACGACTAAATTACGTGGTTCCATCCGTATAACGGGGGAATTACAAAAATGTCCTCTCCGGGACCCGAGAAACAAGAATGTCTTGTATTTTGCAATTATACCCTGCAACTTTTTGTAATTGGGGCTACGCCCCTACTTCTCACGTTAGTGTGGATCCTTGTACAGTCGACAACTCGCCGACAGCTCTTGTACCCATTTGGGCCATAAATGCAATCCATGACTTCATATGTCTTCTTTATGCATTGACTGGGTAAATTATAGGAAAACCCCTAGGCTTCCCAAAAATTGCACATATACCCTTCCTTGGGCAAGATTGACACATATGAGCCTTCTATGAAGCCTTTATCACTCCTTCAGCTCTGGGATGTTGTCAGCTCAATCCGACACTCAGATGTCACCCCAACCCTAGGTCTATGTAGGGTGTAAAAATACCCCTGCGACCTACAAAGGGCCTAGCAATCCCCGTAACCCTCCAGAAAGAGCCTCAGCGCCTTGAGAAGTCAGGAACCCGGTCCTACTTCCGTTCCAACCCAGAAATTTCAGAAATATCCCTGGCCTGGGAAAATTACCAAAATATCCCTGGGTTGGTAAAATTACCAAAATACCCTCGGGGTCAAGAAAACCTCCCTCTACTTCAAAAATGCCTACGGCTTCCACATATTTGCATCTTTACTCCTAAATCTTAGGGTTTTGCTCAGACTTAGCCCTAACCCTATTAATATGTTGGTGGTAAATGAGTGGTCATGGAGAGTCATTCGAGTGAGCCTGCCATCCACATCAGAACCTAAGGAGAGGACATTGGGATTTCTTTGACAGTTAAACAGAGGTGTTCGGACGTTAGGATGATGTAAATCAACACTGGCTACGGTCAGTGGGGAGAGGTCCAGCACTCGAACCCAAATCGTCTGATACTATGCGCACCCACGGAATAACCCTCTACACATAGAGGAATGTCTCTTTTCAAAAAGGACATTTAAATATTTTATTTTTCCTACGCGAAAAATTCGGTGATCCACAACCGCCTTCTTCTTTCCGTTTTCTGTTATCTGTTAACTCCAAACAGATTGTAGATCAAGCCTTATAATGATATGTTAAGCTTAGGTAATCATGTCATATTCCTAGTTATGACTTTATATTCATGATATTGGTTGTATTGTGCATCAAGCATGGTAGATTTCAAGACCTTCATGTTTTAGAAACTATTTTAAATCTTATGCCAATTTCATGCCAAAACACTATAGTTTGTACTTAAAGAAATTTTCATGATTTGATTGCACTTTGATTTATGTTTTGGCACGTTCCTTTCTCACATTATTTCTATTTTATAAGTCACATATAGCGCGTATTCCAGTACGTTGCTATTAGTTACACTTGCACATGATAGGAACACCTCTTGGACGTGTGATCCTCTCGTTTGGATATTCCTTCCACCGGACTAGGTGATCATATTTCAAGGCCTCCATAAATCTCCGCGAGCCTGAGATTCCCACTAAGACGCCGAGTTGGTTGTACCCTAAAAATCCAATGGTTTAGAAAGCACTTATGTTACCGACGTTTTCTACAACCAGGTCAGATAGCAGTTCTCAGGCGACCGCTACCTCAAAGTAGCGGCCCTGGCGCGACCGCCTTCTGCCAGATCAATCCTGCGTCGACCTATTCTTCTTCATGCGTCGACTCATCGTGATTGCGGTCTTGACCTGACCGCTACCTTCAAGAAACGGTCCAGACATGGCCGCGTTATTCCAGATTGTGTCTAACCCGTGGGTTGACCTAAAGGGTTAAGTCTATTCTATTCCTAGATGGTCTATTGATTATATGGAACTCAAACCTTATACAATAAGTTATTAATGAACTATGAAAATTAATGAATGTACCGTTATGCTGTCGGATTTCTTCCGTAGCATGACCTTGTCATTAATTCATCCTTGAACTCACATGATCATATTTGGTGCATTCTTACCTTGATTTTGCTATCATAAACTTATTGTTTGAACTTTACATTATTGGCCAAACTTTATATTTCTCGTAGAAGTAGCTTGATTTATAACGTGAAGATGCAAGAGCGGGCACGGACAGTGTCCAAGGGCTCGACGCTAGCCCCCTCGGCAGATGGCCGGAAACATACTGTAAACCATGGGGTATGATGAACACTGGCGTCGCATTGCGCCGGGAGTACTTTTTTATAAACGGGTGAAAACCACGAGGCTCATCATGAAATTATTATATTCTTGTTACATGACTTTCCAGTGCATAGCCTATATGGTTATGAAAAGTGCATTCTCGTTACATGCTAGTACATTCTCGTTACATGAAAGACCACATTATATTCTTACTTGATCTTGCTCTCATTCTATATGAACACTCATATCTCTATGGTTTATATCTTGCTACTTGCGTTGTTACTTTAGTTTTATCGCATGTTTCACCGTATTTCTTTTATCATACCTTCTAGAGCTAAAATGTTAAATACTTAAACTTGCCTTCATGTTGATACGAAGATACCTACTGGGCAAGTGTGCTCATTCCCTACTTTTCCAATCTTTTTCAGGAAACTCTAGTGGGTCGAATTCGGACTACTCCCATGACGAATCCGAGAGTGATTGATGGTTCGAGAGAAGCCATAGCTAGTCTAGTCATGAGTCTTGTTATAACTTTAGTTCCTTCACTGTAATAGGCGGTGAAGTTGATCATGTTATGTAATTTTCTCTTTTATTGAGTCTAGTAAGTTGCTATGTTGAAGAGTCGTGTGTCATTGTAAACATGGATTATTATGATTCAATAAAGTTTAGAATTTTTTAGTACATTATCTTGTACATTCCTCTTTTATGTGTGAATGTGTAGCGCTCTGATTGTCTTGCTAGCTTGAGGCTTACCATGTCGGCTGTTCACGTTCCCGACTTATTTCCGCTGCATATCTCGGGACGTGACAATATGGGTGAGATGTGAAACGTGACAGTTGGGCTAAGCAACCACTGGCTGGAATTTCTATAATATTTCTGTTTAACAAATTTGACCTGTAGTGAGTTGTCTTTTTCTCCCATTCTCCAACACCGCTTACCTAGCATCACTTTTTTGAAGATATCAAGTTTAACCAATCCAACACCCCCTTGACCTTTTTGCATCCTTGTCTCACTCATCTACTAGGTGCAGTCCCTTCTTATCTCTCTTACCTCCTGACCTGAAAAAAAACTGATGAATTCAAGGATCTTTTCAACTGATTTTGAGATCTTGAGCACTGAGAAGTGATAGTAAACTTGTGCAGACCAAACAGTCTTTGAAAAGATCCATCTGCCACCTGAAAGGAGTTTGGCTTTCCAGCCTTCAAGAGTCAAATCTTTGCTCAAACTTTTTTTATTTTAAAGTGGTTGGTACCACAAAATTGTATTAAAGTAAAAAAGGAGGGATGTACAAGTATAATCAAAAAAGTTCCCAAAAGATCCCTGTACAAAAATTCTGCACACCAGAAGTGGCCCCAACAAAACAAAAAATGAAGAATTGTATGAGTCCACTTTACATAAAACTGAAGCCCACTCTCTCACTTTGTCCAAAATATAAGATACAATCTTGTTTGCAACTCTAGCTTCCCTCCTGAAGACTATACTATCTGTTTCTCCTCATAAAGCCCAAAGGGTCGGATGGAGAATGAGCCACCATATGAGCCTATCACCCTTAAGAATATATCGATTGTGCTATTTTCCAATCAATTGCTGCACATTGTCTTGAAGCATGGTGGCACCTGGGAACTTGCTCAAAACTTGTGTCCAAACCTCCCTAGAAAAGGAGCAACCTGTGAAGAGATGATCTAGTGTCTCCTCTTCTCCACAAAGAACACATAGTGTGGGGATACATGTCATGAATGAAGTCGACCTATCACATGTCGACAAATGCCCATGTGAGACCCTCCATATAAGCAAGTTCACTTTAAGAGGACTCCCAGGGTTCCAAATATGTGGTGCAAGTTCATGCCTCACTCGTCCATCTGAAATAAAATTGTAAACTAAACTGACTGAAAACCTTCTTTATCCCATCTCCACCACCACTTATCAATGCTACTAGCTTCTAAAGACTAGAGCAAGGTCAAGGAGAAAAGAGAGCAATTTCTCCAGCTATTCAATCTCCACCACCCTAAGATTTCTTCTAAAGGATGGAGCCCACGTTCTCCCTGATAGCTATGGCCCAAAATTGGGGAACTGATGCCACCTATGCAAAAGCAATCACAAAAGCTGCGGAAAGATGTCCTCCAATGTAAAGTCACCACACCATCTATTTTTCCAAAATAGACACCTCTACCCATTCCCTAGTTGGACCCGTGCACTAGCCCAAATGATATGTGCACGACAAGATACCCCTCCAAATGGGAGAGATATTGTGCTCAGTGGCTGGGTTCAAATCTCAGTCCCAAACTCTCCCTTAATATCTCCACCGAATGACTTGGAGCCATAACCCATTTTCTTCGAAACGAAACTTTCACAGCCATTTGCATAGCCATGTCTGATTAAATCTCTAATATTTCTGATGTCCAGTCCTCCCATCTCCTTGCTCTTGCAAATTCTATCCCATGTTATGTTGTGTCATCCCATGCTCTTGCCTTCACTACGTTGCCAGAAAAATGTTAATTGAATAGACTCAATTTTCCTTGCAACTGTCTTTGGAATCTAGAAGATGGAAATGTAATAGATAGGGAGACTATTCAGCAGCAATTGCAAAGCACCATCCTCCCCCAACCTGGTATGAGAGGAGCCTTGCCTTTCATCCTGCCAGTCTGAATTCATACTTTTGTATCACACTATGACAATCACAGCAATATATGACCCTAAGGGGTAGCGATAGGCCCAAATAAGAGATGGGAAAATCTCCTATATGACAACCTAGGATGACAGTTACTCTTTGTAGGGCTCTATCTCCCATATTAATTCCCACTAACTTGCTCTTGCTGAAATTCACCTTAAGCCCATTGACTTCCTCCAACAACTCCAACATGAGTCTAGTGGCATATAACTATCTCTCGTCCCCTACTAAAAAGAGAATGGTATCATCAACATACTACACATACGAGATATGAACACTGCCTACTCTAACCTGGAAGCCCTTGATCGGCCCATATGTTTCTACTCTCAACAACATTCTGCTTACGATATGTGCAACCAGAACAAAGAAAAGGACGAACATGGGGTCTCCCTGTCGAAGACCCCTACCACTATGAAAATAAGCAAAAGGTTGCCCATTGATTAAGGCTACAAAACTGGCTGATGTGACATAAGACTGGATCCATCCAATCCACCTTTCATCAAAACCCATCTTCCCAACACAGCAAATAAACAATTCCAGTTAACCCTGTCATAGACTTTCTCAAAATCCAACTTGAGCACCATTCCTCTTTGCCTCTGAGTCTTGATGGCATGTAGACATTGATGAGCTACCAAGAAGTTATCTTATATGTGGCGGCCTCTGATAAAAGCTCCTTGATAGCCACTAACCATTTTGTCAATCACAGTGTCAAGTCTCATGGCCAGAAGCTTGGAAATGATTTTGTAAGTTTCATTTAAGAGGCTAATGGTTTTGAAATTCCGAAGGCTCCGTGCTCGTTTGCTTCTAAGGAATGAAGACTAAGGTAGTCATATTTATACCCGTCAAATGAGCCCTTCCCTCCTAGAATCCTCGTACTACAAAGAGGAGATTTGCCTTAATGATATCCCAACACTTTAGAAAAAAGGCCAAGAAGAAGCCATCTGGCCCATGAGCTTTGTCGCCTACAAGGGAGAAGACTGTTTTATAGACCTCCTCTTCCGAGAAGGGGTGAGAGAGAGCTTCTCTTTCCTCAAGAGAAATACATGGAAGAAGATCAACAGCTATGAGAGACCTAGTCGTATCCTCCTCAGTAAAAAGGTGTGACAAGAAATCGCTTGTCTGGCTTCTAATATCCTCATCTCTAGAAATCAATTAGTCCCCAATCTTGATAAATCTGATTGAGTGGAACCTTCTCCTTCCCAAGACTACTCACTGAAAATAGACAATGTTTGTGTCACCTTTTTTGAGCTATTGCTTCCTAGATCTTTGCTTCCAGTAGATCTCCTCCCTCACAAGGATCTCATCAAACTCTGCCCTGAGTTGTCTTCATCCATAAGCCCAGCCTCCTCCAACCAGACTACCAGTCTAAACCCTCTTGCTGATTTAACATCCTGTCCTTGGCAGCCTTGCCAAGTAACAACTTGGTTGCACCCTATTCCTTCAGCACCTATGTCACATGCTTTAATTTGTATACAAATCTACCTATTGCTAATTGTTCTTGCCTTGGAGCAATCCATGCCTATCTAACCGTATCCATAAAGTCCATCTCTCTGAACCAATATATTTCCATTCTGAAGATAGGCTTACCCTGAAACCTCCTTGAAATCTTCAACAAGATGGGCTTGTGGTCAGGCACCGTCTTGCCAAGCAACAAGACATCACGTAAGGAAAGTGATCCTCCCAGTTGACCGACCATGTGAAATGAAAATCTGACATCTTGATTTCAATCAGAGTAGCATCAACAATGAAGACAAGAAAGTCCATTTCTCACATCTGGGAGTTATCACCTATCCTCTCCCAAGATACAACAACTGCATTGAAAATCACCTCCTACACACGATTGCCGGCATGAAGCATGATGATGGGGAAGCAGGTCCTCCCAAAGGAGTCTCTTTCGTTCCCTACTTTATGGTCCATAGACCCTAGAAAAATCCCATGAAAAATCATCCTTGACATTTCAAAAGTGGAGGAAGATAGCCCCACTACCAACCTACATGTTCTTCACTATCTCCTCTACCTCAAACTGATTCCAAAAAATCATAGGGCCCCTTTGATAACAGGGTGGGATGGCTTATTCGCGCCCTTGCCCTTTGATAACAGTGTGGGATGACTTATTCGCGCCCAAGGGCGCGAATAAAGCACCCCACTCCGGTTAAGCATTTATGTGTGTGAGGGAGAGAGGTGTGGGCCCCATCTTTCTCTCTCATATGTTAGTTATTCTACCCTATCCTATTCCTAAATAAAAGAGGTCCATAATGTCTCTTGACCTTGAGAAGGCCACCCCCTTCGACAGCTTGACACCCCAATCTCTCTCATAATTACTTCTTCATCTCCCTCACAATTGGACTCTTGCAGACATAGAATGTCTATTTTGCATCTTCTTACCAGCTCCCTCACCACCCTCCTCTTTTCTCCCATGTAAACCGTCCTCACATTCCAGGAAACAATCCTCACAAGGACACGAGAGTAATCCTGCCCACCACCTGTAGCTCATTCCTTCCCTCCTCTCCCCCCTCACTCACCCTCGCCACCCTCTTCTATGATTTCCCTCCCTTGTTTTCCCTCACCATGCTTATAAACCACCTCTTCCCATCTTAAATCCCTCTTCATCCCTACAAACGGTATCCCCACCTTATCCGTCAACTCCCTGACTTGCGTCTTCATCAGTCTCTCCACTACTCCCACTAGCTCCTTCACCTCCTCTCTTCCCAATCTACTCTTCTCTGCCAAACCCTCCCCATCTAATTCCCCTCCTTTAGACTCTCTGACCCCTCTCAGTGTCTCTGAAATAGTGTCTTCCACTCCGCCAGGGTTGATAGTATCGGTCGAAATCGATACGTTTCGGCTGAAACGTATCGGTTTCGGCCTTGACCGAAACGATTTCGGACTTGCTCACTGTAGCAGGTCCGAAACTAAAAGGGGAGTTCACTTCCTGTTCTCCCTTAGAATCTCAGATCTGAGGGAGAAAGGGTCCAGGGAGCTGCTGAGGGGACTGCTGGATGCTGCTGCAGGGTGAGGGAGTAGAGAGGGTTTGCTGCCGCCGCCGTAAGGAAGTGCTGTGTGTAGCTGCGTTTTCTAGAGGGAGAGGTTGAGGTTTGTTTTGTTTTTTGTTTTTTGTTTTTTTGGTTGGTTTGAACGTTTTTTTTTGTTGTACGTTAGTTTTTTGTTGGAGGATAATTTTAAACCATGAAATATATTAAGACTCCAAATTATACCCTAATTAGTTCCTTAAATTTGGGACTTTTGTCTAATTAGGTTTAGTTAGGGTCAATTGAAGCTCAATTAAGTTTCATTGAAGAATTTAAGGTGGGAGCATGTTAGTAATTAAATTTTATAAAGGATGATTAGGGTAAAATTGATAACTAAGCCTTAATTAGTTACTTAAATTTGGGACTTTTGTCTAATTAGGTTTAGTTAAGGTCAATTGAAGCTCAATTAAGATTCATTGAAGAATTTAGGGTGGGAGCATGCTGGTAATTAAATTTTATGAAGGGTGATTAAGGTAAAATTGATAAGTAAGCCCTAATTAGTTCCTTAAATTTGGGACTTTTGTCTAATGTTTAGTTGAGGTCAATTGAAGCTCAATTAAGCTTCATTGAATAATTTAAGGTGGGAGCATGCTGATAATTAAATTTTATGAAAGGTGATTAGGGTAAAATTGATAATTAAGCACTAATTAGTTACTTAAAGTTGGGGTTTTTGTCTAATTAGGGTTAGTTAGGGTCAATTGAAGCTCAATTAAGCTTCATTTAATAATTTGAAGCTCAATTATGTTGAATTATATTTTTTTCATTATACTTACAACTATTTGTCTTTGACTGTCTTAATGCAGCACCATGCCTAGACGTGAACAAAGTCAGGAGTAGCAAGGGCAGGAGGATCCGGGGTGGGCCCACCTCTCCTTAGTTGATGCTGAGAGAAGAAAAGTGAAATACAATTATTGTGATAAGGAGATACATGGCGGAATTACTAGAGGAAAGTAATATTTGACAGGGATAAGAGGAGAGGTGAGACAATGTGACAGATGTCCCCGAGAGGTCCGAGAAGAAATGTGTCAGTGCCTTCTGGGCAAAAAAGAGAGGATACAACAAGGGGCTGAAGATGAGGCTGAAATTGCTGAGGAGATTTTGGGCAGAAGGGGAAGGAGAGATGATGATAAGGAAGGCACTGAGAATTCAGATCCAGAGCTGACTGAAGCAATGGAGCGTGAACAAGCCGCTCGAAGGAAAGGAAAAGCACCTATAGGTCTAGAGACCTACTCCAGTACAGCGGGTGTAGCACGAGCTGCACGACGTCTTGACACTGGTGCAGCCCCGCAAAGAGGAGCCCTCATGGACAACTATCTACACAAAAGGCCCCATGCTACAAAATCTAAAATCAAGCAAGCATTAAGAGGGGTAAAAAAATAAGCAGAAGTTGCAGGGCATGCATTTAAAAGTATCTGCAAATAGTTTTTCCATGCAGGTGTCCCTACACATGCAATTAAAAGTGAATATTTCCAACCTATGCTAGATGCCATAGCAGATGCTGGCCCTGGCTTGAAGGCCCCGTCACGTCGAGACATATACGGGCGTGGCCTTGAGGGAGAGGTTGAGGAGCTCCATGACTGGGTTGAAAGCTCCAAGTATATATAGATGGAGAGAGGATGCACCGTCATGTGTGATGGCTGGACTGGTACCACGAAGAGGTCCATGATTAACTTTTTGGTCTATTACATCGAAGGTACAGTATTTGTTAAATCTGTAGATGCATCAAATTATGAAAAAAAATGTCAATTATTTGTTTCATTTGATGAATAAGATAGTAGATCAAATTGGAGAGGATAATGTTGTACAAGAAGTGACTGATAATGAAGTCAATTATAAAACTGCATGCGCATGCATTTATATTGGCTCCCATGTGTAGGACATTGTCTGGATCTAATACTTGAAGACATAGGGAAGAAAAATCATGTGAAGAAGACAATTAACAGGGCACAGAAAAATCACCCAATATATTTATGGTCATCCTAAGATATTGAATATGTTCAGGGAGCATGCAAGTGGGGGGCGAGATATCATCCGTGCAGGGCCAACCAGATTTGCTTCGAATTTCATTTCTTTGGAGTCTTCGCACAGGTATAAGATTGAGCTCAATTCTGTGTACTTTATCCTTAGTTATGATCCGTATTTGATTCAAATTTCATTTCTTTGGAGTCTCTGCACAGGTATAAGAATGAGTTGAAAGCTTTCATGTACCACAATACCCTGCGGGAATACATAGACAAGTCTAATGTTGATGCTCAGATGGATTATTTGAATGTCTGCCACATCGTGGAAGACAACAAATTCTGGGGCAGGGTCTCACGGTACATGAAAGTAGTCACACCCCTCGTGAAGGTCCTAAGAATGGTGGATGGCGATGAGAAGAATGATATGGGATATCTGTACGAGACCATAGACCGTGCCAAATTAGAGTTGCATGATTCCCTTCCCAAAGAATATGCAAAGTGGTGGAAAATTATTGACCATAGATGGGACAACACATTACACCACGAGTTGCATGCAGCTAGTGAGTGATTAATTGTATTGATACGTTGTTCTTTAGGTTATTTTATATCTAACATTTAGTTAACTATACACAAATGCAGATTATTTCCTCAACCCTCGATTTATGTACAATGTCAATGCACATGTTGATGGTGAGGTGCTTCAAGGCACTTTAAAAGTCATTGGTCGTTTATCGAGGACACCAGAAAAGAGACTTCATGCCGAAGTAGAGGTTGGCCTTTATTGATTTTATCAATAAGACGTATAGAATTTACTTAAGTAGTTATGTTAATCTATTACTTTATCTTTGTAGATGAACTGCTATAGAATGAGGACTGGGACGTATTATGACTCCCAATCAAGGAAGGCAGTATCGGTTTCGGTACCGGTTTCGGCCAGTACCGAAACCGATACGTACCGGTTTCGGTATCGGTTTCGGTTTCGGCCGAAACCGATTGAAACCATTCAAAAAACTAAAAAAAATAGTGAACTTGTCTGGTTTCGGCCGAAACCGTCCGGTTTCGGACCGAAACATGTCAATTTCGACCGAAACCCTTAATGGTTTCATCCGAAACCATTAAAAAATTATTTTTTTAGGTTTCGGACCTGCTACAGTGAGCAGATCCGGTTTCGGATCGGTACCGGCCGAAACCGATACATTTCGGCCGAAACGTATCGGTTTCGGCCGATACTGCCAACCCTACTCCCAATTGCAATACGTTGTGAGAAGAGTGAGCCCAGGGATACTTTAGCTTTGTGCTTTTTTAACCTCAATATGTATTAGTACATCATGGAGAATTAATCTTTATTTACATCTTACATTTATTTGTTTATGGTTGATGGAACAGTTGACTGGTGGATAATGGTGAACAACCGAGATGTGGGCAGTAATGCATTGGCTTTCATTGCAATTAGAGTGCTCAGTCAAACAACATCAGCAAGCCAATGTGAAAGAAATTGGAGCACGTTCAGCCTTATACACTCAAAGGTTCGCAATCGGCAAAAGGCTAAACAGTTAGAAAAATTAGTTTACTGCCACTACAATATGAGATTAAGAATAAGGAACATGAAGCTAAGACAACAGCTGAGGGACAAACGGGTCGCAGAGGATGCAACTCCAGAAATTGATATGGACGCTTTATTTGATGATGACAATCCCTTGCAGTCTTAGGTGAAGACACAAGAGCAGGTTGATGAGCCCGTTTTTGATGTTGATGATAGAACATGGGCAGAGGACATACTAGATGAAGATGAGCCAAGAGATCCAGAATTCAGAAGAGCAACAAAGAGGGCCAGAGATACTCATGCGCACCAGAGAAGGGACCCAGCTTTGTTTGTTCGTGACACTAAGCAACAGTCTGACTTTGAGCCAGCTAGACACTCAGAATCAGATAGCAGGTCAGTCACTCCTAGAATGGTCAAGCCACCTCCATCCTTAAGAAGTACATCAGTGCATGAGCTAACTGAGAGGACTAGTGCTGCTGCTCGAGAGGACCCGACAATTGAGCAATTGAAGCAGATTTATGTGAGGCACACGCCAAGGGGAAAAGAACTCATGTCAAAGATAACTGAAAAAATCACACCAAAATAGAAAAAAGCATCCCCAAGGGCTAAAAGGTGACTGATTTCTTATGGTTCTGATGATGATGATGATGATGATCATCCCAGTGCAACTGCAGGTGCTACTACTGGCGGTGGCACATATGGTGCTCCTTCCTCCTTCCACGCAGACACAGGCAGAGGATACAGTCATAGTGAGCAAGGATATGATTCACAGAGCCAATATGGGCATCCATCAGGTTATGGAGGTGGCCAACGGGAAGCAGGCATTTATGGGTGGGGTCATCAACTAGAATTTCAGCTCCATCCAGTTCCTCTTCTCATCCTCAAGATTCTTATGCTGATTCTGGATTCCAATCAAGCCAACAAACTTACACTCCAAGAGGGATCCAAAGAGGGATGTAGGACTTGACTACCTCATTGTTTAGTTATAGTGAATATACAGAATACATGTAACCTTTTTATGGGTATCAATATCAGAAGCCAGACGATAAAGGAGAAGGTTCTTCTAGTTATTATCCATATTAGTGCATCATCATTTAAGTTAGGATCATTTAATTTCTGTAACATTTACTTTGTCTAATTAGGTTTATTGTACAACTTGAACCTATTTCATGCTTAATATGTACTTAAAAATATTATTTTAACATGTTCAATGCCTACTTCATGTTTATTGCACTTAATCCAATTTCTTTACAGTCAAATGCATGTCTAATGAATTTTCTGATTTTTATGTGATTATTTATATTTTTCAATTTGTTTCTGATTTTTTAGATTTATTTTGCTTTTTTTGAACCTTTTCACAGGGTTTCGGCCGGTTTCGGCCAAACCGAAACCGAGTCATTTCGGTTTCGGACTCGGCCGAAACCGAGTCTGAAATCGACACCGCCATCCCTGCACTCCGCAGCCTCCTCTCCCCCTTCAGCCACCTGAGTCAGCCTATCCCCCTAAAACCATTTGAGACCTAGAAGGTGGTTGTCCTACTGTCTGAGATACCCTCGGAATCCTTCAGGAACAACTAGACCCAGAAGGTGGTTGTCCTACTGTTTGAAATACCCCCGAGATCCATCAGGAACAACCAGGGCCGCACTACAGTTATCAACATGTCCGGCCTGCCAGAGCTTGCATCCTCCAATAGCAACTGCCCACACTCCATAGGCAGGGAATGGTCAAAGGGATGCAGCAATTGGCTTAGGTTTGGCTCTAGATCTCCCTACATCTTACACCGGTAGACCGTTACCGAATTTGACCCTACAGAGCTCATCAACAGCTGCATGCACACCTCTGACAGAGAGGTGTCAAGAAAAAGGAGACAGCATGGTTACCATCAATGCAATGTGCTTGCCACTATCATCTTTGGTGGTCCAATCCAATAGCAAGAACCGACGAGATCCTGGTGCACCCCCTACTGCAGCTGCACCGTCGACTAGCTGCCACTACCTAAGGGTCCTCCCAGATGTAGACGAGCCCAAAAGACAGGTTCCACCACCTGTCCGAGTGGGCAAGGGCTCCTCCGAGCAGCGATGGACAACTTGAAGGCCAACGGCCCCAGAGAGCCAAGGTCGATAGATCCTAAAGAGGCTCCAAAGGCAGGGTGATGAATTCCATTGACTGACGTCTCTAGCAACCGGTGCCAGCCGAAACATGGTGCTTCGTCAACCACTGTTGTGCCGTCACCGACTCGCCGAAGCTTAAGGACACCCTCTCCCGCAGCTCGAGTCGCTTCAAGGGGAAGGGAGTTCAGGTCAGGAAGAAAACCAGTACTAGGTTTGATACAGACCCGGTACGCCTCCATTAAGCCGACTACCCCGTCACTCCCGGATTCGGGTAAGTCACAAGTTGTCAGGCTTGGGTTAGGTTTGGGTCGCAGTGGGAGAAGGTACTTGATGTCTGCAGGCGGTTGGTGGTTCGGACGTAGATTGAAACCAGATCCCAGACACATATCCGATAAATTTAAACTTGAATGCAAGCCATACATATCTCCTTCCTTTGTCTCTGAGGGCGGCAATTTTGTAGCTCTGGCCCATAGTTGTCAAGGCTATAAGGGGACCCAAGGCATTCATGGAGAGCCGATAAGGCGTCCATTTAGGAGCTGCCTAGGAGAAAAACCCAAAAAAAAAATATCCCCAATATACAAATTATGAATAAAATGCATAAAAAATTTATACATTTTAATATTAAAATTTGAGAAGGATAGAGGGAGGAGAGAGACGGCACATAGAGCAAGAGAGAGACACACACATAGAGAAAGGGGTGTTAGAAGAGTGTGTGGAACCCAATCTACCAATGACCACCCCCCCTCGCATCACAGAGCCCCCGGGCCTAAAAGAAAAAAAAATTGAGAGGGGATTATATTATAGGCTATGCCTTGGCCAAGCAGCCCAAGGCACCCAGGCAAGACGCCTTGGGGCACCTTGCTCGCCTTTCTGGGAGACAGAAATACAGGCTGGCACCTTGGCCCCATAAGGGCGCCTAATCGCCGATCACCTTAACAATTATGCTCTGGCCGGAAGCCGACCCCTCACCAAAAACTTTTCTCCGGCAACGTCTATTGTGAGGACAGCTGGCACATACTTCACGCTGGTCACCTGGCCACCGTCTCCAAAGCCAGGAGCCCCATCCACCATCCTCACCAACCCTTGCTCCACCGCCCCGAAATGCCAGATGAGGAGGGAGACACCCAACTTGTCACAGAGGACAAGGGGGGCGCCTACTAGCCAAAGCCGGATTCTACACCTCTTGGGTCCAGGAAGGGCCCCATCTGCAACCCCCACCTACAAAGCCTATCTTCACCGCCACTTCCACCTCCTCACTCCGACCCACGGCCAAAAAAACCTCCTCCGCCTACCTGCACCACCTCCCAACCGGCATCCCTACCAAAACCCTTCTCCAAACTGACCTTAACCCTATTTGCGCCCACTCCCCCTTCCACTGGATGCACCCGCATGCACCTTCTAATCCACTGCATCCTCCCCCACACCAGGCCCTCCAGCAAGGGGTCCACCTCCAAACACTCCCGACCAAGCTCTTCGAGCAAGTTGCAAGCTGTAGTACCCCAGACAACATCTGCAAAGGAGTGCTGGGGCGGAACCCTCCATGGAAGGCAGTGTCGGTTTCGGACTCGGTTTCGACCGAAACCGGCCGAAACACAGTCAAAAGCTTAAAAAAATTTGAAAATGGACCTAAAAATTCATAAACAAATAGATATAAATAGATATAAAATTAATAATCACATAAAAATCAGAAAATTCATTAGACATGCATTTAATTGTAAAAAAATTAGATTAAGTGCAATAAACATGAAGTAGACATTGAAATTCAAACATTGAACATGTTAAACTAATATTCTTGAGTACATACTAAGCATAAAATAAGTTCAAACATTACAATAAACCTAATTAGGCACAGTAAATGTTACGGAAATTAAATGATCTTTACCTAAATGAAGAGGCACTAATATGGGTAATAACTAGAACCTTCTCCCTCATCATCTGGCTTTTCATGTTCATACCCATAAGAAGGTTACATGTATGGTCTATATTCACTATAACCAAACAATGAGGTAGCCAAGTCCTGCATCCCTCTTTGGATTCCTCTTGGAATGTTTGGTTGGCTTGATGCAAATCCAGTATCAACATAAGAATATTGAGGAAGAGAAGAGGAACTGGCCGGATGTGGATGGAACTGGAATGCTGGTTCATAACCCCATGACCCGTAAATAGCTGCTTCCTGTTGGCCACCTCCGTAACCTGATGGATGCCCATATTGACTCTGTGACTCATGTCCTCCCTCACCCTGACTGTATCCTCTGCCTGTGTCTGCGTGGAAGGAGGAAGGACCACCAGCATCCCCACCGCCAGTAGTAGCACCTGCAGCCTCCAGTCGCCTTTTGGCCTTTGGGGATGCTTTTTCCTGTGTCGGTGTACTTTCTTCAATCACCCTTGACATGAATCATGTTCCCCTTGGCGTGTGCCTCAAATAAATCTGCTTCAACTGTTCAATTGCCGAATCTTCTCGAGCAGTAGCATTTGTTCTCTCAGTTTGCCCATGCAATGATGTACTTCTTCTTAAAGATGTAGGTGGGTTGCTCATTCTAAGAGTGACTGGCCTGTTATCTGAGTCTGAGTGTCTAGCTGGCTGAAAATCATGCTGCTCCTCAGTGTCATCAACAACCCCAGATGGGTCCCTTCTCTGGTGCGCATAAGTATCTCTGGCCCTCTTTGATTTTCTTCTGAATTCGGGATCTCTTGGCTCATCTTCATCTAGTATGCCCTCTGTCCATCTTCTATCATCATCATAAAAAACGGGCTCATCAATCAGCTCTCGTGTCTCCACCCAAGACTGCAAGGGATTCCCATCATCAAATAAAGCGTCCACATCAATTTCTGGCATTGCATCCTCTGCGACGCGTTTGTCCCTCAGCATTTGTCTTATCTTCATGTTCTTTATTCTCAATCTCATATTGTAATGACAGTAAACTAATTTTTCTAACCGTTCAGCCTTCAGCCGATTGCGAACCTTTGAGTGTATAAGGCTGAACGTGCTCCAATTTCTTTCACATTGGCTTGCCGATGTTGTTTGACTGAGCACCCTAATTGCAATGAAAGTCAATGCATTACTGCCCACATCTCGGTTGATCACCATTATCCACCAGTCAGCTATTCCACCAACCATAAACAAATGCATATAAGTTGTAGAAATATATATTCAGGTTAAGAAATCAAAAAAATAAAATATACCTAGGCTCACTCTTCCCACAGCGTATTGCAATCGGGGGTCAGAATATGTCCCAGTCCTCATTATATAATTGTTCATCTACAAACATAAAGTAATGCATTAACATAACACCTTAAATAAATTCTATACCTATTATTGATAAAATCAAATACAGGCCAACCTCTACTTCGGCCTGAAGTCTCTTGGCTGGTGTCCTCGATAAACGACCAATGACATTTAAAGTCCCTTGGAGCACCTCGCCATCAACATGTGCATCGGCATCGTACATAAATCGAGGGTTGAGGAAATAACCTGCATTTGTGTATAATTAACTAAATGTTATATATAAAATAACATATGGGCATTACCCCACTTTCAGTACAATTAATCACTCACCAACTGCATGCAAGTCGTGGTGTAATGTGTTGTCCCATCTCTGGTCAATAATTTTCCACCATTTTGCATAATGTCTGGGAAGGGAATACTGCAACTCCAATTTGGCACGGTCCATGGCCTCGTACAGATAGCCCATATCATTCTTCTCATCGCCATCCACCATTCTTAGGACCTTCACGAGGGGTGTGACTACTTTCAAGTACCGTGACACCCTGTCCCAGAATTTGTTGTCGTCCACGACGTGGCAGACATCCAAATAATCCATCTGAGCATCAACATTGCCCTTGTCGATGTATTCCCGCAGGGCATTGTGGTACATGAAAGCTTTCAGCTCATTCTTGTACCTGTGCAAATAAATGAAATTTGAAGCTGCATCAACTGTTACATATCAGTAAGGATAAAGTTAATAGAATTGAGATCAATCTTATACCTGTGTAAAGACTCCAAAAAAATAAAATTGGAAGCAAATCTGGTTGGGCCTGCACGGATGATATCTCGCCCTCCACTGGCATGCGCCCTGAACATATTCAATATCCTAGGATGGCCATAGATATACTGTGTGACTTTTTGTGCCTTGTCAATTGTCTTCTTCACATGCTTTTCCTTCCCTATGTCTTCAAGCATCAGATCCAGACAATGTGCTGCACATGGGAGCCAATATAAATGACTGCGCTTCTGCATCAATTTCTTCCCTGCAGCCTTGTAACTGGCTTCATTATCAGTCACCACTTGCACAACATTCTCCTCTCCAATTTGTTCTACCATGCCATCCATCAAATGAAACAAATAATTTGCATTCTTTTCATAATCTGATGCATCAACTGATTTCATAAATATTGTACCTTCGATATGCAATAAACCAAAAAGTTTATCATGGACTTCTTCGTTGTACCAGTCTAACCATCACACATGATGGTGCATCCTCTCTCCACCCATATATGCTTGAAGCTTTCAACCCAATCATGGAGCTCCTCAACCTCTCCTTCAAGACCACGCCCGTATATGTCTCGACGTGAGGGGGCCTTCAAGCCAGGGCCAGCATCTGCTATGGCATCTATCATAGGTTGGAAATATTCACTTGAAGTTGCATGTGCAGGGACACCTGCATGAAAAAACCATTTGCAGATACTTTTAAATGCATGCCCTGCAACTTCTGCTGATTTTTTGACCCCTCTCAATGTAGACTTGATTTTAGGTTGGGTAGCCTGGGGCCTTCTGTGGAGATAGCTGTCCATGGGACCTGTTCTCTGCGTATGTGGGGCAGCACCAATACCAGGATGTCGTGCAGCTGTACTCTCGTAAGTCCCTGAACCCATGGGTCCCTTCCCTTTCCTTCGAGCGGCTTGTTCACGCTTCCTTGCTTCAGTCAGCTCTAGATCAGAATCCTCAGTGCCTTCCTCATCATCATCCCTCCTAACCCTTCTGCCAGAAATCTCCTCAGTAATTTCAGCCTCATCCTCAGCCCTTTGTTGCACCCTCTCCTTTTTCCCCAGAAGGCACTGGCGCATCTCTTCTCGCACCTCTCGGGGACAGTGGTCACATTGTCTCACCTCTCCTCCTACCCCTGCCAAATGTTGCTTTCCTCCGGTAATTCCGCCATGTAGCTCCCTACCACAGTAATTGCATTTCACCTTTCTTCTCTTAGCATCAACTAAGGACAGGTGGGTCCACCCCGGATCCTCCTGCCCTTACTACTCCTGTGTTTGCTGACGTCTAGCATGATGCTGCATTAAGACATTCACACACAAAAAGATAATTAAAATTTTAACCCTTAATTAGCAATTAACCCTTAATCACCCTACAAAAAGATTAATTTTTGACATGATCCCACCCCAAATTATTCAATGAAGCTTAATTAAGCTTCAATTGAGCCTAAGCAAACCGAATTAGACAAAAGTCCCAAATTTTATGAACTAATTAACCCTTAATTATCATTTAACCCTTAATCACCCTCGGAAAAAATCAATTACCAGCATGATCCCACCCCAAAATCTTCAATGAAGCTTAACTGAGCTTCAATTGAGCCTAAGCAAACCAATTTAGACAAAAGTCTCATTTTTATGAACTAATTAACCCTTAATTAGCAATTAACCCTTAATCACCCTTCGAATGAATTAATTACGAGCATGCTCCCGCTTCAAATTAGTCAATGAAACTTAATTGAGCCCTAATTGACCCTTACTAAACCTAATTAAAGAAAAGCCCCAAATATAAACTTCTAATTATGGTTTAATTAGAAGTGTTAAAAAGTTAATCATGGTTTTAAATTAACCTACAACACAACATTTAACCTACAACAAAAAAAATTTCAACAACTCAACCAAAAAAACACAAAACATAAAAAACCCTAAATTTACCTCCACAAAATTTACATCCGTAGTGGCAGCACAGGTCGGACGGTCGCTGTGGACAGTCCCCTGCCCCCTAAACAGCACAGCAGCAGCCCCCCGGGTGGCCTTGGGCCCAGCCGGCCCCACTAGCACAGCAGCTGGCAGCCGGCAGTAGCAGCAGCCCCCCGGGTGGCCTTGGGCCCAGCCGGCCCCACTAGCACAGCAGCTGGCAGCGGCTGCCTCCACAGGCCGCACAGCAGCTGGCAGCCGGCAGTAGCAGCAGCAGGTGAGGCAACAGCCTGCGGCAGCAGCAGCAGCTCCACGGTCAGGCACAGCAAGGAGGGGAGGGTTTTCGGCCGAAACTCCCCGAAAAGGTGACCAAGTGAACTCCCTAAAGGGCAGTTCACGTGAGTTTCGGCCGAAACCGGACGGTTTCGCCCGAAACCCACATCGGTTTCGCCCGAAACCGATAAACTTAGTTTCGGATTGCTATAGTGATCCAACTGGTTTTCGTATCGGGTATGGCCGAAACCGATACGTTTCGGCCGAAACTGCCAACCATGGAACCCTCCCTCCACTGCTCGAGCCAGACCCCTGACCCTGTTGATGATGGTCTGCCGTCGGAGCTCTGTAGGAGGGCTCCAGATGTCCCCTGCGGCCACAATGGAGTACCACGACGTCTCCCTTGACCCCCTGAAACCTCCACCGGAGGTTTGGCAAGCCCTTCTCCTGAGGGGCACATGGTTCGCTGTCAAGGCAAACACCAGAACCCCTCCCTCACGCATGGCTCCTAACTATTTAAGTGTTAGATGGACTTTGCTCAAACTTCCTTACGACTCCATTCCAATCCTCAGTTCTATGAGGCCATCAGATAGTGGCAGTCCCAGATATTTAACTGGGAATTTAGAAGTTTTGCACTCCACAAGGTCAGCAATGTGGTTAAGCTTCTCTTGAGATAAATGGACTCCCAAGACTTCAGAATTATCATAGTTTCTTTTCACCCTGTAACGACTTCTATCACAAGTAGCAAGTTATTTAAGTTCTGAACCATGTGGTCTTGACCTGTGGTGAATAAAAGGGTATCACCTGCAAACTGTAGATGGGTCATGGGTGAGCTGTAAGAAATTCCTGCCAATGAGAGTGCCATCAACCAATCCACAGTCTGCAGTTTCATTCCACAGAGAGCTGAAAATCTGAGCAATGAGCAGAAAGATAAGGGGTGAAATTGGGTTCCCTTGTCTAAGGCCCCTAGAGCTTCTAAAGTAACCACATGGCTCTCCATGAGAATGCAGAAACAAGCCATCGAAACACAACCCATTACCCAATCAATCCATTTATTTTTGAACCTCGTAAGGCCAAAAGTCTTAATGATGCATTGTCAACTGACTCTATCATATGCTTTTTCAAAATCCAACTTAAGAATTGCGCACTCCTTCGCTTTTTGGTCATGAAGTGCCGCATAAGCTGCTAGATAGTTATTCAGGATGAATCTTGAGTGTTTTATACAAATTGGCCTCCATATATTGGACATGATCAGTGTTTCCGTCATTTTCTTCCTTCGTGGTCACTCAAATAGGAGAAAACACATCGCCTCAAATGCCTAGGCAACTCGACTAGGCACTTGAGGCTGAGGCAAGCCCTTGGTCCCCTTGCTCACCTTTTGTCTTTTAACTACATAGAAAAGAAGATTAAAAGTTCTTCGCCAAAACTTTTCTCTGCTGGTTTAAAGCTTATGGAAACACTTAAGATGTTAATTGGATTACATTTGGAAGGTTAAGTTATAATGTTGACAAAAGTAACTAAAGGACGTTTGCATTGAGATTAACAACTCATGTCGAAAGGTGTTCCAAAAATAATGTAGCCAAACTTGTTATTTGACTTTCCTGAGAAATACTATGATCCCTTGCCACCAAGTAGGTAAGCAAAAATGAGAAGTAAAAAGAAGTGACCTTCAGTACAAGACAGATTGCAACAATATTTTAAAACCCTCAATATGAAGTCTTTATACTTAATATTAAAAAGGCTCTGTGACAGGTCCTCCCTAGCCATCCATTCATGCCCCCAGCGCCTGCTAGTGACAGGCCCTGTCAAAGGCACTGCCTAGTGCCCACCCATATTCTTGCATCAGCCATCACTGGGACCTGCCAGGTTTCTTCTTTCTTTCTTCATCCTTCTTCCTCTCTTCCTTCTTATTCTTCGTTTTTTTCCCTCCATTGGGTCCACTTGTCATAAAGGTATCCACTGACCTCTTTTGCTTATTCTTTATACATTTCTGAAATGATCAAACTCGACCAGTAAAAACATTCCCAAGGAGATGTATTTCCCATGTTAGACCACATTTTTCTGCAACTATGATCCAAACTCACTTTTTCATTTTACTACCATTAACAGCATATAGAAGTTTTTTAATTTTCCATCTTTCTTGTGTCTCTTAGCATCCACAAATGTTCCTCATTTCTGAATAATCTTCTTCGATTTATTGTACCTTTCATAATTTCTATATCTTTCTCTTGTAAGGCAACTTCTGTTCAAATATTCCCAACACATAAGACCTGCATTGTGTAATCTTCTTCAGGAAACCTGCAATATTGGACTTTCTCTCTCTAGCCTTTTCTAGAGAGAGAGGCTCGCGATGCCGAGTGCGTCCAGGGTGAACCGTTTCCCTTCGGGGGGCGGAGGACCTCGTTGGAGTTGAATGCTGGGCAGGGGGAGGGGACAGGGCCTCATCTGCTTTTGCTGTCGGCAACTAGGCCACCTGCAGAGGTTACGCAGGGCCTTGGTGGGGAGTAGCAGGCTGGTAGGGGGTAGGCCGGGGGGTGGTAGATTCTACGCAGAGGTTGTGAAGCAACGGCCGGCAGTCAAGCTACTACCGGTGAGTGGGGAGCCAGTGTTTTTAGGAGCACTCACACCGGAGAGCATGTATATGCTATTAGAGTGGCCTCATCGGTGTGTTCGGCTGTCTCCTCTGCAAGGGGCGTTGGAAGTGGATACGGCTAAGGCGCTGCTGGACGACCAGTGTGACGAAGGCGGGGGAATGGGTGGTGTGGAGGGTGAACAAAGTTGGGCCTTTGGCCATCGCTGCTGATGTCATAGGGGCTAAGCAGGCGACATATGCTGGTGTGTTGGTGGCAGGAGGATCTATCCTCCGTATCCAGCCGTGGGACCTCGTACGAGGGACTTATTCCCCTTTGGGGAAGTCCTCCTTCTGGGTTTCTTTTGTAGGGGTGTCGATGTGCCCCTGCGAGGAAGCAGGAGTGGGTTCTTAGCCAGTGCGTTTGGTCAAATGGAGCCCGACACCTTCCGTCTCATTCTCGGGAGCAGAGTGACTACTATAGAGGCCATCATCTCCTTCTCAGCTCCGTCCCAACCTCCGCCGGCGATCCTCTTTTCTATTAGTGGCGTTGAGTTTATCGTTAGGGTCTCTTTAGGGGAGACAGTGGCGAAGGAGGAGCGGCGGCGGCGATGGTGTTAGGGGAGCCTCCGGTGGAAGAAGCCCGAGGCGAGGTTGGGGATGACAGTTTGGCGGTCGATTGGAATTCGAATCGCCGCATAGTGCAGGTGTTCTAGGTCAAGGCGGCTCGGACCGGGCCAGATTTGCCGCCCCCTCTGCTGGGCACGATTCAGGTAGCGGGTTACCGGAGTCGGGATCCGGGTCTTTTACCCGTGACACCGGCGCTTACCGGTTCGCCCATACCCGTTTTGAGTCATCTTCCCCACTCGATTTCGCCAACTGCTCGTCGTCTACAGCCGCTGCACATCCCGCCGGTAAAGGCCCACCCTCCGCCGACCGCCCTTGCCCCGCCGCCAGTTAGCCACCACCAGATCTGTCTGCCTTCCTCCCCCGTTCAGACGCAACAGGGGGGGGAGGGAAGCCCATGACGGCGACGGCGTCCCCTGCAATCATCGACGGGAAAGGGAAACGAAAGGTTGGGGAGACGACGTCGGTCATCTCTGAGGCTGCAAGGGGCGACGGTGTCTCCCTGTCTGGCCGGTTAGTATCGCAGAGTCTATAGGCCCCTCTGTGTGGGCTGGGTTCTGCGGCCCGGCAGCCCATAGACTCTGTGGTGGCGTATTTCGAGGGGCATGCTTGCTCCCTGTCCATGGTGGATGTCGTGTAGCTGGCCAGGACAGACGTAGTGGGCCCCTTCCAGGGGGACGAGCATCTAGAAGGTGAGGAGGCGGCTCCGGTGGAGGAGGAAGTTGTGCTCCAAACCTTACCGGGAGGGTCAGTGGCCATGCTCACTACGGGGGAGGAGCTGAGGGGGAGGCGTTGGCTGAGCAGAGAGGAGCTGAGGGAGATGGTGGCAGAGGTAGAAAAAATTATGGAGGAGAAGGTGAGGGTGTTGGCTGAGAAAACAGGGTTTTCTTTTGAAGTTGGGGCAGATAAGGATGTCAAAGGGGCGTTCAACAAAATCTACAAGAGGTGGTGTACGACTATCCTGCAGGAAGAGAGGGCGTAGCAAAGAAGAGAAAAGGAGGGGGGTGGCGAGGAGGTGCAGGAGAGCAACAATCTGTCTTTATGAGGATTGTCTCTTGGAGCGTTAGGGTGGTTGGGGGGAACGGAGAAGAAGATGGCGGTGAAAGAATTGGTTAAGAGATGTAAGATTGACATTCTTTGTATCCAAGTGACAAAGTGTGAAGGGGACGGTGAGTCTCTTCTGAGGGAGGGGGGGTAAACTCACAAAGGGGGTTGTAGTTCCGACAGTTGGGAGGTATGGGGGGATTATGGTTCTTTGGAATACCTTCGAGGTGAATGAGGTGGTGATGGATAGGCATGTGAGTAGGTAGGCTATCTATATTCACTTCACTAATATGAGTGATAACTTCTTATAGAATTTTACTGGGGTGTATGGTCCTCAAGGCAGAAAAGTCAAGCGGCTATTATGGGAGGAATTGATCAGCCTCCAGCATACCTCAAGGAGGCGTGGTGCATGGGAGGAGACATCAATGTGGTGGCAGCTCCGTGAGAGCGGTCGGGGGAGTTTGGCTATGTAGGGGAGATGGAGAACTTCTCAGAGTTCATCGAGGAGGCGGCTCTGGTGCACATCGGCATGTCACACAGGCTCTTTCGCCTAGTCCAACATGCGAGTAGATGTCTCTTGCTCGAGGTTGGACAGGTTATTAGTTTCTGTGGACTGGGAGGATCACTATCCTCATGTGCGCTTCCATTGGCTAAAGTAGTATCTGACCACAAACCCATTCTCTTGAAGACTAGCCAGGTACAGAACAAGCAGTTCTCCTTCAGGCTTGAGAGATTCTAGTTCAAGGAGACGGACTCCATGGACACGGTCAAGAGAGCTTGCCATTCGCAGGTTGTTGGGCACTCTGCCATGGCCATGCTGGCGTTGAGGATGAAGCATATTGCGCAAATTCTCAAGACCTGAGGGGCGGACAAAACCCTCCTGAGTAGGGCAGCCAAGGATAGAACTCTACAAGAGATCGAGGAGCCAGACCACTAAGAGGAGGTAGATTTTCTGGAAGCGGATAATAGGACCCTTCGGGACTCCTTGAGGTCTCAATTTGAGGAGATCCTCTATAGGGAGGAAATCTATTGGAGGCAGAGATCCACGAACAGATGGATTAGAGAAGGGGACAAAAACACTGCTTACTTCCAGTGCATCGCATCAGGGAGAATGAGAGTTAACACCATTTCTTGTATCAGAGTGGGAGGGATGTCTTTCTCTTCTGTTGAGCACATCAAGTGCTTAGCCAGGAACTTCTACTCCATGCTATTTTCTGAGGAGGATCACTTCAGACCCACGATAGCAGATGGTCTTCTCCCGTGCCTATCTTCTGAGGAGAGAGAGGATATTCCTTAGAGCTTTTCGTAGGAGGAGGTTCGTCAAGTTGTTTTCTCTCTTACAGGGGACAGAGCACCAGGACCAGATGACTTTCCGTTGGCCTTATTCCAACACTGTTGGGATGTCATCAGTTCTGACTTGATGGCGGCAGTTAGGGAGTCTCAAGAGGGGAGAGCTCACTTGGGGGGTATTAATAAAGCCCTCCTTGTCCTTATCCCTAAGAAGTAGGGGGCTCAAGATTTCAAGGACTTCAAGCCCATTAGCTTGTTGAATAGTACTAATAAGATCATCACCAAGCTACTAGTAGAGAGACTAGATAGAGTCATGGACAAGCTGGTCAATTGCTATCAAAGAGTCTTCTTCAGGGGGAGACATATACAAGATAATTTTTTGGTGGCCCGTGAATGCTAGCATGCCATGAGGTCTCAGTAGAGAAAAGGAATAGTCTTGAAATTATATTTTGAGAAGACTTATGACAGAGTTAATTGACTTTGCTTGTTCGATGTGTTGAAGAAGATAGGCTTTGGGAATAAATAGATTGGTTGGATCCAAGACTGTATCTCATCTGTTTCCTTTGTTATGCTAGTCAATGAGAAGCCTTCTACATACTTTTATGGCGGCAGAGGGCTCCGGCAAGGAGACCCTATGTCCCCCCCTCTTTTTTGTTTTGGTGACCCATGTCCTTAGTAGGATGTGACAGAGAAGAGCCTACACATTTCATTAGAAACGTTTAGGTGGTCAGAGAAGGGCCCCGCGGTCACCCACTTGCAACATGCTGACGATACTATCATTTTCTTGGCAGAGGGTGAACAACATCTTTATGCGACTAGACTTCTGTTAGAATTGTTGGAGAGAACCACTGGCTTGAAGGTTAACTTCGATAAGAGCTTGCTTGCTGAAATTAATATGGATGATTTGTCTCTCCTGCAGGCAGCGCACATCTTGGGCTGCCAGATTGGTTCTTTCCCCATTTCATACATGGGCCTCCCTTTGTCCCCAAGTGCATTGCGGTCTGCTGATTGGCTCCCTATTATTCAGAGGTATAAAGTAAGATTGGCTAGTTAGAAGGCTAGACTGCTATCTTATGGGGGCAGATTAGTTCTTTACATATCAATTCTGGACAGTCTTCATATCTACTTTCCTTGGATGTTCCAGATCCCGAGGACTGTGCTGCAGAGGATTGAGTCCATTCAGGGAAGATTCTTCTACCATGGGCGTGGAGGAAGGTACAGGGGATGGCATGACATCAGGTGGAGGAGGGTGACTGCTTGCAAGGAGCAAGGGGATCTGGGGATCAAGGATGTGGGAGTTTTTAATTTGGCCATCTTCTATAAGTGACTTTGGAGATTAGGGTCAGAGGATGATGGGTTGTGGGTGATCCTTGTCAGGTAGAGGTATTATAATAGGAGGAGGGTTTGGGACTTGGAGACTCCACCCATTTCCCAAACCTCTCCCATCTGGCGAGGCACTTTGACTTGCAGGGACATCATTTCCTCCAGCGTCCGAGTCTGACAAGAAAAAGGCAACAGGTGCCTTTAATGGAAGGACTGATGATGCAGTGAGCGCTCTTTAGAGGCGTCATTCCCCAACCTTTTTGTTGTCGTTGTTGACCCCTTGGGAATGATGGACAAGACTTTTGACCCCCACCTTCCAGGGGGCACCTGGGGGCCGACTTTCAAGAGAGATCTCAGACCGACAGAGTTGGAGGAGTTCCAAGAGCTCCTTCTTCACCTCCATGGCTTTGCCCTGCATCCTCTCAGGGAGGATGCGTGGACATGGACGTGGAGTAGGGAGGGGTCCTTCTGGGTTCGGACCGCCTACAACTTTCTCTCGGGCGGAGGATTACGCCACAGTCTTGCCTCACATATTTGGAAGCCGAGGAGCCTGCTGAAGGTGAAGATCTTCATTTGGAGGATTTCTCACGAGAGGCTCCCCACCTGTGACGGGCTGGTTTGCTTCGTCCCCGGTATCCAGTCGACCTACTGCTTGTGTGGGTAGGATGAGGAAAAGTTGGACCACATGTTCGTAGGTTGCTCATACTCACGGAAAGTGTGAGATATGTTGGCTTTGAGGATCGGATGCCATTTTGCCCGCCATATGGAAGTGCAACTATTCATCAATACTTGGGGTAGATCTTGGCCCCTCAGAAGAGACACGATTGTGTGGAGGTTGGTGTTTCATGCCACTCTGTGGTCCTTGTGGGGTGAACGAAACAATAGGCTTTTTAGAAGGGAGGCTATAGCTGAGGAGTCTCTTATTTCTTTTATTTGTGCTAGAGTGAGGAAATGGGCGGAGTTGCTTTGTAACGTGAATTCTCTCATCTCACCTCTTTTTGCATTGTTGGGGGAATAGTGAGATCCGCACCGCCTTGGTGTGATTTCTTTGTATAGAGATTTTTTGGAAGCTGCTTGACCATACTTGTACATCTCTTACTATTTTTGATTTAAAACAACTGTGATACTACCCACTTTCAAAAAAAAACTTCTTCAGGGAGTTAAAGACATACTTAATAATTGTTGATGTTGAATCCACAAAATCGCGGTGTTGAGATATACAGCCCAGGGTCATAAGCACATGAACCACAACTCATTTAACCAATACGGGACTATTGTCCAAGAGGGACTATGCCCAAATATTCTAACACTCCCCCTCACGGCCAAGATGGACCGTGGACATTAATCGGGTGGAGGTGACAAGAGGAGTTGGGCCAAGACCATGCTCTGATAGCATGTTGAATCCACAAAACCGCAGTGTTGAGATATACAGGCCCAGGGTCATAAGCATATGAACCACAACTCATTTAACCAATACGGGACTATTGCCCAAGGGGGACTATGCCCAAATATTCCAACAGTTGAGTTCGGCACATCCTGGATCCTCCATAAAAGGCATCCAACATAAGCAGCAAAGTAGAATGGCCTTGCTTGGGAAAATAGAAAAGCGTCCAATCAAATGTTTCACGTTCCCATAAAAGTGAGATCATGAACACACTGACATTTTGCACCTGTTGGCACCAAGCAACAGCTGCACAAGATCTGACAGATTTCCCGGTACCAAAAAATAGGAAAGGCGGAAAATCTATCCAGGCAAGTTCGAGGAGTGGCTGAGGTGCATGTAAGGCCATGGATACTTGTTTTTTCGGCATGAAGGTCTAAATTGCAAGGCCATGCTTTTCTAGTCATCCATCTGAAAATATTCCGTACCCTTCTATGCCACCAAAAACATGAGCAATGAACAAAAATTCGTTGACTGCTTTAGAAACTGGAAGCTTTGTTAGCACACCTCCAGATTCAGTTACAGAAGAAACAAACACTCGGGAACTACATTAGCATGCCAAGAAGAAACATTGCATGTGCACTCCTCCAAGAAGAAAGAGAAGAAAAAATATGAGGAAAGCAGCAGCATTACCTCTGAACCAGTGTATCCACTAGCACCCAGAACGCCAATACGAAGCTTCTGCTCTGGTTTATGAGCGGACACTACGGAAAACCTTACCCTCTGCCTCTCCACGTTCAAGAAAGTCCTCGATCCTCCCTGCCAACCAAGAAGCAAAAAAAAAAAAAACACTTTTTCTAACCCTCCACCCTTTTTAAGCACCGGAATCATTAGAAACCTACTTTGCAGGCTTTACCTTCCTGAAGAACCCATGATTCAAGGGAATCGAACCCAGCGCCACTGCCGTAGAATTCATTCTCGAAAGAATAGGAGGGGCAACGCCTATGAAGATGGAGAAAAAAGGAGAGAGCTTTTTCTTCCCTTTCAGATCAAAGTAAATAACAAAGAGTACACCGTCGATGTCTTAGTAATTGTGTTCCGCAGCTCAAGACACTGCAGCATTCTCCTGGTCTTCGACAATGCCCATTGTGTGAAGTGCGGGGGTTGTGGGTTTATGTAGCAAGGTCCTCCTGCGTTGGAGAGGGGCGGGTCCGACCCTGCCACGACCGGAGAGAGAGAGAGGAAGAAAGAGGCTGCACAAGGGGCCGTTGGAGCGGCTGCGCGAGGAATCAGAGATACTAGCATGCGAAGCTGCAAAGCCAGTGGGTGCGCTGCGTGGGGGGCCGGGGGGAGGGGTGGTGGCGAGGTAGGTGGAGCAGGCGGTAAGGTGTGTTGCAGAGGCGGAGGAGGTCTTCCCGGTGGAGGTCGTGCCTGCGATGGAGCCCTGGCCGGGCCGGCGGGGGCCGCTGCAAGGGGGAAGGAAGGTGCGAGGAGGCGAAGGGTCGAACGGAAAGCCAAACACTGACACTTGAGGAAGTAAAAGTAACATTTTTCTGACTTCCGTTTGGTAAAGTTTATGAATTAGATTCCAATCGCTGAGAATTCTCGACAAGTTTTTTCAAATGGGACAAAATGACATCGGTGCCTGCACGAGTGACTTTTCAACGAGTAGAGATGAACAGATTAACCGCATTATATATCAACGTTCGCAAAAGCTCAAGGAGGGGAACTTCTAGATATTGCCAATTACTTTTGGTGATGAATGATTCATTTTATCTCCGATTAATAATCTTTTTTCACACGCTCAAAATTGTGCCCAAGAGACATTTGACGGAAATAAAAATGAAGACGGCAAACTCATAAATGAGACGTCTTGGTCACTGCAAATAAAATTCATCTCTCAAATTTGATTCTAAGGCCGCGTTTGGTCCACATTTTCACATCACTTTCGATGCAAAAATCTCATGACCTATTTTAATGATTATCAAATGAACATGATGTGTCTCGACTTTTGAGAAGGAGCAGATTTACGGTGGAGAGATAAGTAGACATAAAAATGTCAAAGTTAAATAATCGCCGGAAGTATACCTCACTTGGATTACGAGGATTTTCGAATGATTACGAATCACTCTCTTATGTGCACTTCGTATGGCAGTAGATTTTAAAAAAAATTGAGGAAGGCCAAATTTTAACAAACGCGGCCTAACTCTAATAACTCACGCAACAGAATCTCACACTCTCCAATGATATGTTAGAGAGAAGATTTTAACTTTTTCAAAAAAATCTCAAGTCTTATCAAATGGTGCCTTATAGTTGTGTTTAGAAATAATATTGCACGTTGTAATTTTATCAAAATTTTTAGAGAGACTAAGATAACATTTGGCAACGTATCCATGCGTGACTTTCGAACGATAATCTCCCGATAGCATTTAATCTTCATCAAATGAGTGCAGCATTTTTTGATTTTCATGCATATGAGATTCAGCCAAGGAGAGAGAACCTAACATAAAAATGTTCAACCCTCATAATTTCTCAAAGTAACCTCAGTGTTGCTTACGAGGATTTTAAATGATGGAGAATCCCATTTCTCCTGCACATGTGTACGTTCACTAGATTATTTGGAGAATGAAAAGGTTACATGCATTATCAAACGCAGCCTAAGGATGCGTTTGAAAACGAGATAAGAGCAGCACATTTTGAAAAAATCCATCAGCCGTACTACATACACAGTATGTTGGTGATTATCAATCATTTAAAATCCTCATAATCAACTATGAGGCTGCTTCGCCAGATTAAGAGAACTCGACACTTTTGTGTCTAGCTCTCTTTCTTCCTCAAAATTTTTTTGCACGGAAGCCAAGGCAAGCTTTGCCCATTTGAAAAAAAATAAAAATTATCGGGTGATTTTATCTCGAAAGCCATGCCCCAATGCGTTTAAGGCCCCATATGGCAACACTTCAAATTATGGATTTTCTCCATAATCCTTTAGAGAGGGAAAAAGCTGGTGGAGACCATTTTTTGGAGATTATGAAAAGTGCTCTCTTTTCTCCCTATCTCTCTCTAAAACTCATAATCCAGCTTTTGAATAATCTGATGTGATAATGGTACATTTGATGAGACTTTTGAGGGTGAAGATTTCAAGGTCATAATTCACCCCCTATTGTATTCCCAAGCAAGACCTAAGGCTTCGTTTGAAAACCATTTCTACTGTGGCTTTCGAGACAAAAGCACCTGACAGGTTTTAAACTTTATCAAATGAACAAAGCATTATTGGGTTTTCGTGAGAATGGGATTTTGCAGTGGAAAGAGAACCAGACACAATAGTGCCTAGTTTTGATAATCTGCCGAAGCAACCTGAGAGGAGCTTATCAGGATTTCACATGATGAAAAATCTCTGACTCTGCAGGTTTTTGTACGGGTGTGAGATTTTAAAATTGTGTCCTTCGTTGATAGTGTTCCCAAACGCGGCCTAAGTTGACTCGAGGCATTTTTTAGATATTTTGAAATATCTTTGTCATTTTTCCTCATCTCTCTTTAAATCTTGAAATCCTCGGAAAATAAAAGTTGATGATATTCCAATAATTATAATCTCAATATCTTTCTCCAACATCATTTCAAAATGTAGTATTTGATCTCTAATGCTATTTTTGAAAATAAAATATTATCATAAATAAATATATATCAAGTATTTAGATAACAATTGTAATCTTAAAAATAGCCATAAGAATATTTTACACTCTATACAAATCTGTATTAATATATATTACAAAAATCGGACACACATCTTGCAAATTCACGTAGTGTGCCAACGTCATGTTTATATTTTTAATTATTTTTCTAAAAGATATCGTGACTATGACACCATTATATTTCGCAATGGTTTTTTTTTCGAGGAACAACCGTGTAGATAAAACTATGTGGATCAAAATAGGAATAACTATATATATATCTGATAATAGAGTGTATGTATATGCAAAAATCGAATAACATTGAGATATATACATGACCAATATAGTATGCGCTCGAGCATCATCTCTTAGTGTTAGAAATGTGGACTATCGAGCACGAATCATCCTGATTAATTGTACTCACATCAGCAACATTGTAACGACCCGAGAATCCGATTACCGGGAAGGCCCGATAACCCGAGACTCGCACCGCCACCCACGAGCCCGAAGACTCGGAAGGGTTAAAAAGGATGGTGTGGAGACTACACAAGTATCACAAATAATTACAGAAATTAAACAGTTATAACATTAAGCAGGAAATAAATTAACAGTTTACATGGTCTATAAAAGAAATTAACAACAATAACAATAGTCCACGACTAGTACAGTGACAATGAAGAAAAGTACAGCTACACGGGGCATCCCCCGGCTCTGACCTCTGACACTACCTCTAGGCACCCGCACCACGCTGCACCCCAGACGCGCTCCCCCGGGGCGGCGCCTCACCTGAAATACGGTGAAAACACGCAGGGAATGAGTCTCGGAACAAGACTCAATAGGGATCACTCGAACCATACCTCGTAAAACGAGAAACCACTACACTAGTGGTAAGAGAGTACCTCGGAAACGGAAGCCCCGTACTCTACAGAACAAAGGTCCCATGGCACGCAAACCGACACATGTGCCAGGGTAAGAAGACCGAAACTCAACCGCCAACCCGACAAAACCCGAAGGTCGGAAACGCACGACTGACAAACTGCCACTCCGTACTCGACAGGAGTACCACCCATTAGAAGCACAACCGGTAGCGTCCCCTGACGTCTTACGCCGCGCCGCAGGTGAACTGCCTGGCGTGGTAGCTCCTACCAGAGGCGCGAACACCGTACAAGTAACTACAAACAAGTGACTAGCTGGGGTCATGTCCGTCGACGTGCGTCCACTGTCCCCAACCACGTGTGCACACACAGACCACGCGTCCTAAGTCTGGCCCTCTGACTGGTTTTCCCCTGGCACTGGACTCTGATGTGACGAGGGGCCCGACGGTAACCAGTCCAAAACCATCCTCAGGGTAAGCCCGTACACCACTCCCTGGTGCGATCAGCACACGCGTACTGATAGGCTACGACTAGTGGAGGGTCACAAAGGAGTAGACTCTCGAGTCAACGGAAAACAACGTCCGAATCCAACAACGTACAGGAACCGCGTCCCCTCACCGGCCCCGTCGCACGGTGGCCACAGTCGGAGTAAAAACGGGGTTGCCACCCTCATGGGGCAACCAGGCATGTGACGGTCCACCCTAGGGCCGTCACAAGCAAGTAACGGTATAGGCGAGACCGTTACATGCGCCTAACGGCTCAAAACAGACCGTCACACGGTCAGAGGGGAAAGGGATGTAACGGCCTGGTCCAGGCGCGTTACAAGAATGTAACGCGCTTGGCCCCATGCGTTACACACCCCCACGCTCTCAAAGTCAAAAGGGATGTAACGGCCCAGCCCGGCGCGTCACATGCATGTAACGCGCTTGGCCCAGCGCGTTACATGGCCCTCACACTTGGGGTGAAAACAGGAAGTAACGCGCCTGCCCCAGCGCGTTGCACGCATGTAACGTGCCTAGCCCGGTGCGTTACATGGCCTGACCCCCAACAGTCACAAACCAACGGTCGAAAAGCCCCTGACGGCCCTACCCAAGCGCGTCATAGGCAAATGGCGGTCTATCGTGAGGCCGTTACAGCCCCCGACCCCCAAAACACTACTCAGGAATGTAACGCACCCCTCTAGGGGCGTCACAATCATGTGACGGTCACTGGAGTGACTGTTACACACCCCCGAGCACGCTACAACGGGAAAACCCCAAAAACTTCGACCACGCCCACGTGCCTCCACCGGAGAGGGGGAAAACAAAGGGGAAGACCCTTGGGGACCCCTAGCATGCATCTAAGCCATCCAAACGTGAAATCGCGGGCTAAAACCATAGATCGGGCGAGCTCTCCCCAAATCATGGAAAACCCCAAACCCGCTCAATCAAGCCCCTCTCGGCCTCCCCGCGGCCTACAAACCACGGAAATGAACGGCAAGAGGCTAAGGAACATCACCCTACCTCAATGGAGCGAATGCTCCGCCGGATCGCCCACAAACCACGAATAACGCCTTTGGAAACCCCGCCTCCTCACGCTTCCCACGCTCGCCGCACGCCCCCACGATCGCCTCACCGCCGTCCACGTCGTCGCGCCGTCGCCCCGCCGCTGTCAGCAGCCGGAGAGGAGCTAGCCGCGCTCGAACGGGAGGAAGAGAGGGAGAGAGGGAGGGTTACGGTGGAGGAGGAAGGAGGAAGAAGAAGAAGAAGAAGAAGAGGGTGGGGAGGAGAGAGAAATAGGGGGTATTTATAGGAAATCCGGAAAATCCAGAAAATTCCAAAAAATAGAAAATTACACCCTCGGGATTCTCGGAACGCACCGATCGTAACGGTACCACTCGTGCCCAGGTGAACGGCCCGGTTCACCCGCAACGAGCTTCCGAAGTAAAAGCCGAAACACACACCGGAAATCAGAAAACACACACGGAAAAGCCGTGGAATGCCTCCGGGCCTCCGAAACAACTCCGGATCGCGCCGATCCGAACATGAAAGATGTCCGAAACGAAATTTCAGACACAACGAAGCCAGACACTCGGAAAACCAGATCCGAGACCCACGAAGAAAGGATCCGAAAGGTCCGGGATATTACAGCCCTCCCCCCTTAAGGAATTTCATCCTCGAAATTGAGAACAACCAAAGGGGAAAGAAGAGGAAGACTCACTCAAACAGATACGGGAATTGCTGACGCATCTCGTCCTCACGTTCCCACGAAGCCTCACCACCAGAGTGTCATTGCCACACGACATTTACCAAGGGAATAACCTTGTTCCGCAGGTGCTGCTCTCGCCTATCCTCCACGCGGATCGGAAACTCTGGGAGAGAAAGATCTGGAGTCACCTCAGGCCAAACAGAAAACTCGAGCACATGAGAGTCATCGGGCAAATACTTCCGCAACATCGAGACGTGGAACACGTCATGCACCGACGCCAACTCAGGAGGTAACTGCAACCGGTAAGCAATCTCACCGATGCGCTCCACAATCGCGAAAGGACCAATATAGCGGGGACTCAGCTTCCCACGCCATCCAAAACGCATCACCCCCTTCATCGGAGAAACTCTCAAGAACACATGATCGCCCACGGCGAACTCGAGAGGCTGCCTCCTACGGTCAGCATAGCTCTTCTGCCGACTCTGGGCCGCCAACATGTTCTGACGAACCAGGTGCACAACATCCACACATTGCTGCACCAATTCCGGTCCCGTCAAAGCACGCTCACCCACCTCAAACCAATCAAGTGGAGTCCGACAAGGATGCCCATACAATGCCTCATAAGGAGCCATGCCGATGCTCGAATGATAGCTGTTGTTATAGGCAAACTCCACCAACGGTAGGTGATGAATCCAACTCCCCTGCCACTCCAGGCAGCAGGATCTCAGCATGTCCTCCAAAGTCTGAATGGTCCTCTCAGACTGACCATCTGACTGAGGATGATACGCCGAGCTAAATGCCAACTCCGTGCCAAGAGCTCGCTGGAAACTCCTCCAGAATCCAGAAGTGAAGCGCGGATCCCGATCCGACACGATCGAAATGGGAACCCCATGCAACGGCACGATCCGCTCCACATAAAGACGAGCTAACTTAGACACGCTCCAGCTGACCTTGACCGGTAACAACCGCGTCACCTTCGTCAGCCGATCCACTAGCAACCAAATATTGTCCTGCCCACTCGGAATCCTCGGCAATCCCACCACGAAATCCGTGGTCACATGGTCCCACTTCCAAGCAGGAACATCGAAGGGCTGGAGAGTACCTCCTGGTCACTGATGCTCCGCCTTCACCTGCTGACAGATCAGGCACCTGGCCACAAACTCTGTGACATCTCTCTTCATGCCAGGCCACCAGAACTGCCTCCGCAAGTTCCGATACATCTTCGTCGCACCCGGGTGTACGGTGTACCTGCTCCCATGAACCTCGCGCAACACCGCACGACGAACCTGCTCCTCCGCTGGGACGTACAGCCTGCCGCGAAACCTAGCAGCGCTATCCTCACCCAGCTCCACATCAGCCATAGCTAGAATCCGAGGCAACTCAGGGTCTGCATGCTGAGCCTCTATCACCTGACGACGGATAGCAGGAGTGACAGTCAGACTCGCAAGCACTGCCAACCCTGGCTCCTGGGGAATCTTGAGCCTGAAAGATACCTCGGGCACTTGTTCCCAGAGCCTCCACTTCCTCAACATCAAGGTACTGACCGCAACCTTCCGACTCAAGGCATCGGCAACGACATTCATCCTGCCCGGTTGATAAGACAGGGTGAAGTCATAATCCTTCGTGAACTCCATCCAACGCCTTTGCCTGAGGTTCAGATCTCTTTGCGAGAACACATACCTCAAACTCTGATGGTCAGTAAACACCTCGAACTTCTCGCCGTACAGACAATGCCTCCAGATCTTCAGTGCGAAGATCACCGCCGCCAACTCAAGGTCATGGGTAGGGTAGTTATCCTCGTGGGGCTTTAGCTGCCGAGATGCATAAGCCACCACTCTACCATGCTGCATCAACACAACACCCAACCCAACGCCGGAAGCATCTGTACACACCACAAAACCTCCCGATCCAGAAGGTAAAACTAACACCGGAGCCGAGGTGAGCAATCTCTTCAGTTCCACGAAGCTCTGCTCACACTCCTCGGACCAAACGAAAGACATATCCTTCCGCATGAGCCTAGTCATCGGGGCCGCAATGCGAGAAAAATCCTGGATAAATCGACGATAATAACCCGCAAGTCCTAAGAAACTCCGGATCTCCGTCACCGACCTCGGCCTCGGCCACTGCATCACTGTCTCGACCTTGGCGGGGTCCACGGAAATGCCATCACCAGAAATCACGTGCCCCAGAAAGTGCACCTCGCTGAGCCAAAACTCGCACTTGCTGAGCTTCGCATACAACTGGTGATCTCGCAACGTCTGCAGCACCACACCCAAATGGTACACGTGCTCCTCGGCAGACCGCGAATAAACAAGGATGTCATCCACGAAGATGACCACGAACTGGTCCAAATACGGATGAAACACCCTCTGCATCAAGTCCATGAAGGCTGCAGGGGCATTGGTGAGCCCGAACGGCATCACCAAAAACTCATAATGCCCGTACCTCGTACTGAACGCAGTCTTCTCCACATAGGACTTGCGAATTCTCAGCTGATAGTAACCGGACCGCAAATCAATCTGCGAGAACACTCGCGCAGACTGCAGCTGGTCGAACAAATCATCAATCCGCGGCAACGGATACTTGTTCTTAATGGTCACTTCATTCAGCTGCCGATAGTCAATGCACAAGCGCAGACTACCGTCCTTCTTCTTCACGAACAACACGGGAGCACCCCAAGGGGAAAAACTAGGACGAATATACCCCTTGGTCAACAGTTCCTGCAACTGCGCCCTCAACTCCCTCAACTCAGCGGGGGCCATACGGTAGGGAGCCTTCGCCAAAGGTCCCGTACCAGGCACAACCTCGATCACGAAATCGATCTCCCGCTGGGGAGGTAATCCAGACAACTCCTCGGGAAAAACGTCGGGAAACTCGCACACCACTGCAATGTCCTCGACATCCGGCTCCATCCGGTCAGACACAACCACGGACGCGAGAAAACCCTGACAACCTAAATTAAGCAATCGACGGGCTCGAATAGCAGAGATAAGGAATCGAGAAGAGGCGGAACGGATACCTTGGAAATAGAAGGTCCTCTTGCTCGGATGCTGGAAGTAGACCCTCTTCATTCCACAATCCACCACCGCTCCATGGGTCTCGAGCCAATCCATGCCTAGAATCACATCATAATCCCGAAGCTGCAACGCATACAACCTGCTTGGCATACTCCACCCATCGATCCAAACCGGAACCTGATCGAAGCAATACGGAGTGATCATAAAGTCATCCGAAGGCAACTCTACTGCCAAATCACAGGACAACTGGGTCACCGGCTCCTCGACGCTCGACGCGAAATCCTCCGAAATAAACGAATGAGACGCGCCAGAATCAAAAAAAACCCGAGCCGCACAAACCAAAATCTGAACGGTACCTTCCACGAGCTGCGACGCCACTGCTTCTGCCCTGGTCATGTGCGTGATCTGGCCCCGAGCCTTCTGCCTGCCTCCCACACTAGCTGACCTGGGTAGCGGCGGATACTGTCCTTGTTGCTGCTGCTGCCTCTGCTGCTGGGGAACCTGCTGCTGCTGAGGAAACTGCTGCTGCGGCGGCCTCTAAGGATAGTCGCGCGCCATATGCCCTGACTGGTCACACCGAAAACAGATGATCGGCGCCGTGCACTGCCTGCCTGGGTGGGTCCCACCACACCGTGGACAAGGTCCTCGCGATCCACCCACTGATCCCTGACGCTGCAAAGGAATCGGCTGTTGTACACTACCCGATGAAGCTTGCCCCTGATCCTTGGACTTCTTCTTTCGGAAATTCTTCGCGAAGAACTTCTTGACCTTCGTGCCAAAGGATGCAGGTCCCGTCACCGAAGCTGTCGATGCCGGTACTCCTGAACCACCCGGCGCATGCTGGAAAGAACCTTACTGCTGGGTAGCCGACTGCTGGCTGCGACCTGACAAGGACTGCCCCTGGCTGATCGGTCCTCGGATCCTCTGCATAGCCATCTCTAACGAAGCCGCAACACGAGACGCTGTCTCTAGATCAGTGGCCCCGTTCGCGATCAAATGGTGCCTCAGCTCCAGCCTCAAGCCCTGCACAAACTGCGCGGTCTTCACCCTCTCATGATCCATGATGTGAGGTGCATACCGACCCAGCTCGACAAATCGGGCCCTGTACTGCAACATGGACATGTCACCCTGCACCAGCTCCAGAAACTCCCGCATCCGCTGCGTAGCAACATAATCTACAGTACGTACGCTCGAAAGCACTGACGAAATCATCCCACTCGATCTGCTCAAGTGGACGAAGCTAAAAAGACGTCTTCCACTCGGAAGACCACCACCTCCGAGCCGTACCCTGCAACTGGTTGTAGGCCAACACCACTCTGTCCTCGGCAGCACTCTTCACAGAATTGAACACCCGCTCCATCTCATCGAGCCAATCACTAGCCGCATCAGGGTCTGCCTGGCCGCTAAAGTAAGGTGGATGGAACTGCATGAAGTCCCTCACTGCTCGGCCTGGCCCACCCCTGACTGACGAGCCCTCACCAGCCTCTCCGCCGAACTGCTGAGACATAAGCTGGTACATGCCACGGAAGAAATCCTCGGCCCCTGGAACTCTCGCAGTATCCGCGGCCTCGGTAGCCCCCGGTGGCGCTCTACTATGCTCCTCCTGGTCCCTCTGGACCCCCTGCTGGATCTCCTGGCCTCCAGCCGACTGCCCCTGCTGAGAGCGAGAGCTCCGCCTCGGCGCCATACTCGCTCCTAAAGCACAAGACAGAAAACACGAAAACGGCAAGGTCAAAATAAACCCGCGGTGCCCAATGCCAGCGTCACCTATACATCATTGCTGTGGACTAGTGGACCACTACAATTACCTATGATTCTCATGTAATTCCACAACCGCGCTCTGATACCAGCTGTAACGACCCGAGAATCCGATTACCGAGAAGGCCCGATAACCCGAGACTCGCACCGCCACCCACGAGCCCGAAGACTCGGAAGGGTTAAAAAGGATGGTGTGGAGACTACACAAGTATCATAAATAATTATAGAAATTAAACCGTTATAACATTAAGCAGGAAATAAATTAACATTTTACATGGTCCACAAAAGAAATTAACAACAATAACAATAGTCCACGACTAGTACAGTGACAAGGAAGAAAACTACAGCTACACGGGGCATACCCCGGCTCTGACCTCTGGCACTACCTCTGGGCACCCGCACCACGCTGCACCCCAGACGCGCTCCCCCAGGGCGGCGCCTCACCTGAAACACGGTGAAAACACGCATGGAATGAGTCTCGGAACAAGACTCAGTAGGGATCACTCGAACCCTACCTCGTAAAACGAGAAACCACTACACTAGCGGTAAGAGAGTACCTCGGAAACGGAAGCCCCGTACTCTACAGAACAAAGGTCCCATGGCACGCAAACCGACACACGTGCCACGGTAAGAAGACCGAAACTCAACGGCCAACCCCACAAAACCCGAAGGTCGGAAATGCACGACTGACAGACTGCCACTCCGTACTCGACAGGAGTACCACCCACTAGAAGCACAGCCGGCAACGTCCCCTGACGTCTTACGCCGCGCCGCAGGTGAACCGCCTGGCATGGTAGCTCCTACCAGAGGCGCGAACACCGTACAAGTAACCACAAACAAGTGACTAGCTGAGGTCACGCCCGTCGACGTGCGTCCACTATCCCCAACCACGTGTGCACACACAGACCATGCGTCCTAGGTCTGGCCCTCTGACTGGTTTTCCCCTGGCACTGGACTCTGATGTGACGAGGGGCCCGACGGTAACCAGTCCAAAACCGTCCTCAGGGTAAGCCCGTACACCACTCCCTGGTGCGATCAGCGCACGCGTACTGATAGGCTACGACTAGCGGAGGGTCACAAAGGAGTAGACTCTCGAGTCAACAGAAAACAACGTCCGAATCCAACAACGTACGGGAACCGCGTCCCCGCACCGGCCCCGTCGCACGGTGGCCACAGTCGAAGTAAAAATGGGGTTGCCACCCTCATGGGGCAACCAGGCATGTGACGGTCCACCCTAGGGCTGTCACAAGCAAGTAACGGTCTAGGCGAGACCGTTACATGCCCCTAACGGTTCAAAACAGACCGTCACACGGTCAGAGGGGAAAGGGATGTAACGGCCTGGTCCAGGCGCGTTACAAGAATGTAACGCGCTTGGCCCCATGCGTTACACACCCCCACGCTCCCAAAGCCAAAAGGGATGTAACGGCCCAGCCCGGCGCGTCACATGCATGTAACGCGCTTGGCCCAGCGCATTACATGGCCCTCACACTTGGGGTGAAAACAGGAAGTAACGCGCCTGCCGCAGCGCGTTGCACGCATGTAACGCGCCTAGCCCGGTGCGTTACATGGCCTGACCCCCAACGGTCACAAACCAACGGTCGAAAAGCCCCTGACGGCCCTACCCAAGCGCGTCATAGGCAAATGGCGGTCTATCGTGAGGCCGTTACAGCCCCCGACCCCCAAAACACTACTCAGGAATGTAACGCACCCCTCTAGGGGCGTCACAAGCATGTGACGGTCACTGGAGTGACCGTTACACACCCCCGAGCACGCTACGGCGGGAAAACCCCAAAAACTTCGACCACGCCCCCGTGCCTCCACCGGAGAGGGGGAAAACAAAGGGGAAGACCCCTGGAGACCCCTAGCATGCATCTAAGCCATCCAAACGTGAAATCACGGGCTAAAACCATAGATCGGGCGAGCTCTCCCCAAATCATGGAAAACCCCAAACCCGCTCAATCAAGCCCCTCTCGGCCTCCCCGCGGCCTACAAACCACGGAAATGAACGGCAAGAGGCTAAGGAACGTCACCCTACCTCAATGGAGCGAATGCTCCGCCGGATCGCCCACAAACCACGAAGAACGCCTTTGGAAACCCCGCCTCCTCACGCTTCCCACGCTCGCCGCACGCCCCCACGATCGCCTCACTGCCGTCCACGTCGCCGCGCCGTCGCCCAGCCGCCGTCAGCAGCCGGAGAGGAGCTAGCCGCGCTCGAACGGGAGGAAGAGAGGGAGGGTTATGGTGGAGGAGGAAGGAGGAAGAAGAAGAAGAAGATGGTGGGGGTGGAGAGATAAATAGGGGGGTATTTATAGGAAATCCGGAAAATTCGAAAAATTTTGAAAAATAGAAAATTACACCCTCGCGATCCTCGGAACGCACCGATCGCAACGGTACCACTCGTGCCCAGGTGAACGGCCCGGTTCACCCGCAGCGAGCTTCCGAAGTAAAAGCCGAAACACACACCGAAAATCAGAAAACACACACGGAAAAGCCGCGGAACGCCTCCGGGCCTCCGAAACAACTCCGGATCGCGCCGATCCGAACACGAAAGATGTCTGAAACGAAATTTCAGACATAACGGAGTCGGACACTCCGAAAACCAGATCCGGGACCCATGAAGAAAGGATCCGAAAGGTCCGGGATATTACAAACATAATCCGAATATATATGCTAGCATTGACAATAAGATCGGCATCGAGTTATAGAGGTACAAATCTCACCTCACAAATAGCAAATATATCAAAATATCGAGCCTCTATGTCATTTAAAACTTCTACTATAAAGTCTCTAATATATGTGATGTGTGACAAATGAGTGGTGTAATGCATCATTGATATGTGCATATTTTTATAAGATGATTTATGTCACCCATATTATTTATGGGTTTTAATGTAAATAATTATTCAATTCTGGTAGTTAGTTTATTTCTCACATTAAATTTGAACTTTCGTGAAAATAATTAAAATTTGATGCATAAAATAATATGTGAGATTTGAAATACATAAAAAACAATTAATTATATTACTATTTATTTTTATTACTAATGATATTTTTGATATGTTTAATGATTATTTTATTATATTTATTCGGTGTAGCATGTCTTCGGTGAGATGCAACATGTGGCGTGAAAGGTTAACCCGTAGGAGAAAGTCCAGCATGAAAGTTGTTGTCACGTTGATTTTGGAGGACAGAGACGTGACTGGAGGAAGTTGGCGTTGAAAATGTTGACCAGATGTAAGATTTTTCCACGGTGGGAGTAGGCTCTCACGGGAGACGTGAGATTTTTCCACGGTGGAGGTTGTAGGGAGGCTGGAATGGGCTGTCACGATGCTGTCACGGTGGAAAAATTTTAAAAGTCACGGGAGACATGAGAGACTCCCATGTGGAAGAAATTTAAAATTCACAGGAGATATTCACAGGAGATATGAGAGGCTCCCATGTGAGCTCTCATGAGAGTGTTATTGGGAGAAATTTAAAAGTTACGACGCTCCCATATGGACTCTCACGATAGTGTTGTTGAGGTAAATTTAAAAGTCATAGGAGACATGAGAGGCTCCCATGTGGGTTTTCAAGAGAGTGTTGACTTTCACGTGGTTCCCACGTAGAGTTGGCTTTCGCATGACTGGGCTCCCTTGGTTTTCACATGGCTGGCATGGGTGTGGGTGAGATATGGTCACCACTTCTTATCCCCCTCTCGGTGGATGTGGTCATCTCCTATGAAATTGATAAATCTAAGCAAACTCTCACCATTATATTTTCTCTTCTATTGTTTGTAGAGTGGAAGAGGGTTGGTCATTACGTAAAGTGGAGGGGGGCTGGATTTTGCCATATAAAAGAGGCATGAAATGGCTGTACAAAGAAGCTCTTCTCTCTTTCTGAACTTTTCTTCCTTCCTCCTTTAGTTAGTTTTAGATTCCTTACCTGCTAAGAGTAGGGTAGAGGCTCTCTCCTTTTCCCGTATACTCTTCTTTCATTATCTTCTACCTCCATTTTCTTCTTCCTACTCTTGCTCAACACCGTTCCCTTCTTCCACCTTTTCTTTTTATTCTCATATCTTCTCCCTTCTTTCTCCCATCCTCTATCACATCTTCCTCTTTATCTCTATATTTTTTCTCTTTCTGATCTCTCTCCGAAGACGGCCAAGAAGGATGACTTCCAAAACTCCGATACGAGTGTAGGTAGTCGTCCTCAACGGCTCGTGAATCAAAGACTCGACAAGGACGGCGCCATCACCCCCATCACCATAGCCGCGACATCTTATTCCATTGTTCATTTTTTGTGCTATTTAGATTTTTTTAGGGTTTTAATTTCATTGTCGTACTTTCATGTTGTAGCCTTTATCATTTAATAACTAAAATAGTGATTTGATTTCCTATCTCTCTCATCTTTTTTCATTCCTCTTTATATTTCTCTCTCTTAACCCTTCAAATTTGTTAGATATATTTATTTCATATTTTTTAAATTCCGAAATCATATAACAATTCCCACTTTGTATTCTTAAAAAGGGAAACTTAACATTTTCAATTTAAATACCACGAGCTCTCTATGGATTCGACCTATGCTCACCATAATATTGAGTTCAAAAAATTTAAGATTGATAGCGCGCGTGTAATAATAACATACGCTTTCGCGATATCAATCGTCAAACATTATCTAATCGAATTGATATCATATCTAATCAATTGAACAAAAGTATCTATCAAAATGCTACCAAACAGTAACTAATAGCTTGATAATCACACAAATCCAAGACAGTACATTTATATGAGATGCATATAGTAAGTAGCGGCCCTGAAGGGATGAAGTGGATTCCAACCACTAATTGTGTGTCTATATCACAGTAAAGTGAATCAATAATAGATCGTCAAGAATACTTATCAATGACAAACTTAGTAATCCAATGGTCAAAATAGAGAGAACTATATATATCCGACAAGAGAGTATGTACATGTCAAAATGGAATAACATTGAGAGATATACATGGCCAATATAATATGTACTCAAACATAATCTCGTACTGCTAGAAACGAGGACTATCAGGCACGATTCATCTAGATCATCTACAATCTCGTTAACAATATAATCATAACATATGTGCTAGCGACGATAATAAGATCGACTTTAGGTTGTGTAGTACAAATGTCGCTCTCTCACAAAAAGTAAAGATATCCAAATATCAAGTATCTCTGTCATCCAAAGTCTCAACTACTGAGTCTCTAATATATGTGATGTGTGACTAATGAGTGATGTAATATGTCGTCAAATTTCTTATAGTTGAATTGACATCATATTTAATTAGTTGAACAAATTTGTTTCTCAAAAAGACCACTAAAAAATGACTAACAACTCGATGATCACGTCAATCCAAGACGATGAATTTGCAAGAGATGTATATAGTAAGTAGTGACTCTGAAGGGATGATGTAGATCATAACCACTAATTATGTGTCTATATCACAATAAAGTAAACAAAGAATAGATCGTCAAGAATAACTAATACCGACACACTCAATAATCCAAAGGTCTATGCCACTAACAAAGTCCGATCGATATATCCAAATGCATAGACTCCTAGGTACATGCATCACCTCGCCTTATACGTCAACTGAAGCCATCCTCTTAACTCCACATTATCTCGGTGTAGAATCCACATGGCTCTTTGCTTTAAGTGTTGTTTTGCGACGATCTCGCTGTCTCTCAACAACGAGCATTATTTTGCGACACTTTCAAAATATTAATCACATTCAAAATATTTTTTAAGAATAATGGATGAGGCTAAACGATCGATGTTTAATGACATTATTATGTCTATAAAAAGAAAAATATGATTTATTTTTTTAGAAAATACTGCATTAACATATCCCATGTCACTTTTTCAATTTTACTTAAACGATCTTTTAATAAATATTTATATAGTATTATAGAACTAACATTGATCGAGTAATTCATATTTCAAAATTGATAATTATGTATTTATTACATTTAGAATTTAGGGAGTAAAGTGAAATTCTCACAAATCTTTACTATTGATATCCTATTTTACAAGGAAAGATTAAAAAAGATACTTTGGTGTTTAGTGGTTCACTTGGAAAAAAATCAAGGAGAATGACATATCATATCAAGCTTTTTTTTAAAGTGGTTGGTACCATACAATTATATTAAAGTAGAAAGAGAGACTTATAAATATAGTAACTGGCTTTTCAAAAGATTTATTTACAAAAATTTACACATATCAATTTGATGTGACATCCACTAACTCTCAATAAGTCAAAAATTAAAGAATTATGTAAACTCACATTATATAAGACTGAATCCACTCTCTCACTTTCCCCGCAACTAAAGAAATAACTTTGTCTAACACCCTAACTGTCATCTTGAAGATTTCGTCATTTCTTTCTCTCCATTTGTATCCCCAATATTACGTGGAGAATGAGTTCTCGGATTAACTTATCATCCTTCATAATCTATCTCCCGTGTCATTTAACTGTCACATGTTGTACGCTGTAGTGTGACCTTTGATAGCTTGGCCATTACTTGTGCCAACACTTTCTTAGAGAACGAGCATATTAAGAAGAGATGATATATAGACTCCTATTCATGACCATAAAGGCCATGCAATGTCAAAATCATTGATAATAAAATAACCAACTTATTAAGTTAAAGTCAACCAACTCCTTAAATCAAGGATAATAGAAAATGAGAAATATGTATAAAGAGTTTTGATTACTAAATATATTTAAAAGTACTTATAAAATTATCTATATTCAAAGTCATTGTGAAAGTAGAAAATTTGATAATTTGATCGACGATCAAGTGCCTACTTATATCTTAATTTTCAGCTTAAGGATAATAGTATGAACCAAAATTGCATTTCATTTTTATTTTAAAAAATAAAATAAACTAATTTTTGAATCTTATATAAAAAATCCATATTTAGTATTTCAAAAAGGAAATTAAACATTATTTTATATATGATAACATTATACTTAAAAGGATGACAATTTAGTAGGTGATACGGAGAATAAGAAAAAAATTAGTATCGACATCTATTTAAAAAAGAGTAAGGCTCATTATACAACTAGGGTGTTGCACATCATGGGTGTGTAAGGTCTTTATTTTTTTATTTATTTAAATGGCCTCTAAAATACTCTAATTTGAGATACAAGTCACGTCACTATTTAATTATCAAAAAAATATAAAAAGAAACTAAATAAAATAAATAACATTTTACTTATTTTTTAAAATAAGCTATTTTATTTTTAAAATATTTAAATAATCCGGTGATAATGTATTTTACATTTTAAGTTAAGATATTTTGAAAGTCACTTTATTTTTAAAAATATAAAAAATTTAAAGATTTTTCACACACACAGTGTGTAATAAGACGAACTCTTTATAAAATGGGTTTCGATTCGAGAGTGACTTTATTTTTTTGTTTAAATTAAAAAATTTAAAGCAGCAAAGCGAACTCTTTATAAAATGGGCTTCGGAAGTGGGCCAAGGCCCGTTGGGCTAAGAGGTTTCATAACGGACAAGGGAACATCACGAGGGGCCGCGTTCTGCGAGAAGGGAAGACGCATCCCGGTCGCCTCTCCCCAGGTTCCCCCCGGCAACGTCATTCTGCATAGAAATTCAGATTTTGGAAGGTGAGCACCGTCGATCCTCCCTTTTCTTCTTTTTGAAATTTCCCATCGATGATCTTCGGCGCATTCCAGTTCGCTCCATTTTTTCTGAATTGCTGATCCGTCCGGTGTTGATTTCTGCGGGATTCGCCAGGACATCAGCGTTTGTGTGTTTTCACCTTGGTGGATCGGCGAGATGAACTGCGAGATATGCCATCTGAAAGAGCTGGTGAGCTTCTGAAAGGGCCGTGTATGGTTATTTTCGAGTTCTGTGCTTTCGATTAGTTTTAGGTTTTTTTTTTGTGGGGGGAGGGGGGGGGGGGCGTTATATGTTTTGGAAAGCCATCATGGTCTCAGTTCAATAAATTCAAATCTGTTTCTAGTGCGTTTTCTCTGTACAAACCTAGTTAACGGAATATGTGGTTAATGTAGGAGGTTGAGGTCTTTCAGGTCCGGGAAGTACTCCGCTGTAAGTTTCCTGCACCTTCCTTGCTTGAAGTTCTCGCAGTCGCCTACTGAATATTACAGTCTTACCGAATTTGTTCATTATCTCGACAAAAGAAGCAGCTAGAAGAGCTCGCGTGTCCTAGTTGTGATAACGGGTTCACTTGTTCGCTAGATTAATCCTTATATGTGGAATATGTCTTGAGGAAAATGTAAATTATAGACATCGTTTCTATATTTTATTGCTCTGTTCAAGGGGGTAGAAGGAATTACCAGGGGCTTACCAGATTTTCTCACCAAATTCCAACCGGAGGGGTCCAAGTGAAAACTTATACAAGGGTTTCCTATGGGAATCATTTTGGGCCTTTTCGGCTTATGGTTAAGGTTTGATCGAATTCTGAAAAGGCTGCAAATCTAGTATGGTCTTGTGATATCAGTTTGGTAGGATTAAAGAAACAGCTAATGTAAATTTGCATTTGATGTACACTTTGAGAACCAGATATATGTATTTGATGAAATCCTTTGATCCAAGTTGTTAAGTCAAATGGAATAGGTTATCAAAATTTTGCTGTTTACTTGGACAAAATACTCTACTATATTGATGATTGTTTAAAAAGGCGGCACCTCAAGGCACTAAGTTTTAAGCTTCAAGGCGAGGCACTAGAAAAATGCCTCGAGCCATGCTTCTCGGGCCCTGAGGCTTACACCTTTTGTTAATCGAGGTGGTATGTCTCAAGGCATTCACCACCTCTAGACATTTACTTAAGACTTATGCACCAATTGAGAAAGTGATGTAGGGAGATGTTGTGACTTGGACTCAAGGCTTATGTTGCTTTTATTGTCCTTGAGACATGATTCAGTGCTGTTGAGATAGCATGGATCTATCATTGAGTTGAGATGGCATTAACACATGAAAATCAATATTGATTTTAGCTCTTTTGATGGTTTTCTTACACCTTATTGTGCCTCAAGGCTTATGCCTTACGAGGCATACAAAAAGCACCTCACAATTGTCTCAAGACCTTTTAAACTATGCTGATGACATACTTATAGTTAGAAAGTTTCTATTGTGATGATGAATTTGTTATTTCTATGCCTTGAATTTTTATTTTCTATTTTTTTGCTGCAGTCATCTCAGTTCTCTTGGTTCCCATGCTTGGTTAATAGGACACTCACATTATCAGATTTTAGACTCTCAGATTTTCAGATATCGTTCTATTGTGCTGAAAGTTTTGATGCTTACTCTTATTTTTTATTACATTTATTATATATTCACTCTTTTTTTTGCTGATTCTGCTATCTTGTATGGTTAGCAAGAAAGAACATTGAAGTTTATAAGTTGCACACTAAGGACATTGTTGTATAGGTTTCTCTTGCTTGATGACTGCATTCCCTTTGTTTGCTGCTTAGCATTATGGGCCCTTTCATGGTTGCTTTTTTTGCGTGTCTACAAATTTGAAGTACTAGAACTGATCATTGGTCTGCTCGGGAGTTTATCCCTGACAACGAATGCTTAACCTTCATTGCTTCCATGTGTATTCTATCTACTGTGCCTGAAAGATCGTACCATGTGATTTTGTTGTCAGGCATACTACACACTATATTGTTCCACAGAGCTCTAGGACTTATTCGGCCAAAGGATGTTGATTCTGAACATTTTGAGATCACTTATGTAAGTGACTTGTTTACTAGCCGTTGTGTGGAATTTTCACATTTGCCATTGCATGGTCTGGTTTGTATTCAGCTAATATGATATACTTGTTGAAGGCAATGGTCATATGCCAAGTACCTAAATCCCCTTGATTAACAGTCTCTTTCTATCCTTTTGGAGTTTTTGTTTTTTGAATCATAATCGTAAGCACGGTCAAATTCATGCACTGACATTACAAAACATTGCATGCTCCGTATTAGCAGTGTCAATGTTGTGTATGAGCATTTTGCGGTTGCCTTGATCTACTTGCAAACAAGTCTGTTAATTCTGTTTTTTGACCAGTTTTTGCAATTTTTTTTCCTCCTGCAAATAATTGCCGAGTAATATGACTAACCTACAGTATATGTTCACCAATCACACCCTCCCGATTGTCCTGACCATGATGTCATCAGATGACTAGTCACACCCCCCTAAGCTTGTTATTGTAGATTCGTTATCATAACAAATCCTTAACCCAACTGACCTTGCCTAAAAATAAAATACTAGAGGCACACACTAACTGCCTTGTTTCCACACTCCACACTGCCAGAAAAAACTAAAAAGAAAAGGGTCCTTTACCCACTCAAACTAGCAAATAAATTCGATTGTGAAGATTTTCGGGATACTGGGGTTCTTACTTATTTGGAGAGATTTCCAGCAAAATGGGTAGTCAAAGATATTTGGATTTAGGTTGGAAAAGGGGGCACATTCTTCTTTCAGGATGTGTGGCTAACAGATGATCCTTTGATAATTAACATTCCTGATTTGTTCCTTACTGCTGAAAACAGATGGTCTGAGGCAGCTGAAAATTTCACATCAGAAGGGTGTTGATGAGAGCCATTTAGTCCCACACTGGGTATTCATGAGCCACTCTGTGCGCCCATTAGTTCTTGGTCTCTCCACCCAGTAGAGTTTTGCGGCAGCAGTTGGGTTCGGTAAGATGGTACCATAGCTGGTCATTGAGTTTCCCCTATTTTGCCTTGCGGTTTCAGGGAGTGTTGTTTGCCATATGACTTCAACTGGGTTGGGGTTGGGGTGGTGGTGGCGGCAAAAGTCACAGTCCCACATCAGGTGTTAATGAACCACTCTGTGCCCATATTAGTTTTGGGTCTCTAACCTGTGTTCTGGTTGGCAGTTCAGTTCAGTAACAATGGGAATGATCTGACATGGTTGCCGAGGTTCAGAAGGAATCTGAAATATGAGGGTATATTACTGTTGACATAATTGTTTCGTTGCCATCTCAAAAGCTAGATATTACATAGTGAGACAAAGTTGTATGGAAGGATAAGAGAGGGAGAATTCATCATGAAATCATTATCGAGCCTAATTTGAAACAACAGATATGCCTGGAATAAAAAGAAGGAAATGTGGAAGGTCAAATCACCCCTCAAAGTCAAGGGTCTTATGTGGTTGCTTTGTAGGAAACACATAGTCAAAAGTCTTTAGGAGTAAATGGAGATGAAATGACCGCCACTTTTATTCCTTTTATTTGATTGATGAATAAGACAGATCACTTGATGATAAGATTTTTGGACAATATTGCACAAGAATCCTTGCGGTCTTTCAACACAAGACACATGGATATCGTTTAGAAACAGGACCACAATAATAAGGGATTCCTAAATCCAGAATTCTTCAAGTAGGCCTTGCAGGCGTTCGATCCAGGGAGAGATAGGGTGAGTGGGTGCAGAGGTCTTCATCATTCGTGTGGCCGCCACTGTTGTTGATCGAGTAGGTTGCCTCCACTGGCGGGAACAGGATCCTACTGCCCTTGGGAACAGGTCGGTAGACACACATCGCCATCAGAGTGGCCGGTGCCCAGTAATGGGTCAAGTCACTGATGTCTGACCCCGAGGGGCTGCCGGCTAGCTGCTGTCCTCCCTGCACCCACTCTCCCTCTGGCGGTGTTGTCTGAGGCGGACAGCAACCTGTCGCTGCCAGATCCCCCACCCTTTCCCGTGGTGCCTGCTGCCACACCCTCACCAGTAGGAGCCTCCTACCTTCCCCCTGCATCTGTGTGCGTGTGTGATTGGCTGGGGTGTGGGGTTTTTTTGGGTTTACACAAATGTTAACTCTAGAAGTTAACAGAATGGACCTAAAATTAAATAAACTCTAGTCAATGGAGCTCTTGTTAAGAAATTTAGTCCAAATAGAAATTAATGAGGTGCTACCTTTTTGGACTGGAAATTAATTTTCCCTTCTTCAAAACTTCTGACATGCCTTCTTCTGGACTGTCTGGGGAGAGAAATATGGCCATATTTCAGAATGCAAGTATCTATTTGACCGTATCTGCTTGACAGTCACCTTAGTTATTCAAGGGGTTATTCGATAGCTAAAGTCTTCCCTTCATGGTACATCCCAGTGTTCTTCGAAAACAAATCGTGCTCATAATTTTATTTATTCTGAAAGTAGCTACTAACAGTCTCTGTCAACTGTTTTATCATCCTCTTGTAAATGTATGGACAGTAGAACTATTTAATGCAGTATTTGTCAATTGAAAAATGCCTAAATGTCAAAAGAGATAAGATATACAACTTTTGGCTGTCCACTTGTAAAAGATGGACATGCCTTCTCACTTTCTAAAGTTCTAAATTGTTTTATCTTTCTAGGCTTACAACTTGTTCCAAACCCGAATTGGCCATTTTTAGAGCATGCTTGTTTAAATAGCTTAGAAATCATCTGTGTGCTTTTCAGTTTGTTCAGATCATCATAATAGCATACATGTATTTGGTTATTTGCCTAAAAGATGTGATTTTCTTAGTTTACCACTGTTGTTATACTTCTGTATTAATCTGAGAAGTTCCTACCAACAGGTTCAATGTGGGGATGCTGAATTAGAGAAGAAAATAGAGGAAAGAATTGACCATTTCTATGGTTGGGTGGAGAAGCATCCAAATAAGAAAGGCCAGGTTCGTATTTCTGTTTGAACATTTGGTAACCCTAATTTTTGAGTGTGCTCTATTAAGTTGTTGATGACCTAGGTTACACTTGTTCTAATTTTTGCAACTAAGCCTTGAGAAAGAAGGGAACGTGGATACAATCAAATTAAGTGCACGGGCTAACTGCAAGTATCCTCTAAATGTGGCTCTGAGTGTCAGATATAATAACCAAAGGCTATGTTCACACTTTCATTTCTCTGCTGTACTCTCTTGTACATTGTGGAACAGTTTAGGAGGTGAAAGCTACTTCATGGCTTCAGTACTTTTATTCTTGTTTTGGTGGTTCACTATCACCGTTGCCTTTTTGCCTTGTTGGAAATACCAATTGTTATTTGGTAAACCATGTCAAAAGGCTCATAGGCTTGTCCGTATTCTGACATAGGTCTCTTCCCACTAACACCGTACTCATTTCAAATGCATCCTGGGCTTTTATCAAATGTTTTTTTTTTCAACCACATACTACAGAGAATGCTCCAAAAGCAAGCCCGTCCGGTTCTATATAATCCTCTTCAATTTATAAAGCATGTTTATCTATCCAACAACAGAGTTCTATTTTATTAACTTATTAAGACTGGCGAGGACATGGCATTGTAATGTGCATCAGAATGTTTCAACTGTTTGAATGAGAGCTCTGACATGATAAACAAAAGGTGGTATGAAGTTTAGGATTTGTAATTTTTTTTTGGCTTCTGAGAAGATATTTTTTAGTTTCTGCTGCCCAGAGTAATCTTGGTTGTTAACTGTCCTGCATATTTCTCGAGAACCATTTCCACCTGCAGGTACTCTTATCATTCTATGAGGTCAAGAACAAGCAGGCATCGTGGTTCACTAACAAAGTTGAGCGCCTGTATTGGGAACAGTGGTACATAAATTTACACATAGTGCAGCCCAATGTCCATGGCAAGTCCAGTAACACCAAAACAGCTTTGGATCCTGGAGGTACCTAACTTGAGGGGCATGGCATAATGTTCCTTTTTCAATTTGTGACTCCGTGGTTGTAATACCTAAAATACAGCAGATTGTTCTTATGTTTGTCACGTCTAACAATTTCCTTCTATGCCAATGGCAGGACATAACAAGGAAGAAACTAGTTCTCGACGTGCGTCTCTAGAGACATCTCTACGGGAAGTCTTGTTTCAAATCATAAAATTTGTCAACGAGAAAAAAGATCACATTCCTCCGGTACCAAATCTTGATTGTGTCTCTTTTCCATACGAGATTACAGTCCCAAGGTCTGCACTTCTTTACCCTTCTTGTGATGTATCTTTCGTTATCTCGCTCTAGGATTGGCCAACCAACATTCAGCTTCAACATTTGAATTTATCTGAACTTGCGCTATTTATTATCTTTGTATTGAACGCTGACTTTGTATTTGAAATATTGCTGTCAGCCATTCTGATTCATCATTTGGCGTAGAAATACTCAAGAGAATGCTGCAGACGGGGCATCCCACCATGCTTAGCTGACAACAACCGGTGATGATGAGCATCCCTCTGTAATTATGGTAGAACTGCTTTCCTGACTTCTCAGCGGTGCCTCTACAGTGTTACGGGCGCCATGTATAAAAGAAATCAACCATATGTTTATGCCATCTAGAATTTCGTATGGGTGGAGATGACTGAACCCGACTGTCCTCGTTGGTTCAGTAACAGGGGAGCAATGGGTGCATGAACGCATTTTCTGATGTCTGCGTTGTACACACACGTTTCTTGCTTCAAAATATGTATATACACGATTTCTTTTCAAGTTAGACTGGAAGTGAACTGTTTCTCATGTTATTGTACAAATGGATTCTCATTAGATATCATTGCAAAGTATTAGCTAGGAGATGCCTGGAACTTAATCAATATATTGAAGGTATCTGACTCTGGTGTATGATTTGTGTTTGCCGGATGTTATAAATTGGTGGTCAAATTTGGAGAGTTTGTCTCAAAGACTTGAGATTGGAGGAACCGATATCCAGAAATTCTAACCTGTCTTGATTTGTGGAACTGCCTCAAGATAAAATGTGGATAAAAATGTAAAAACTTTAAATGTTATCTTTTACACAAATAAAAATAGCTGTAATTATTCCAATTGTTGATACTTTTGGAGTGTCTTGCTCTCCACACGAGTGAGACAGCAGTTGTAGGCGCTATTTCCTACCACTTCAAATTCTTCCATAATCTAAACATTATTTAAGTAGTGAAAAAAAACTAATTTCTTGTGATGTCAATTTTCAGAATTTACATTTTCCCACGAACCTCTACACTTTCAAACGAATTAATTTTTTGAAATTGCAAGTTCTTTTAGGGCATCTTTATTTTCCGAATAAGATAGGTAGAATGTTAAACCGATGTGAGAAAAAAATGTGGACTACACGTTTTCTCCTCACACTCGTGCCCCGTTAACGGAGACACGAATAAGACACTTCACCCCGTTATCAAATAACCCCTTAAGTCGCAACTTATCCATTTAAAATTTCCTAATAGAATTTTCACCTTGGATGGGTAAAGCCTCTCGAGTTTTTTCAAGATTACACTCCATATGTTATATTTTGTTCGAACCTCTAATTTTAACCTTAAACTCTCTTATCTTTTACATATTGAATTTAATACGTTTTTTACCAGTAACTCGTAGAACTGTCGGTCATACTTTTATATTATTTGTAATAATCTCAGTGCACCAACATGCTTGAAAAGACACCCAACATCATCTGTAAAATGCCTTATCCAATTATGATTGGTTTTTAATTAAAAGTTCTAAAAATATCTCTCATTTCTCCTAATTTTTCTCTCTCTCTCTCTCGCGCAAGCGCAATGCACAGGTCAAAAGAACATCTTTTGATATGGATATTTTCACGGAAACATTCAATTTTGTAGAGACCAGAATAGAATATTCAGTACATATTTAAAGAAAGTTAAATCTAGGAGCATTTTGACATTATTTTAATTTAAAATATTACTATAATAATATAAAAAGAAGAGCAATAATTCGGCAACTAAACTCCTGTGAAAATGTATTCATATTTTTCTTAAAAAATCATTTCAAAGGTGATAGATAGGTAAAAGGGGGAAGGGTGTGTCAGATGAAACTAGATTGTTACATGGCAGGTCCTCCAAGATCAGGCACTAAGGCAGGCGTTAGTCACAAAACGGTTCTGACGGGGCACCACACCGGAGGGAACGTGGTGACCAGATACGGTTCTGCTCCTCACCGCCCTCCGAATCGCCCAGCCACGCGGCGCCAAGTGCAGCGGCCAACCCGTCGCCCCTTCCTCCTCCGGCGACGACAAAGACGACCGCGGGCGGCGTCCTCATCTAGGCGGCAGACATGTCTACTCTCCCACGCCACACTCTCTCACACCAGTTCCGCCTCCCTCTGTTGATGCTCTCCGTGATTTCGTCCCATTCCCTCGCGTTCAACTCCTCCGGCTTGCCTTCCTCCCTCCTCCTGAAGGTTCTCTCTCTATCATCCATTCTTCTAGCAGAGAGATTTGAACAACCCTAATCATGTATTGTTTTTTTTGTTTCTTCTTGTTTATTTTTTGCAGGATGTGGTGAGGGGGATCGCCAGGAGGGAGCGGTGGGATCCCGAGGCAGTTAGGGTTCTTGGCGTGGATGGTGAGAGCATCAGTGTGGGGCGATCGCGGAGGCACGAGTTCCAGGTCCGCGTCGGGAGGAAGACGCTTCTGGTCTTCAAGTTCCCCGAGGAGGTGGGCGGCCCAATGGCCTGGAGGAAGCCGAGGAAGAGGGACGGGGAAAGAGCGTGGAGGTGGCTGGATGATGAGCCGGCGCAGTGGCCGAGGCCGAAGCTCAGGGGCTTCCATGTGGAGGGCCCGCTGGAGGTGAAGGCGACCGGCGACGACCGGTTCTCGCTCCTGCTTCCGGTGCGCTTGTTCGAAGCTCCCTGTTTTGCATTCAGAAGTTGGTGCCCCGTTTGATTGGAGTGTTATCTTGGACTTAGTATTAGTTTTGATACTCTGATGTTCTTTGTTGAATGGTGGTTCTATCTCTGTCAGATTCTAGGATAGAGCTTCGGGTCTAAATCCTCCATACCAAGGAAGGTGAGTTCCTGAAGAAAATCCTCGACGAGTGCTGTGTGGTGCAAGAATTGAGAGCTTGCATAGCTAACCCATTTGCAGCCTGATATAGTACTAGGTTTGATACCAATATTTTGAGAGTTTGCAATAGATGCAGAAGGAACTGAATGATGGAAGTCAAAGGGAAGGAAGAGAGAGTTAGGAGTGGCGAAGGGACAGGAGAGAGAGTTCCTCAAAATCTGAAACGTAACCTCTTTGATAGAGGTTCAGACCTGTAAGCGCTGTATTGGCGCTATAAGAATAGATGCTTTTAATACATAAATATGAAAACTGACAGAACATTACCAAACACCTACTTTTGACCACTACTGGTAATACCATCAAAATTGCTACTGATAGGAGTGCTTAGAACAATGACCAGACACCCTGTAGGGCATGGTTTTCTTTTTTTGGTAACAGACCAAAGTTATGGTGCCAACTTAAAATTAATAGTGACAGTTGTTTAAGTTGTCAATTCTGAAAATTTCAATAGAGCAGCTGCAAATTTTTGGGCAGCTCCAATGCCGTGTTGATTCCTTATATGAAATCCATGTGTAACTGATATCATGTTGCTGAATGTTTTTGTTATAGTTTGCTATATCTTCAATAGTAATTTTCTGCTTGTTAAGTGAGTTCGTGGAGCCATAAGAGCACAAACTATCATACTGTCAGTTTAAAAATGACATTGTAAAGCTGTTTTGACCTGATATCAAGATTTCTAATGCAAAGTTGCATCTTTGGAACTCTTGCAACATGTTAATCTGGGCACCTTTAGGGATAGTCATGAAATGATGAAATTGGTAGTTATCTCCTCAATTTGGAATTTTACAAATACAATTTTGCAACAGCTAAATTCTTGGTCACATTTTATTGTTGGTCGACTCATTACTGGTGATACTGGCACTGGCATTGCTGGGATCGAACAATTCTGTTTGCAACATATAGTGGTTACTAGCATTTTGGTGAGTCTGGAATTTGGAAATCTTTCAAAAGGTTAGAAACGTACAATTAGTGCATGGTGCTTCCTACATGAAATCATGTCCTTTGCAAGAAGGATCAGCAGAGTTCAGAATGGAGGAAAAGCATTGTGGTATCTTTCTTTAAAAATAAAGGAGCTAGTCAAAATTGCAAGAGTAATACTTGGTGCACACCAAACGGTAGTGTACACCTTGGGTGGGCACCAAGTTTTTTTATTTTTTATTTTTTGGTATTTAAGTCCTAGGTCGGAGCTGAGCTGAGCTGAGCTTTGCTACACGTCTGTACAAGGCACATCCCAATCAGATGACTAGAAAAATAAAAAATGAAAGACCAGCGTGGCCCTTTTTTTTACCATTCTTTTTCTTTTGATTTTTTTAGTTTGTTTGGGGTGTACCTTGTACGGATGTGTAGCTCGGCTCAGTCCCGACCTTAAGACATAAATATAAAACAATAAAAAACAATAAAACATGGTGCATACCTAACGTGTGTACTATCGATGGGTGTGCACCAAGTATTACTCAAATTGCAATGACTATCATGGAAATAAACTTATGACTTGTGCTATGTACTTTGGGAGAGAGACTAATTGGGAAGTGTTTCAAGTGCGTGACTAGTCTTTCGGAAGTGAGTTTGGTTTTGTGCTTAGTATATAGTTATTGAAGGAGAGGTATGGAGAGATGAGGAAAGATCCATATATGGTTTTCATCAATTTAGTGAAAACATATGTGCAAATTCTTTGATAGCCGATTTGATAGGCATTAGAGAAAAAGAAAGAGTCTCTAGAAGATATGTTTATATGATTAAGACATAAATGAGAGGCATTTACTAGTGTGAGCATTGTTGGCCAAGTTGGTTGAGTCAGCCCAAGTCATCAAAGCCTTCACTAGGCGACTCGGTCCAAGTCAGGCTGAGTCATAGCATACTAGGACGGAACCAAGTTGGTCCATCTCTGCGAGTAGGCCAACCTTGAGTGTGAGAACTATTTTCAGAGAGATGTGAATTTCCTACTACTACATGATTGCATCAAGATACTAAGTATGCATCCCTTTTCCTGGGGTATAGATGAAGTGACTTAATGTTTACATGATACTATTTGTGGATGATATTGTTTTCATTGATGATAGGGGAGTGCTTAGTTCCAAGTTAAAACATCAAAGGGATGCCATAGGGTTTAAAGGTTTTAGGATTAGTTTAACTAAGAGTATACAAAATGTAATTTAGTAACATAAGGATGGATCAACCATGTTTTACTATGATTGGTGAGCAAGATATTCCTAAAGGTATCCTAAAGGACGAATCTCACCTTTGAGATGGATCAGCTGGAATGTCTCCTGACTTTTCTCCTTGACTTCACTCCAGATGCCAGCAAGACAGACTCATGGGTTTGGAGATGGGACGCCAGTTCTCAGTTCGGTCTGTCTATTCTCTCCCATCTAATGGTGGACTGCGCCACTCTTTGGCACTGCAGATCCGGGCTCCCAAGAGCCCACTCAAGGTGAGGTTTTGATATGGAGGATCTCCCATAGTCGGCTTCCAACTTGTGATAGGGTGACACCTTTTCTCCAGCATATTTCTACCATATGTTGCATGTGCGGGGACGAGGAGGAGGACCTGAACCATCTATTCACGAGATGCCCTTTTACGAAGGGTATTTGGATGAGGATTGGGCAGAGTTTCCAGCAGCCGCTTGGGCATTTTGATACGGTGCGACAGCTATTCACCATTTGGCATAGGAGGTGGACTATTAAGGGCGATAAGATCATTTGGTGGCTTATCCTCCATGCCACTCTCTGGGCATTGTGGAACGAAAGAACTAATAGAATCTTCAAAAGGGAAGCGAGGCCGGAAGAGAGGGTTTTTGCTTTTGTTTGTGAGATAATGACCTTTTGGGTTAAGCACTTTTGTAAAGCGGAGGATCATAACTCCTCACTCTTTTGTTTTTGGGGAGTTGATGGGGCACACCGTCTTGGTGTGGTGATTTTTTGTAAAGGGGTTGGGTGCACTGTTAGTTCATTCATGTACATCCTTTTATTTTTAATATATTCATGGTACCACCCACGTTTCAAAAAAAAAGATATTCCTAAAGGTAGCATTTTTTTTGGTATCTTGGATCTTTCATTTGGGTTGGGGGGGTGTGCACCAGGGATAAGGACAACCACCTTCCTGGACCTTGAGGATCTGCCTCGTCACCCAATTGCCCCCCCTAGGTGACTGCCTTGACAACGATGGAAAGAACATGTGCAAAGATTGTGTGGCAAAGATGTGGATGTTGAGATGGATGTGTGGAAATACTAAGGATAAGATATGGAATGAGTGATGTGTGAGAGTTAGGAGTAGCTCTGATTGATGTGGACTCCAGAGAAAATTAGATGGTAAACGGGCTTGAGGAGGACCTACAATGAGATGGCTTGATTTAGGAATAAAGGGTACGATTTTCTAGGTTTAACTATGAATATGGTCCATAGTTGTCAAGGCGGGTGCCTAGGCGCCCAGGCGCTCTTGAAAGAGCAAGGCACTGCAGCGCCTTGTTGACATTGGAAAAGGCGACCTGGGCGGTCGCCCAGGCGGGCTAGGCACCCAGGCGGGCGCCTAGGTGCCCAGGCGGGCGCCTAGGTGCCCAGGCGGGCCAACCGTGACCGTTCGAACTGGATCCGACATAACTGGTTATGTACATTTTGTTAGAGATTAGAGTACCTATAGAGATGGAAAAATAATAGAGGAAGAAGAAAGGGGGAAGAAGAGATCAAGCCACAAGAACACCAAGATTTACGTGGTTCGGAGGCGATGTGCCTTCCTACATCCACGGCCGCAGCAGAGTTTCCACTATGATAAAACACACCCAGATACAATACAAAGAGAGAGTTCGCAACCCTTATATATAAGGAGATTAGGGCGCCCAACAGTCAGGGTACAAAAGACAATAATGCCCCTGCTATAAATATAAATTTTATTCCGGGGGCTCCGCCCCCGGAAACCCTCGCAAGGGGGGCTGCCCCCTTGACTCTCCCGACCTGACCGGGCAGGTCGATCTGCTTGCGAGGGCGCACGAGGGCGAGTTCAGACTCCAAACTCTAACACATTTAACTCTTTCTTTTTTATAATTTTCTTGACGTTATTATATTCTTTTATAATTTTCTGAATTTTTTACATTTACTTTTGAATCATTTGCATTTACTTCTGATTTTTTTGTAATTTTTTGGTACAATTTAGTTTTCTATAATTGCCACATAATTTAATTACAACAATTTTTTCATGTAATTTCTTTTTTGTATTTTTCACATTTTTTATTCTTGATTTATATATTTGAGGATATATATTTTAGATTTTTTAATTAGTGGCCGAAGTGTCGCCTATGCGACGCCTAAGCGGACGCCTTGTCGTCCAAGCGTTTAGAGACCCCCCCGTGAACGCCTTGGGTCGCCTTGTCGCCTTGACAACTATGATATGGCCCTTCCTAGGATAGACTGGTAGGACAAGATTTATGCAGCCAACCCTAAACAAATGGGATAAGGCATGAGGAGGAGACTAGAAACTTAGAGTGTGATTATTTCATATTGGTGCATGTCCACGATTTTGATTGCCTACCTGTTGGATAGAGAGAACAGATATATGTCATCTTGAGTATTCTTGGAGTCAAACTTATATACCACATATTTCTACTCACCACATACATGCGTATTCATTCTTTGTTTATGGTGCTAATGTTGAGAACATGTCTTCCATAAGCAAGTCAAAGGAATGATGTGTAGTACAAAACTTTGATGTCCTTGCTAAGTAGGTCCTCAAGTATTTCTTGACACTCATTTCACGACTATTACTGAAAATCAACAAGAAGCATTTGTTGTTTTTGTTAGGTGCAAGGTGGGATCTAGATGGGGGGTGAATAGATCCCCTTATAAAAATTATGCTCAATTTAAAATTTCGCGCCAATTCAAATATGGAATGAAAAGAGCACAATGATAAACGAAGACACCTCACAGCAAAACTTGAACTACAGTATGTTTCAAGCTAATGACAGTTTGCAAATCTCGCTTATGACTGACCAACTAAGTAGCAATTAGAACAGTTTAAGACTTCAACTACTTAGAGCATAGAGCATCTAGCAATTCACACAGAACTTGACTCGAGCACTTAGCAGATGATCGAAAAACAAAGTAAAAGCAATTGACACACTAACCTACGAAGAGGGTAGAGGAAAAGGGTCAAGCACACAAAGCAACCCACAATGGACAGGATTTTTAGGTGGTTCGGTCTGCTACCCACAGACTTACGTCCACCCCCCACTTAACCTGAGTGAGGCTTCCGCTGATACACAGTTTAACCGCTGATCCACAGCTTTGGGGAACTAATCCCTACAATCGCTGAGCAACACAGTTTGCTTACACCGCTGAGTTTCACAGCTTGTTGACGAGGAACCAATCCTCACGAGGACTAAGCCTCTGCTGACACACAGCTTGGCCCGACCTCCAAACAGAGCATCAGAAGTAACAAAGGAATGAAGAAACAAAACAAAAGGAACAATCAAAAGAACAAACAAATGTAGCTCCGAAGGAGCAAGATGGTTTGGATTTGATCCAGAGGCCAATAGACAACATATCTTCAGTGTGCTCCGGCTGCACTCACTCTCACGAACTCTCTCTTTCTTTTTCTCTTCTTCTCACAGTTTCACTCACAAATCTTCTTCGAGGTGGACTGCTTACTCTTCTCCCTTTTTCTCTTCAGCTCTTCTCTTTGCAGCTTTTCAATGGCGGCTCTCTCTGTCTTGCAGCATACCCTTCTTCGAAGGTGGAAGGCTCTAATATATAGAGCAGATAATAACCCATTTCAGAAAAATATTTATCCAGAAATAAATCTTCCATTTGTCCACGTGTCAGGAGAGAGAATGTTCTTATGTCAGGGGCACCTTGGATCACGTGCCAAGTCATGGGCCTTCGAACTAGGTGTGTGGTAGACACAAGAAAACTGCAATATAGCCTCCCGGGCTATTTGTCAGCCTTACAAGGCCTTTTACACTCTTATCTGGTGAGGACACCAGAGCCAGTCGTCGATATCAGACACGCAGCACGACTCGAGCGACGCCGACCTCCTTGTGGCTGGGTGATAGCATGGAGTCCCCACCTGGGTATTGAGTTTTTTTTGTTTATTATGAGTGTCATGGTGTGTATTTGTGTATTTATGAGTGTAATGGGTCAAGCTTGTAATATGGGCTACAATTCATGTAAGGGGTCCAATTTCTACATTGGGCCTCAAGACCATTAGGAGCCCAATTGGACCTTCTAGGAGACTTGGACCATTAGGCCAAGGAGACAAAGGTAGAGGATTCCCCATCTTTGTCCCCCATGCTTGTCCCCCACTTACCCTTAATGGGGGGGTGTCCCCTCCTTGTCCCCCATGCTTGTCCCCCACCTACTCTTGACCAATGTTAGTGGATGTCCTTTAGAGTTAGTGGATGTCCTTTGGTGTTAGTGGATGTCCTTGGATCTAGATCTAGGGTTTTTATATTTATAGTCTCTTGTTGTATTTTGTGTGGAACTAATGAAAAAGTGAAGAATTGTTGTCATTTGGAGCAAGCAACCCCTCTCCCCTCCCCTCTTCTTCCTCCTCCAGATCTAGGGCTTAGGTCCCTTCTATCTTCTCCTCTATCCCTCCTCCTTCTATCTCAACTGCCGCCACCGCCGTTCGTGCCGCCGACGAATCGCCGTGATCAATCTTCCGAGGTGCTGTCCGGAGTACTGTCCTGCTGATCAGAGCCCCAAAGAGAGAAGTCCCGTGCTCAAGCCTCAGATCTTCTGAAGCTGAAAGTTCCAGGGTAGGTTCCCCACGTTCCCCCCAACCTCCACAAAAAAACCCCGCCCGAAAATCCCTCCATTTCGATTTTTCCCATTTTCTTCTTTCCCCTTGTGTCAGATCTGTCCACTGTGCAGACTGCGTTTCAGCAAGCCACCATCCGACCCTTTAGCCCCCTTTAACGTCCACCAAACCTCATGAAACTTTAACTGGAGGTTCTTTCTATCAAATACCATCTCCCATATTTTTTTCATGAATTTAAAATTTTTCTAGATCGCCCAAAAAATTCCTGCAAACCGCCACTTCCACTCTGTCCACAGTTTTCCAGGCCCGACCCCCGTCCACTATAAAATCCACCAAAAATCGATACCTCCATAAAAGTTCACATAAAAAATATCCTCGTTCTCCTGACTTATAGATCTACAACTTTCATGAAGATCTCTTCACCCATATCCATCATTAACCCCACGGTCAACCCCTATTCTCAGGAAACTCCCCTGTCCACCCTGTCTGTCCCTGCCCTGTGAGCCAGCAGCTTCTAAATTCAGCCACGGTCAGCACAGAAGATTTAAAATTCCTTCTCTAGCCTGGGGTTGAAGATCTCTGGAAGAGCTTTCCAACGGTACCTGCCCGCGTCGATCCGACGTCGGGGCTGATCGCAGTTGCCGTTCTCGCCGGGTCGCGCACAACAAAACAGCATATTCGACTCGTGGACGGCACCCGACGACCACCCCCGAGGCGGCCGACCCGTCTTCCACTCGCCGGACCAGTGTGCCTCCATCCCCGGAGCCACCCATCCAGGAGTCACCAACGCCGCAACATCCTTCCCGGCTTCCCCGGCCCACCAATCAGGTCGTGGGCCCCACGAGTACTAGCACTTGCCACCGTCAGAGCGGCCCCGAGTGCTGTCCGCCAACCCAAACACGTTACTCCCGGGTCCTGCATGTAGCCTTTTACCTCCCTGCGTGGAGTGGGCAGAAATAATCAATTCTGTAACTATTATTATTTGTTGTATCGGGAGTACGAGTTCGGCCGGGGTCGTCGTCCCCACGCCCGGAGCGTGGAGGTACACTCGCCGCCCCCTTTAGTGCTTGCTTTTCTAGTATATACTCTTGACGCCGCTGCTTGTGAGTGTGTTAGGCCCCTAGATTGCTTGAGTTAGTCACTGCTGTGAGTTGAGAGTGCGAGACCCGTCCCGTGACTCGATCCGAGCACGAGAGTGAGCCGACCGCCCAAGACTCAATGCCGGTTTCTCAACCGTGCAGATCGACTCGTTTCCCTCTCCGGGGACGACCGTGAGCGAGTGCTTCTTATTTGGGGCATGTTTGTCTCTTCAGGAGCCACGTTAGGTGCTGACTTGATCGTGTTGTTGCTGGTCGCGTCATCCCTCTAGTCACGTTGTCTAGTAGAAGTCCAAGGTTCGCGTCCACAACATCGAGTCTCATCGTCGTCCCGCATCATTATCGCATATATGTCAACCATATAGACCTATTTGTCACCCTTAGGTTCAATAGCTGTCGCCTTAGCCATTTTATAGTTTTGCCTTGACCATCGCCTTTAGCCATTTGTCACCACTAGCGTTTCACTTGTCACTCTTAGGCGCTATTTGTCACCACTAGCGGTTCATTTGTCATTGCTGTAGCCCATTTGTTACTCCTAGCAGCTGGTTCTCATCCTTAGACAACCTTTGTTAGCCTTACTAACTATTTGACTGCCTTGCTGCCCATTTGACTCCGTTGCTTATCTATTTGTCAGCCTTAAGGGCTATTTGTCACCCTTATTTGTTTTGGCTTCTTGCTTTTATGCCTTAACACACATTTGTCACCGTTAGCACATTTATCACCCTTGTGACCCATTTGTCAGCCTTAATACCCTTTTATCGCCTATACGAAGAATTTGCCACCGGTTTCAGTTTCTCATGCACCTCTTTGGCTGGGGTTGACTGGAGCTTGACTTTGACCGAACTTGACTAGTGTTGACTTTGACTGGGTCATCATGACTTGAGTCAACTTGACCGGAACTTGGCTAGAGTCTTTTTGACTGACGTTGACTTTGACTAAGTCAACTTTGACTGGAATTGACTAGACTTGGTCAACTTGGGTCAACTTTGTTCATCGTTACACAGCCTTGAGAACTTCTTGACACCACTGTTCATCACTTGAGCCTTGTGACTTAGTTTTCACCTTTGCTCATTTATTTGTCACCCTTAGCTCGTCTTTTGTCTCCCTTAGAGACCATTTGTAGCCTTTGTTCTTTGTGAGCTTCATGTGACTGGAGTCGACTCCAAAACATTTTTGAGTCGACTTCTCTTCTTCGCTTTTCACTCCTTTAACACTGTCACCTATTTTTCACCCTTACTGAGCCATTTGTTGGCCTTATGGTCTATTTGTCATTGCTGACCAGCTATTTGTCACCGCTATTTAGTATCAGCCGTCGCCTTTGGCTTTTCTTTTCTTCCTTGCAGGCAGTAGCTGAGTCGGCTCCTAATGCATACAAAATCGACTCTAGTCGACTCTTCTTCTTCAAATTCTTTCTTCTTTCATCTGTGAGCTTCATTTGTTTCTTTTGCTCATCATTTGACAGCTTGTTTGATGTTGGCCCTTAGCTGCATCGACTTTAACTTCAGTTTGACAGCTTCTCAATCCCTTGCTTCCGTGCCAAGCTATTTGTCACTTCCGTGAATCTATTTGACATTGCTGCTGTCCATTTGTTTCCTTCTCAGCTCATTTGTTTGCCTTATGAGCTATCTATCACCGTCATTGATCATTTGTCACCTTCATTCTCCTTTTGTTTGCCTTGCAGATCCTTTGACATCGTTGTCTTCTATTTTTCACCACTGCTGGTCTTTTTACAACCTTGAGAGTTTGTCTGCCGAACATATCTATTTGTCACCCTTATTCCGTTGGCAATTGTCTTCTGTTGAGCTTTACAGGATCTTCAAACATGTTCTCTGTTCTTCAAGAATTCAACTGAATTTTCCAAACTCTTCAGACCTGTTCTTCAAACATGAGTCATAGCTTTGACATCTATGCCAGTATATAATATCATCAAGAGCATGACATCATCAAAACCATATGAATCATAGTTTGGACATCATCAAAACACAGGGACACAACATTCTCCCTCTTTTTGATGATGGCAACACTTTGAGTCATTGTAATCAAATTGACATAGTGAATGACTAAAACTATTCTCCCCTTTTAAGACATGCATCTCCCATATAATGACTCATCAAACTATTCTCCCCCTTTGACGTCAACCCAAAAAATAGTTTGACATCACATATGGAATTTTGGAGATGATTTAAACAAGAAAGCTCGAAAGGGTCATGCATAGTGTAAAATTCAGGTAAAATGTCAGAGTTTGAACTTTCTCCCCCTTGATATATGATTAAAGTAAAAACACAGCCAGATACAAGTAGACTCAATGGAGAACAAAAGCCAACATACAAGGGTGTCCTGAATAACAAATGATTTCAGACAGTAGACAGAATTTGTTTAAGTGACAGGGTGAACTTGAGTGAACTTCAACAGTCAATAATCAGAAATGATACCATTTTTGATTTCAGCAGACAATAGAGAAGAGATTCAACAAGGAATTTGAATGAGATGAAGTCTGTCAATTTTGCAAGAAAGATTCTCAATCTGATACTAATTTCATAAATCAGAAATGATTAATTTTCAGACTCTTCCATTATAAATGGCTTATGATTTGTCCCTTATTTAATTGCATGGTTCAAATCTAATAAGTTCCGAGTTTATCAATAAAATTTCTTTAAAAAAATTCCGGCATTCAAGTTTAATAGAAATGAACCAAGATTTCATATTAGCACCTTGTTTAACCTTCCTTTATCTTACTTATCCAAGTTCAATGACTCCCTTGGCAGTTACCAAAAGTAGTATTGAGGTTAAACATCATGGAGTTTCAGATTTAATTCTGGGTTCAGCAATTTCAATTTCATCATTTTGCTACCCTTTTCTGAGTTTTCCTTTTGTTCATCAATTTTTTTTTAAGAGCAATCGAGTCCAGCACACACCTTGTATCTTGAGGATACACGTTGTTTAGATGTCAATATCCCTAGATACTTAGTATGACTGACTGTCATGTTTCAAATAGAACAGAGGTAGCATAGTCACCTCATGACAAATCTCAACTCATTTCATTGATGAGTGAGATATGTTTCTTAGTGAGCTTGTCATTGCTCTGCCTAGATTTTCAGTAAATTTTCTGCAGAGTTAACAGTGACACTTCATGACACAGTCCACTTATCTTCCTGGAAAAGGGACATGGTTTCTCAATGGATCATTGTCATTGCTCTGTCAAGTTTAACCCTTAGAAATTTTCAGTTTATCTGATGTTTAAAAATAATACTTAATCTAAGTATCTCAACCAAAGATAGCCATGATTTCGGAATTTTCAGATTTCAGAACAATTATTCAGGGCACAACATGTAAAAGATGGTTAAGGTCTATTAATCTGAACACAGATGTTTTCAAGACATTCATCTTTAAGCTCAATGAAACCATTAAAGTCAAACCAGCAAATTATTTTGGATAATCATAAGATTGTATAATAGAAGATTCCTTATTTTTGAATGTTCAGATTTATGATCATGGTACCCAGATTGGAACCTTTCTGAATTTAAGACAGTTGAAGGAATTTTTCAAGGATGTTCAATAAAGAGCAACAGACAAAAGTTGATTTCAAGAATAAGCATAATGGGTGGCAGACATTTTCAAGAATGAGCACAATAATGAGCAGATATCAAGAAGACTAACTCATGGGTATATCAGTTTTGAGCTCAAGGTTATGGCTGGGCCAGCCAATAGAAGATTTCAAAGATTTTTCATTATCAAGCAAGTGACAAGATCGGACAGAACAACATATGCATCAAATTTTCAAACACATTTTTATGACAATGATGACATGCAGTGGATTTGAAGACATTATGGGCCCGTTTGAAAAACGAGCGGGGGTACCGTAATCGACCCCGAAGGGTCGATTACGGTACCCGGGGTCGGTTAGGCGGGCATGTGTGAGGGGGAGGCGGGGCCCACCTGCTCCCCGGTTGCGCTAACCGGCCGACAAGTCGGCTATCAAAGCGGCCCTATATGCATGAGCAATCATCATATGAGCAAATAAATGTATGCATTGACTCCCCCTAAAAATGTGCATGCATTTCAATGAATATTTTGAAATTTTGACATGAATGATATGCAGCTAGTTCTAAAACTATTGTATGTATTAGCAAATAGATATAGGCATTTACCCCCCCTATCTCAATGTACTGGAAAATCAATCTTATGAACTTATGTCAACTGCATATACTGACCCTTGATACTTGGCAGAGGACTTGGTCAAAAGACCACCTCAATGCATAGTGTGTGCTCCCAGACAACATTACTGTCGTTCTTCACACAACCATTTGATATATCAAGTGGTCATGCATGAATATGCAAAAACAAAATGCAAGATAACATGTGTAGCAGATTTTTCAAATGAATCATGATAATGCAAATTAACATATGCAGACATAAAAACATGTGCAGTACAAAGCATATCAACTTCCCTTTTGTTATTCAAACAATGATTCCAAATTAGCTTTACGAACAACCCTTGGTACCTGGCAGAGCACTTAGGTTTGAAGACCATCTCATGTACAGTGTGGATTTCCAGACAGACATGATCTGTCCTTCTCCCTACACCATTTTATATACCAAAGGGTTTTCATGCATTCAACTTCAAAATTCCTCAGCAAGAACAATTAACCAGAATAAGCATGAATTTCTTATTGATCAAAAGCATGATGTGCAGTTTCAACAAGAAGGAAAATTAGGACAGACCGACAAACAAGAATAGTGAGCATAGAGATTGGGGTTATACCAAACCAGGGTGCCTTGCTTATTTAATGAACCCCCTTTATTTTCTTGTTCCAAGGCACACCTGCAAGAACAAATTCTCATTTTCTATTTAAAGGTACCCAAGATCTCTTGGGTCCTAAAAAGTTAGTGGCACCTTTCACATGTGCTGTCCGTGAATTCAAGGCATGCTGATCATCAGATTTCATAATAAAGCACTCATTCATAACATGCCCTACCTTTCCACAGTAGTGACAATGAATAGAGGTATTCAAATTTTTCTTCAAAGAATATGCACGAGGTTTCAGTGGGAAGGCAGAACTTTTCCCATTTCTATCATGAAACTTGAGATTTCCTCTCAAGTGCCAACAATCCTTGACTGTATGGCCATACGTTCCACAGTTATAACATGAAGAAGAATTCCTTCTATCAACAGCCAACCAACATTCAAATGCTTTGTGGCCTGGCTTCCCACAATTAAAGCATGCAAGAATCCTACCTTTTGAAACAAATTCATTTCTATTAAAAACATGCTGGCTCCGGAAGGATTGACATGTTCAGCATGAGAATGAAATTTCCTTTCTCCTCTAGCAAACCAATATTGTGCAGCAGTGTCCAAATTTACCGCAGTGAAAACATTTGATACTCTTTTTCTGAACTGTGCGAAATTTCCTAACATACTCTCTAACAACATTCAAATCATCTTTACTCATCAATCTACAATCATGCATCAAATGACCATGCTTATCACAGTAATGACATGAAATTTTCTTCTTGTGTGCATGCGTATGTGGCAGACTTATGTACAACATGCACCGTGGTAGTGGCACCATTTTTAACCTTATTTTGCAGATTGTTTTTCTTTTTCAGTTTTTCAGTTTGGTTCTCATTTTTCTTTGTAATGAACTGAAAAATTGGTGGGTTTGAAATACTGGTTGGCTCAGAACTACACACAAAAGATGTATAGAGTTTATTTTTAAAGCTCTTTTTATTCACAGGGTTATAGCCTAGTCACTCTCTCTGAAAGTTGATTTTACTGTCAAGAACTTTATCCAAGTTATCCTTTCCATTCACAAATCTAGACATGGAGCTATTCAGATCCTAAATTTCTGATTGAAGAGATGAAATTTGGAGTTCATAGCTTGCCATGTCTTCCTCACAGGAAATGATTTGTTGATGCAATACATCATTCATACATTTGAGGGTTTCAATTTCCTGTTTCAATTGCTGTTCATTTTCAGATTTATCTTCATTCAAAATACATTTTCCTTTTTCTAACACAAGTAGTCTTTCTGAGATGGCGGAATTTAGCTCTTTCAATTTTTCATTGTGTTCTTTCAAGTTTTTAATTTCTTCAACATGTTTTTCATCATTGGATATTGAACTTAATCTTTCATTCAATTCCTCTTCTACTTGTTCAATTTCTAGTTTTTTGTCTAGCAAATCTTTATTTTCCTCTCTCAAGGAGGCAATTAGGTCTTTCTGCCATTCAATATTAGAGTGAGGTGATTCATTCAATTCTTTCAAAAATGAGCAGTTATTGCATGAAGAATTAACAGAACATGTGTTTTTCTGAAGTTGCACATTTACTACTCTAATAGCTTCGAATTTCTCAGAAATCAATTCATTTTCTTCTTCAAGTTTTTTGAGTTTTTCTTCATTTTCTTCAATATATTTTTTGAGAGCTCCATTTTCAGACTTCAATTTATCTAGTTCTGAACTAACATTGTCAAGGTCTTTCAATTGTTTTCTAAGACAATCGTTTTCAGTTTTCAGAACTTCAACAACTTCATTTTCAGAAACAATGTTAACAACATCATGCAATTTCTTTTTCAGAGTTTTATTTTGTTTTCTTAATTTTTCATGGGATTCTAACAACACAGTATAAGTATGTTCCCATTCCTCTATGGAGAACTTTTCGAATATAGAAGTTACCTCTTCATCTTCCATTTGATCACTGCTGTGATCACTTCCAATAGTCATCAGACATTTGTCCTTCACTTCTTTGTGGATGGCAATCACCTTATCCCAAATTTATTTTCCGGACTTACAGCTGGAGACAAAAGGAAATACATCAGTATCAACTGAAGCTTTTAACATATTAAGAACTGTGATATTATCACGGTTCTTCAATTTGTCCTCAATAGACCACTTGGTCTGATTATGAGGCAATTGATATGGGCCACGAGATATAAGACTCCATAGGTTAGGATCAATGGAGTTTATATAACAACACATTTTGCCTAGCCACATAGAAAAATCAGAACCGTCAAATACATGCGGATAAGCCATTGAAAACACTTCAGAGCAATAATCTAAAAACTGTGAATGCACCAAAATAGTAGGATCCTTTCTGCAGATTGTTGAATCTGAACTAATCGGAAACCTGCTCTGATACCAATTGTTAGGTGCAAGGTGGGATCTAGAGGGGGGGTGAATAGATCCCCTTATAAAAATTATGCTCAATTTAAAACTTCGCGCCAATTCAGATATGGAATGAAAAGATCACAATGATAAACGAAGACACCTCACAACAAAGCTTGAACTGTAGTATGTTTCAAGCTAATGACAGTTTGCAAATCTCGCTTATGACTGACCAACTACAGAACAATTTAAGACTTCAACTACTTAGAGCATAGAACATCTAGCAATTCACACAGAACTTGACTCGAGCACTTAGTAGATGATCGAAGAACAAAGTAAAAGCAATTGACACACTAACCTGCGAAGAGGGTAGAGGAAAAGGATCAAGCACACAAAGCAACCCACGATGGACAGGATTTTTAGGTGGTTCGGTCTGCTACCCACAGATCTACATCCACCCCCCACTCAACCTGAGTGAGGCTTCCGCTGATACACAGCTTAACCGCTGATTCACAGCTTTGGGGAACTAATCCCTACAACCGCTGAGCAACATAGCTTGTTTACACCGCTTAGCCTCACAGCTTACTGACGAGGAACCAATCCTCACGAGGACTAAGCCTCCGCTGACACACAGCTTGACTCGACCTCCAAACAGAGCATCGGAAGTAACAAAGGAATGAATAAACAAAACAAAAGGAACAATCAGAAGAACAAACAAATGTAGCTCCGAAGGAGCACGATGACTTGGGTTTGATCTAGAGGCCAATAGATAGCATATCTTTAGTGTTCTCCGGCTGCACTCACTCTCACGAACTCTCTCTTTCTTTTTCTCTTCTTCTCACAGTTTCACTCACAAATCTTCTTCGAGGTGGACTGCTTACTCTTCTCCCTTTTTCTCTTCAGCTCTTCTCCTTGCAGCTTTTCAATGGTGGCTCTCTCTCTCTTGCAGCATACCCTTCTTCGAAGGCGGAAGGCTCTAATATATAGAGCAGATAATAACCCATTTTAGAAAAATATTTATCCATAAATAAATCTTCCATTTGTCCACGTGTCAGGAGAGAGAATGTTCTTATGTCAGGGGCACCTTGGATCACGTGCCAAGTCATGGGCCTTCGAACTGGGTGTGTGGCAGACACAAGAAAATTGCAATATAGCCTCCCGTGCTATTTGTCAACCTTACAAGGCCTTTTACACTCTTATCGCATATATGTCAGCCATATAGACCTATTTGTCACCCTTAGGTTCAATATCCGTTGCCTCAGTCATTTTGCAGTTTTGTCTTGACCGTCGCCTTTAGCCATTTGTCACCACTAGCGCTTCACTTGTCACCCTTAGGCGCTATTTGTCACCACTAGCGGTTCATTTGTCACTGCTGCAGCCCATTTATTACTCATAGCAGCTGTTTGTCATCCTTAGACAACCTTTGTTAGCCTTACTAACCATTTGACTGCCTTGCTGCCCATTTGACTCCGTTGCTTAACTATTTGTCAGCCTTAAGGGCTATTTGTCACCCTTATTTGTTTTGGCTTCTTGCTTTTATGCCTTAACACACATTTGTCACCGTTAGCACATTTATCACCCTTGTGACCCATTTGTCAGCCTTAATACCCTTTTATCACCTATACGAAGAATTTGTCACCAGTTTCAGTTTCTCATGTGCCTCATTGGCTGGGGTTGACTGGAGCTCGACTTTGACTGAACTTGACCAGTGTTGACTTTGACTGGGTCATCATGACTTGAGTCAACTTCACTGGAGCTTGGATAGAGTCATTTTGACTGATGTTGACTTTGACTAAGTCAACTTTGACTGGAATTGACTAGACTTGGTCAACTTGGGTCAACTTTGTTCATTGTTACACAGCCTTGAGAACTTCTTGACATCACTGTTCATCACTTGAGCCTTGTGACTTAGTTTTCACCTTTGCTCATTTATTTGTCACCCTTAGCTCGTCTTGTCTCATAGACCATTTGTAGCCTTTGTTCTTTGTGAGCTTCATGTGACTGGAGTTGACTCCAAAGCCTTCTTGAGTCGACTTCTCTTCTTCGCTTTTCACTCCTTTAGTGCTGCCACCTATTTTTCACCCTTACTGAGTTATTTGTTGGCCTTATGGCCTATTTGTCATTGCTGACCAGCTATTTGTCACCGCTATTTAGTATCAGCCGTCGCCTTTGGCTTTTATTTTCTTCCTTGCAGGCAGTAGCTGAGTCGGCTCCTAATGCATACAAAGTCGACTCTAGTCGACTCTTCTTCTTCAAATTCTTTCTTCTTTCATCTGTGAGCTTCATTTGTTTCTTTTGCTCATCATTTGACAGCTTGTTTGATGTTGGCCCTTGGTTGCATCGACTTTAACTTCAGTTTGACAGCTTCTCAATCCCTTGCTTCCGTGCCAAGCTATTTGTCACTTCTGTGAATCTATTTGACACTGCTGCTGTCCATTTGTTTCCTTCTCAGCTCATTTGTTTGCCTTACGAGCTATCTATCACCGTTAGTGATCATTTGTCACCTTCATTCTCCTTTTGTTTGCCTTGCAGATCCTTTGACATCGTTGTCTTCTATTTTTCACTGCTGCTGGTCTTTTTACAACCTTGAGAGTTGTTTGTCTGCCGAACATATCTATTTGTCACCCTTATTCCGTAGGCAATTGTCTTCTGCTGAGCTTTACAGAATCTTCAAACATGTTCTCTGTTCTTCAAGAATTCAACTGAATTTTCCAAACTCTTCAGACCTGTTCTTCACACGAGTCATACCTTTGACATCTATGCAAGTATATAATATCATCAAGAGCATGACATCATCAAAACTATATGAATCATAATTTTGACATCATCAAAACACAGGGACAACAGTTTTGATGGGAAAACTATGAACAAGGGTTAAAATCTGCACCAGCTTGTGATTAAATATGTCAAAGTTGCATATAGAATGTTACCATCTTTTGCGTCTTGTTGTTTCAATCAACCTTAAATTATTTTCTGCTATTCATGTTTTCATGCTTTTAAAAGAATGCCCACATGTTTACTAGTTGGTGCAGAATTCTGAACTAGATGATGTTCCATGTTGTGCAGATGAATACCACGTATACTGGTTTGAAACGGGTTCTTGTAGGAGAAGGGATCACAATGAAGGTGGAAGGAGCACAAGAAGTCACTCTCAATTACCCGTCTAATCATGGATTGCCACTTTGTAGAAGTTTGCTGACGACAGACTATGACAGGAAGCCTTTTTGGCTCCATGGATATTCTCGTTGTTCACCGTTACTTTCTGTACACATCTCAGGATCAGCTTCCTTGATTGCACACAAGACTCACAATTCCGAAGCTTATATTGATACTGCATTCCAGTTTCCTGATGCTGTGGAATTGCTGCCAGATAAGTGCTACAGTGATGCTCCTTCTAGACCAGACCTATCACTATCTTTTCTCTCCCTTGGTTCACGGCTGGACCTTCTTGAGAGAATTCTTAGAAGCATTTTAGGCAAGCGCATATCTCAGTTGGGGACACCGCAATTTCTGAAGGCCAAAATCATACCGTCAGCTTTGGTTAAATTCAGAATAGAATTGGAGAGGGACATTGGTGACAATGATAGAATCTGGAGAAATGCCCCAAAATGGAAAACGAGGCCCACCATGGAGCAGGAACGGTTCGATGTTTTGGCAAGGGCAGAAGCTGGAAGAGGGCTGAAACCTTTGTTGGTCAGAAAGTTAACCAGGCCTATCATAGCAGTGGATTCTGCAGCCTGGAGCAGTCTGTTGTCCAATATCTCATTAACACAGCTTCAGTCTGTTATTGTACCGCCTGAGGCCTTGACATTAGATGTAAAGTGGTAGAGATGTATGTTTCCCCACATAGGAATATGGATGGAAGAGACATCATTGGATGCATATACCAGGCCCTCTGTGGTCTCATCTTCATTGGCAATGGAAAGCAGCAACTCATGCAAAGCGAACAGGAAAGTCTTTCCTCGTTGCCATTGTACAAAACTACAAATCTCTGTATCTCTCAGCCTCTGGCTGTTGTCAGTAAGTGTATTTTGTCTCACTGATTCGGATGCGATTTTGTTGATTCTTTTTTACACCATTTGCGCATGTTTTGCTGCCGTCAGTTCTTTCAGCTGAGAAGCACCTTATGCACTAAATAGCGTGCATCTTAACTGAGGGAGATTATGAACTCTGTTAAAGTGGTCGGTAGGTGTAAGTACACACTGAGAGATTCAGTATGCTGATTTTGCATCAATCTGGTCATGCAACAGCCATCGGGAATCTTAGGTGACTGCAACGATCCGAAAGTGGAGCTTCCCTGATCAGATTGCAGCAGCCACGTCTGTAGAAAATGTCGGTATCCTGGGGGCTTGAGCACTAGACATCGGGAGCCGCCGCCCAGAAGGCTCTGGAGGTAGCTGCGTTCTTTGTGAAAGCTCACTGTGTTGATCAAAATTTATTTGTGAACAGACACATTGCGTAGCATTTGGTTGTCAGCACGGTGAATCATCACCACTGCTTCTAATTTTGCCAAGTCTATCTTTAGGGCTTATTTAATCGTCATGGACCGTGACTTCATCCGGGCATGTTGTCCTAGCACTTAATGATTATGCAATTCCAATTTCAATTCAGTCTTAATCCCCTGGCTCAAATAATTATATTTCCTTGCTTGGTCACTCGGGTTTTTTTTTTTTGGGTCGATTGTGTTACTCACAGTCCTATGATCGGAGGGCGAAGCTATTCCATGCCATGGCATCTAACCATCTGTTAGTGGAAGCCTGGTTTCTCGGGGAGCCTAATCGGAGTCGTATTGGGTAGCTTTCCCTTGCATGAAAGTCGAAAGAAACCTTGCTTAGAGCCCTGTCCACATTTTCTCATGTTTGAAGATGTATGGTTGCTGCACCTCCATGGGGAAATTGACAATTATGGCCAAGATCTTAGCTAAAAGTAACTACATCTGATTAGGACTTAAGACACTTTCACATGTAAGTGCGTTTATCCATCTTCAACCCTGTAATGATGTTATTTCTATACGTGTTTTAGGATTTCTGAAAGTGTTTTTTTATTCCATGTAAAAAGAAAACCTTTTATCCTCATATAAAAATATTCTTAAACAACAAATTTCCTATGGTTAGACATTGCTAAAAAAGCCGAACCTTCTACGGACTAATGTTAAATCTTGGCCGTTGCTATGTGGGGAGAGTTTTTTACCCGAAAAGATCTTTAGATTTACATAAAAGAAGACTTTTGGGGAAAATTTCTCATCTAGAAATAAAAAGTTTTTTTTTTGTAAATGTTTATTTTCTGAACTGCCTAACCTTGAGAAAAAAACAACTTTTCTCATTCATGACTATGCCATCGAATTTTTTTTGTGAATATTCAGCCCACATTTGAGGAAATTCAAAGTAAAAGCTTGCATAATGTGCACGGTTGTAGCTCTAGTCAACCATCCCAGAAAAGTCGCTTTCTCTTGCTTTCTTTGTGAAATCTAGATATAAGCTAACACTTGTTGAGTTCAACAAACTGCAAGCGGATAGACCTCTGAACATACTTCGACATGGTTTATCTCACGTCCACAGTTAGCCCTCGACATGGGGGAAAAAAAAACAAAGAAAGGAGGCCTATGTTCTTTTAGGTACATCTCAAGTCTTCTGCTGGATGTGCACAACACTTGTATGGTAAGAATCAAAAGAGTTCGACTTATTGTTTTTTTTCAAAGGTTGAAAAAGAAAATCGGACCCCCCCTCTTTGCCCAAAAATATGGCTCGACAACTTTGGACCTATTTAAAATGTCCGGTCTGGACAAAAGTGGGTAGGAGTTTTTGGACAGGCCCAAGGAAATGGTGCATCCTGTCTGACCTTCCCATAGCATCTCTCAAATTCTTCTAATTTTCATCGTTTTGATCTTCCTTTTTTTTTTTTTACCAATTTTCTTTCCGTGGTTAGTGAGCTTATATCACGAAAGCTGCATGGACAACAATGCATCCTGCCATTCTAACTTCTAAATTAAAAGGTCCTCTTTTCTTTTGGGGGGGGGGGGGTGCATGCAGAACACTGGAAAATGCAATCAAGAATTGCCCACTATGACAATTGACAATGATATTCTTTCGGTTTTTTTTTGGGCAAAAATGCCACCTTACATGTTTATCACAAAACTATCCCTCTTACTTTTACATTATTTTTAATAATATTATTATATCAGTATAGTGCCAAAATATCTGTGCAGGTAACTTCTGTAGGAGATCCAAACAATATTCTATTTTCATCTATATAAATAATTTTTTGGACAAGAATACCCTTACAAAAAATAGTTATTTTGATCAATATATTGTTCTAAGGAGAGAGAAGGAGAGATAAAGAGATAAATACATGTAAAAAGAGAAATAATTTATGAGAGATTAAGATATCTCGGTCTTTTTTAAAATTTAGTTAAAATTTAACTAGAGATAATAAGAGATTTTAATAGAATGCTAACGGTCGGTGATAACAAGGGTATTTTTTACAAGTATCATGATATAGCGAAATTATTAAAAATAATATGAAGATTAGAGAGATAATTTTATAAATAAAATTGGTAAGGAGGCTACTTTTGAAAAAAATCTTTATTCTTTTATTGAGATTTTTCGGTATCTATGCTACTAAATTCTTGTTATTTGTGTTTGTAAATCAACGCAATCAACTAACATATTGTTACACGAGCCAAATGACTAACTTGCATTTACACGAGTGTTTTCTGGGGGACTTTCTCTCTCTCTCTCCTAAATTTTTGTTCAATTTATAATGACATTTTAATAGTTGAGAGGTGTTCGGATCCTAGAGCAGGTTAGGATCGCACAAGCTGAGCCCAGATTAACCTCAGGCTAGATCATCAGCCTAGGTCCGAGGTAGATGTTGGATCAAACCCAAAAGACGAATAGTGCCATATCGGAAGTCTCAGGTTCCCACCTCATCCCTCTGATGTCAAAGGAATCTCAGCACTCAAGTAAGGAGGTAGGTTGAACACCCGATATCTTGCATGTGCCTATCTCGTGTTGTCCTAAATAAGGACTATCTTAGTACCCCATTAACTTAGACATCATAGGGTTTACTCTGAGACCCACATCTCGAGCCTAATCTCTTGTTGTCTCTCTCCTCTTTTCAGGTCTAGTCCAGGTTGCAAGTCATCTTGAGTCCCTTTCAACTGAGCTCAAGCACCTCAAATCCTCCTCGTCATGTCTTAGAGCCCTACTCTCCCTCTTCCTTTGGATCACACCTAATTAGGACTAGCCTCGAACCTCGGCCCAGGTTAGCCATACCGCTGGTACAGACCGTGTCAATTTTCCGACGGTATTGCCACGGTACGGTATGGTACCGTGTGGAGAAGAGATTTTTTAGATAAAAAAGTAAAGTTTTATTAAAAAACTTAATACTTTAAGGATTAACTTAAAACTTCTAAGAATAGTAGATTTAACTTATGTAGGGCACACTTAGGTGCACTCAATAAAAAAGATCTAAAGAAAAAAATTTGTGTACTCAAGAGATTCATCGTTGCCATTCAATTAATGATACATTGAAGTTCGAACATATGAGTCATCTTAGTCAAATCAGATGAAGATACACACATATTGTTTATGACATGTAAACTATAATTCTATCTTAGTGGATGGAGGTGCATGTCGGTGACTCTATATAACTTTGATAATCTACACAAATGATGGTGCATGTGCAGTGGTAGAGGGTACATGAAACTCTCTAAAAAAATCTCTCACTGCATCAACCAGTGAATCCCTATAGGAGGAAGATTGGACAGGGTGATAAATACGTTGCTAAGGATGACAAATAGGTTTTCGATGTAATGTCGGAAGTTTCCGACGTATTTCCGACAAAATTTTATTCCATTGGAAATGTTCGACACATTGCAACATATTTGCTATAATTTCATTTGCGACGTATGTCCGACGTATTGTCGGAAATATATCAAAAATTTTCGACGTATTTCTGATCAAATTTATTACATCGGAAGTAAGGTTAGGTTTGACAAATAACTTTCCGACGGATAGGGTTTCGTCGGACTTACGTCGGAAATTTCAGACGTATTTCGACTAAATTCTTTTTTAAAATTTTCTGTCGAAAAACTTTTTAAAATTTTAATTAATAAAATTTATATATTAGCGACAAAAAACAGACAACTCAAAATATCCGTCGAAAATTTTCCAACGGATTTCCGACATAACATTATGCGTCAAAAATAATTCTTAATTTTAATAAATTTTAATTCAATATATTATCGACGTCTTTTTGACGGAATTATTTTCGTCAAAAATATTAATTTATTTAATAGTTATTAATTACCGACACAAATATCGACATAAAGTTTCGACGATTTTATTTGTCGGTAAGTTCCGACGAATTTGTGACGAAAAAATAATACGTCGAAAATTACCGACGTATTGTTTCCGACGTACATATTCTGTCGGCAATACGTCGGAAATATGTCGGTAAACTTTGTTCCGACGTATTTCCGACAGAAAATGCACGTCGGAAATCCTTATTTTTCTTGTAGAGAAAGTCACATTTTAAATTAAAAAAAATAGATGGTAGAAAAAGGTTTAACTTAAATTTAATCTCAAACTTAAAAACTGTAACGACCTGAGAATCCGATTATTGGAAAGGCCCGATAACCTGAGACTCGCACCGCCACCCACGAGCCCGAAGACTCGGAAGGGTTAGAAGGATGGTGTGGGAACTACACAAGTATCACAAGTAATTGCAGAAATTAAACAGTTATAGTATTAAGCATGAAATAAATTAGCATTATACATGGTCCACAAGATAACAATAACAAAATAACAGTAGTCCACAACTAGTACAGAGACAAGAAAAGAAAGTACAGCTACACGGGGCATCCCCCGGCTCTGACCTCTGGCACGACCTCTGGGCACCCGCACCACGCTGCGCCCCAGATGCGCTCCCCTGGGGCGGCGCCTCACCTGAAACACGGTGAAAACACGCAGGGGATGAGTCTCGGAACAAGACTCAGTAGGGATCACTCGAACCCTACCTCGTAAAACGAGAAACCACTACGCTAGCGGTAGGAGAGTACCTCGGAAAGGAAAGCCCTGTACTCTACCAAACAAAGGTCCGACGGCACGCGAACCGGCACACGTGCCACGGTGAGACAACCGAAACTCAACGGTCGACCCGGCAAACCCGAAGGTCAAACACACGAGCTGACAGTCTGACACTCCGTACTCGACAGGAGTACCTCCCACTAGAAGCACAGCCGGTAGCGTCCCCTGACGACTTACACCGCACCGCAGGTGAATTGCCTGACGTGGTAGCGCCTACCCAAGGCACGGACACCGCACAAGTAACCACAAACAAGTGACTAGCTGGGGTCACGCCCGTCGACGTGGGTCCAACCGCCCCCAACCACGTGTGCACACACAGACCATGCGTTCTAGGTCTGGTCCTCTGACCGGTTTTCCCCCGTAGCCGGACTCTGGCTAACGACGAGGGACCCGACGGAAACCAGTCTAAAACCCTCCTCAGGGTAGCCTCTCCACCACTCCCTGGCGGGATCACACGCGTGTAAGCAGGCAACGACTAGTGGAGGGTCACTGAAGGAGTAGATTCTCAAGTCACGGAAAACGACGCCCGCATCCGACGACTCACGGGGACCACCCCACGCACCGGCCCCGTCGCACGGTGACCACAGTCGGACCAAAAACGGGGTTGCAACCCTCTCGGGGCAACCAGGCGCCTGACGGTCCACCGCTGGACCGTCACAGAGCTTTAACGGTCTAGGCGAGACCGTCACACACACCTGGCGGCCCAACGCAGGCCGTCACACACCTGAGGAACGCAGGGCGTAACACGCCTGGCCCAGCGCGTTACGCAAACGTAACGCGCCTGCCATAGCGCGTTACGCGTGCCTCACACCCCCAGTGTGAAACCAGGATGTAACGCGCCTGCCCCAGCGCGTTACACGAATGTAACGCGCCTGGCCCAGCGCGTTACGCGCCCCTCACACCTGGGGTGACCCAGGACGTAACGCGCTCACCCTGGTGCGTCACGCGGACGTAACGCGCCTGTCATAGCGCGTTACGCGCACTGACCCCCAACGGTCAAATCAACGGTAAAAGCCAACGGTCGGAACGCCCCTGACGGCCCAAGCCAGGTGCGTCACATGCAAGTGGCGGTCTATCGTGGGACCGTCACAGTCCCTGACCCCTGAAGGCTAAACGAAGGGCATGTGGCGGCCTCTCCCAGGCGCGTCACACCATGTAACGGTCCCTGGAAGGACCGTTACACGCACCCGACGGCGGAAACGGTGGGAAAGCCCAAAAACTTCAACCACGCCCCCATGCCTCCACCGGAGAGGGGGAAATCAAAGGAGAAGACCCATGGGGACCCCTAGCATGATTCTAGGCCACCAAAACGCGAGATCATGCATCAAATCCATAGATCGGGCGAGCTCTTCCCAAATCATGGAAAACCCCAAACTCGCTCAATCAAGCCCCTCTCGGCCTATAAACCACGGAAAAGAACGGCAAGGAGCTAGGGAACGTCACCCTACTTCAATGGAGCGAATGCTCTGCCGGATCGTCCGTGAACGTAAGAAATTGCCTTGAAAACCCTCGTTCTTGCTTGAGCTCCCACTATCCACGAACGCCACCACACGCACCTCGTCGCCGCCGTCGTCACCGCGCCGTCGCCCACAGCCGTCTGCAGCCGGAGGGGCTCGCCGCGGTCTCGCCGGACGAAGAAGAGAGGAAGAGGGGGCGCCTCACGGTGGGGGAGAAAGGAAGAAGAAGAAGAAGAGGGTGGGGGAGAAAGAGAAAATAGGGGGGTATTTATAGAAAATCCGGAAAATCCAAAAAATATCGAAAAATAGAAAATTACATTTCCGGAATCCTCGAAACGCACCAATCGCAACGGTACCCCTTGTGCCCAGGTGAACGACCCGGTTCACCCGCAGCGAGGTTCCGAAGGAATTGCCGAAACACACACCGAAAATCGGAAAACACGCGTGGAAAAACCGCGGAACGCTTCCGGGCCTCCGAAACAACTCCGGATCGCACCGATCCGAACACAAAAGATGTCCGAAACGAAATTTCGGACACAACGGAGCCGGACACTCAGAGAAACTAGATCCAGAACCCACGAAGAGGGATCTGAAAGGTCCAGGATATTACAGCCCTCCCCCCTTAAGGAATTTCGTCCTCGAAATTAAGAACAACCTAAGGGGAAAAAGAGGAAGACTCACTCAAACAGGTAAAGGAACTACTGACGCATCTCGTCCTCACGCTCCCAAGAAGCCTCACCACCAGAGTGTCACTGCCACACCACCTTGACCAAGGGGATGACCTTGTTCCGCAGGCGCTGCTCTCGCCTATCCTCCACACGGATCGGAAACTCTGGGAGAGAAAGATATGGAGTCACCTCGGACCAAACAGAATCCTTGAGCACATGAGAGTCATCGGGCATATACTTCTGCAGCATCGAGACGTGGAACACGTCATGCACCGACGCCAACTCAGGGGGTAACCGCAACCGATAAGCAACCTTACCGATGCGTTCCACAATGGGAAATGGACCAACATAGCGGAGACTCAACTTCCCACGCAGTCCAAAACGCATCACCCCCTTCATCGGAGAAACTCTCAAGAACACACGATCGCCCACGGTGAACTCGAGGGGCTGCTTCCTACGGTCAGCATAGCTCTTCTGCCGACACTGGGCCGCCAACATGTTCTGACGAACCACGTGCACCACATCCACACATTGCTACACCAACTCGGGTCCCGTCAAAACACGCTCACCAACCTCAAACCAATCGAGTGGAGTCTGGCAAGAACGCCCATATAAAGTCTCATAAGGAGCCATGCCTATGCTCGAATGATAGCTGTTGTTATAGGCAAACTTCACCAATGGCAGGTGGTGAATCCAACTCCCCTGCCACTCCAGGCAGCAGGATCTCAGCATGTCCTCCAAAGTTTGGATGGTCCTCTCTGACTGACCATCTGACTGAGGATGATACGCCGAGCTAAATGCCAACTCTGTGCCAAGAGCTCGCTGGAAACTCCTCCAAAATCCAGAAGTGAAGCGCGGATCCCGATCCGACACGATCGAAATGGGAACCCCATGCAACGGAACGATCCGCTCCACATAAAGACGAGCCAACTTGGACACGCTCCAGCTGACTTTGACCGGTAACAACCGAGTCACCTTCGTCAGCCTATCCACCAACAACCAAATACTGTCCTGCCCACTCGGGGTCCTCGGTAATCCCATCACGAAATCCGTGGTCACGTGGTCCCACTTCCACGCAGGAACATCCAAGGCCTGAAGAGTACCTCCTGGTCGCTGATGCTCCACCTTCACCTGCTGACAGATAAGGCACCTGGCCACAAACTCAGCAACATCTCTCTTCATGCCAGGCCACCAGAATTGTCTCCGCAAGTTACGATACATCTTTGTCGCACCCGGGTGTACGGTGTACCTGCTCCCATGAGCCTCGCGCAACACCGCACGATGAACCTGCTCCTCCACTGGGACGTACAGCCTGCCATGAAACCTCGTAGCACCGTCCTCGCCGAGCTCCACATCGACCATCGCCAGAATCCAGGGTAACTCGGGGTCCGCATGCTGAGCCTCTGTCACCTGACGACGGATAGCAGGAGTGACAATCAAACTCGCAAGCACTGCTAACCCAGGCTCTGGGGGAATCTTGAGCCTGAAGGACACTTCGAGCACTTGTTCCCAGAGCCTCCACTTCCTCAACATCAAGGCACTGACCGCGCCCTTCCGACTCAAGGCATCGGCGATGACATTCATCCTGCCCGGCTGATAAGACAGGGTGAAGTCATAATCCTTCATAAATTCCATCCAACGCCTTTGCCTGAGGTTCAGGTCCCTCTGTGAGAACACATACCTTAAACTCTGATGGTCAGTGAACACCTCGAACTTCTCACCGTACAGATAATGTCTCCATATCTTCAGCGCGAAGATCACCGCCGCCAACTCAAGGTCATGGGTAGGGTAGTTCTCCTCATGGGGCTTTAGCTGCCGAGATGCATAAGCCACCACTCTACTATGCTACATCAATATAGCACCCAATCCGACCCCGGAAGCATCGGTACACACCACAAAACCTCCCGATCCAGAAGGTAAAACCAATACCGGAGCCGAGGTGAGCAATCTCTTCAGCTCCCTGAAGCTCTGCTCACACTCCTCAGACCAGACGAAAGGCACATCCTTCCGTGTGAGTCTAGTCATCGGGGTCGCAATGCGAGAAAAATCCTGGATAAACCGGCGATAATAGTCCGCAAGCCCCAAGAAACTCCGGATCTCCGTCACCGACCTCGGCCTCGGCCATTGCATTACTGCCTCAACCTTGGCGGGGTCCACGGAAATGCCATCACCAGAAATCACGTGCCCCAGAAAGTGCACCTCGCAGAGCCAGAACTCGCACTTGCTGAGCTTCGCATACAATTGGTGATCTCGCAACGTTTACAGCACTACATCTAAATGGTACGCGTGCTACTCGGCAGACCGCGAATAAATAAGGATGTCGTCCATGAATATGACCACGAACTGGTCCAAATACGGACGAAACACCCTCTGCATCAAGTCCATGAAGGCTGCAGGGATATTGGTGAGCCCGAACGGCATCACCAGAAACTCATAATGCCCGTGCCTCGTACTGAATGCAGTCTTCTCCACATCGGACTCGCGAATCCTCAGCTGATAGTAACCGGACCACAAATCAATCCGCGAGAACACTCGCGCAGATTGAAGCTGGTCAAACAAATCATCAATCCATGGCAACGGATACTTGTTCTTAATGGTCACTTCATTCAGCTGCCGATAGTCAATGCATAGCCGCAGACTACCGTCCTTCTTCTTCACAAACAACACGGGCGCACCCCAAGGGGAAAAGCTAGGACGAACGTACCCCTTGGCCAACAGCTCCTGCAACTGCGCCCTCAACTCCCTCAACTCAGCGGTGGCCATACGGTAGGGAGCCTTCGCCAAAGGTCCCGTACCAGGCACGACCTCGATCACAAAATCGATCTCCCGCTAGGGAGGTAACCCAGGCAATTTCTCGGGAAAAACGTCGGGAAACTCGCACACCACCAGAATGTCCTCGACACTCGGCTCCATCCGTTCGGTCACAACCACGGACGCGAGAAAACCATGACAACCAGAATCAAGCAACCGATGGGCTCGAATCGCAGAGATGAGGAATCGAGAAGAGGTGGAACGGATACCTTGGAAAAAGAAGGTCCGCTTGCTCGGATGCTGGAAGTAGACCCTCTTCATTCCACAATCCACCACCGCTCCATGAGTCTCGAGCCAATCCATGCCTAGAATCACATCATAGTTCCGAAGCTGCAACGCATACAACCTGCCTGGCATACTCTGCCCTTCGATCCAAACCGGAACCTGATCGAAGCAATACGGAGTGATCATAAAATCACCCGAAGGCAGTTCCACTGCAAAATCACAAGGTAACTGGGTCACCGGCTCCTCGACGCTCAGCGTGAAATCCTCCGAAATAAACGAATGAGACGCGCCAGAATCAAATAAAACCCGAGCCGCGCAACCCAAAATCTGAACGGTACCTTCCACGAGCTGCGACGCCACTACCTTTGCCCTGGTCATGTGCGTGATCTGGCCTCGAGCTCTCTGCCTACTTCCCACGCTAGCTGACCTGGGTAGCGACGGATACTGTCCCTGCTGCTGCTGCCTCTGCTGTTGGGGAACCTGCTGCTGCGGCGCCTGCCTCTGAGGATAGTCACGCGCCATATGCCCTGGCTGGTCACACCAAAAATAGATGATCGGCGCCGTGCACTGCCTGCATGGGTGGAACCCACTACATCGTGGACACGGTCCTCGCGACCCACCCACTGATCCCTGACGCTGCAAGGGGATCGACTGCTGTACACTGCCCGATGAAGCTTGCCCCTGATCCTTGGACTTCTTCTTCCGGAAACTCTTCCCGAAGAACTTCTTAACCTTCGAGCCAAAAGACACAGACCCTGTCATCGATGCTGCCGGTGTCGGCACTCCTGAACCACCCGACGCATGCTGAAAGGAACCATGCTGCTGGGTAGCCAACGGCTGGCTGCGACCTGATAAGGACTGTCCCTGGCTGATCGGTCCTAGTGTCCTCTGCATATCCATCTCCAGAGAAGCCGCAACACGAGACGATGTCTCTAGATCAGTGGCCCCGTTCGCGATCAGATGGTGCCTCAGCTCCTGCCTCAAGCCCTGGACGAACTTCGCGGTCTTCACCCTCTCATGCTCCATGATGTGAGGTGCATACCGACCCAGCTCGATAAACCGGCCCCTGTATTGCAACACGGACATGTCGCCCTGCACCAGCTCCAGAAACTCACGCATCCGCTGCGTAGCAACGTAGTCTGGACAGTACGTACGCTCGAAAGCACTGACGAAGTCATCCCACTCGACCTGCTCAAGTGGACGAAGCTGAAAAGATGTCTTCCACTCGGAAGACCACCACTTCCGAGCCGTACCCTGCAACTGGTTGTAGGCCAACACTACTCTGTCCTCGGCAGCACTCTTCAAAGAACTGAACACCCGCTCCATCTCGTCAAGCCAATCACGAGCCGCATCAGGGTCTGGCTGGCCGCTGAAGTAAGGTGGATGGAACTGCAAGAAGTCCCTCACTGCTCGGCCTGGCCCACCCCTAGCTGACGAGCCCTCAGCAGCCTCTCCGCCGAACTGCTGAGACATAAGCTGGTACATGCCACGAAAGAAATCCTCGGCCCCCGGAAGCCTCGCAATATCCACTGCCTCGGTGGCCCCTGGTGGCACTCTGCTCTGCTCCTCCTGGTCCCTCTGGACCCCCTGCTGGATCTACTGACCTCCAGCCGACTGCCCCTGCTGAGAGCGAGTCGCCCGCCTCGGCGCCATACTCGCACCGGAAGCAAAAGACAGAAAACACGAGAACAGCAAGGTCAAGAAAACGCGCGATGCCCAATGCCAGTGTCAACTGTACATCATCATTGTGGACTAGTGGACCACTACAATTGCCAATGATTCTCGCATAATTCCATAACCACGCTCTGATACTAGCTGTAACGACCCGAGAATCTGATTACCGGGAAGGCCCGATAACCCGAGACTCGCACTGCCACCCACGAGTCCGAAGACTCGGAAGGGTTAGAAGGATGGTGTGAGAACTATACAAGTATCACAAGTAATTGCAAAAATTAAACAGTTATAGTATTAAGCAGGAAATAAATTAGCATTATACATGGTCCACAAGATAACAATAACAAAACAACAGTAGTCCACAACTAGTACAGAGACAAGAAAAGAAAGTACAGCTACACGGGGCATCCCCCGGCTCTGACCTCTGGCACTACCTCTGGGCACCCACACCACGCTGCGCCCCAGACGCGCTCCCCTGGGGCGGCGCCTCACCTGAAACACGGTGAAAACACGCAGGGGATGAGTCTCGGAACAAGACTCAGTAGGGATCACTCGAACCCTACCTCGTAAAATGGGAAACCACTACGCTAGCGGTAGGAGAGTACATCGGAAAGGAAAGCCCTGTACTCTACCAAACAAAGGTCCAACGGCACGCGAACCGGCACACGTGCCACGGTGAGACAATCGAAACTCAACGGTCGACCCGGCAAACCCGAAGGTCAAACACACGAGCTGACAGTCTGACACTCCGTACTCGACAGGAGTACCTCCCACTAGAAGCACAGCCGGTAGCGTCCCCTGACGACTTACACCGCACTGCAGGTGAACCGCCTGACGTGGTAGTGCCTACCCAATGCACGAACACCGCACAAGTAACCATAAACAAGTGACTAGCTAGGGTCACGCCCGTCGACGTGGGTCCAACCGCCCCCAACCACGTGTGCACACACATACCATGCGTCCTAGGTCTAGTCCTCTGACCGGTTTTCCCCCGTAGCCGGACTCTGGCTAACGACGAGGGGCCCGACGGAAACCAGTCTAAAACCGTCCTTAGGGTAGCCTCTCCACCACTCCCTGGTGAGACCACACGCTGTGAGCGACGTCACGCGGTTCGGGGAAGAGCGGAGAAGACGCGGAGCGCGCGGGCTCCTCTTTTTTTGGTGTTTGTTTGCTGCAACACAGAAATAAGAGAAGAGAGAGAAGGGGCCACCACGGGAGATTGCTCCGGCGGGGCGAGCGGGACAAATGTGATATAGCAAGATATGGGGGTTAAACGGCCATAGCGGGAAGTGACTCGCCGCGGCCTCGGGGGGACGGGAATGATGCAAAAATTAAATAACAAGAATTGAAACGGCCATTGGGGAAGTGACTCGCCGCGGCCTCGAGAATATGAGCAGATAATAAGATGACAGAATATAAAGAGAATACAAAGAGCGGGAATTTAAACGGCCATTGGGGAAGTGACTCGCCGCGGCCTCGAGAACATAAACAGATAAGAATATAACGTATAAGAACGTGAATTTAAACGGCCATTGGGGAAGTGACTCGCCGCGGCCTCGAGAATATGAGCAGAATATAACAGAATATAAAGAGAATATAAGAACGGAAATTTAAACGGCCATTGGGGAAGTGACTCGCCGCGGCCTCGAGAACATGAATAGATAAGAATATAACATATAAGAACGGAAATTTAAACGGCCATTGGGGAAGTGACTCGTCGCGGCCTCGAGAACAATATGTGATCGCCAGGGGCCAAAAGACCCCAAAAATAAGAAGGTGATCGCGCCTACCTCAAGAGCGGGAGATGGCGGGTTGCTTCTTCCTCTCCCTCCGGCCGGCCGACGGAGAGGGCTTTCCTCGGCTACCCTTGCAAAACAACGACAAACAAATGACAAGTGGATTAGAAAGATGGAGGTGTAGTATTCAAATCCTTGCGATAAAAATAACGAAATGATGGCAAGACACACACCTGGTTGGTGTTATCTTTTAAACCCCTCTCGGACTCGAGTAGGAGGAAAATGAGATGATGGATGTAAGAAGTGTATAAGAAAAGGCGCCCTTATGAAGGGGGATAGGGGATGCAAGATGATGAATGCAAAAGAACTACGAAGAAAAGGAAAGAATTGGCTTATTGAATGTGCCGATCGTGAAATCCGGCGGAGCTCCGGCAGCGTGGGGACGACGTGGAAGCGCGGTGGATGAAGACGACCTTCCTCTCGCGAGCGTGAGCACCCGAGAAGCCGGCAGAACCTCCACCTATAAAAGAACTCACGGGTTAGAAAATGACTCCGTAGCCTCTGGGCTCCGGCAGCCTATCGGATCACTTCGAAGCTCCTCCAGAACTGAGGGGGGTGGGCCTCTATTTATAGGGCTCCGGAGGGTGGAGGCGTCCAGGACCCTGGACACCTCCATCAGGGCCGAATTAATATTTTATTCTATTTTTATTTATTTTTTGGAATACTTTTGTGGAGGCGTCCAGGGCCCCGGACGCCTCAAACAAGTCCACCGAAAACCGACGACGGCCGCACGCGGTTTGGCACAACGCGTGGTTTTGTGAGCGGCGCCTCGTGATTCAGAAATGGGCGCGTCCAGTTAGGTGGACGTTTCCATAATTTGGATTTTTTCACACACGACAAACCGTCGTTCGGTGGCCGGCGCCCGTGAGAGAGTTGATGGAGGCGTCCAGGGGCCTGGACGCCTCCAAAAATATATTATTTTTTATTTTGATTTGTCTTTTGTGCCAAGGCTGGCATTTTGATTTTTTTATAATTATTTTTTATGGAGGCGTCCAGGGGCCTGGACGCCTCCATTAATATATATATATATTTATTTATTTTTTTATTTTTTATGCCAACTGGCATTTTACACACACATTTTTTATTTTTATTTTTTATTTTTATGGAGGCGTCCAGGGGCCTGGACGCCTCCATTAATATATATATTTTTTATTTAGTTTTGGGCCCTGAGAAAAAAAAATAAAATTAAAAATATGGGGGCGTCCAGGGGCCTGGACGCCCCCATTAAAACCCACCCGGGTCCTCAATCGGCGGCTGCCCGGCAGACACCTTCTTGGTTCCGGAACCTCTTGATGCGTCTGGCTGGTGTTGATGCCGTCCGAATGCCGTGACGAGACGATTACGGATGCCGAAAAAGGCAGAAGAAGACCCAAGAAAAGGAAGTACTCAAGTGATTCGAAATACGTAAGCCGTCGCGGGGCGTCGTATAGTAATATGAGATTTTCTCAGGAGACGTCAAGAATGGCGTGTCTACACACGCGTGTAAGCAGGCTACGACTAGTGGAGGGTCACTGAAGGAGTAGACTCTCAAGTCACGAAAAATGACGCCCACATCCGACGACGCACGGGGACCACCCCACGCACCGGCCCCGTCGCACGGTGACCACAGTCAGACCAAAAACGGGGTTGCAACCCTCTCGGGGCAACCAGGCACCTGACGGTCCACCCCTGGACCGTCACAGAGTTGTAACGGTCTAGGCGAGACCGTCACACACACATGGCGGCCCAACGCAGGCCGTCACACGCCCGAGGAACGCAGGGCGTAACGCCCCTGGTCCAGCGCGTTACGCAAACGTAACGCGCCAGCCATAGCGCATTTAGCGCGCCTCACACCCGCAGTGTGAAACCAGGATGTAACGCGCCTGCCCCAGCGCGTTACACGAATGTAACGCGCCTGGCCCAGCGCGTTACGTGCCCCTCACACCTGGGGTGACCCAGGACGTAACGCGCTCACCCTGGCGCGTCACGCGGACGTAACGCGCCTGCCATAGCGCGTTACGCGCACTGACCCCCAATGGTCAAATCAACGGTAAAAGCCAACGGTCAGAACGCCCCTGACGGCCCAAGCCAGGCGCTTCACATGCAAGTGGCGGTCTATCGTGGGACCGTCACAGTCCCTGACCCCCGAAGGCTAAACGAAGGGCATGTGACGACCTCTCCCAGGTGCGTCACACCGTGTAACGGTCCCTGAAAGGACCGTTATACGCACCCGAAGGCGAAAACGGCGGGAAAGCCCAAAAATTTCAACCACGCCCCCATGCCTCCACCGGAGAGGGGAAAATCAAAGGGGAGGACCCCTGGAGACCCCTAGCATGATTCTAGGCCACCAAAACGCGAGATCATGCATCAAATTCATAGATCGGGCGAGCTCTCCCCAAATCATGGAAAATCCCAAACCCGCTCAATCAAGCCCCTCTCGGCCTCCCCACGGCCTATAAACCACGGAAAAGAACGGCAAGGAGCTAGGGAACGTCACCCTACTTCAATGGAGCGAATGCTCCGCCGGATCGTCCGTGAACACAAGAAATCGCCTTGAAAACCCTCGTTCTTCCTTGAGCTCCCACTATCCACGAACGCCACCACACGCACCTCGTCGCCGCCGTCGTCACCGCGCCGTCGCCCACAGCCGTCTGCAGCCGGAGGGGCTCGCCGCGGTCTCGCCGGACGAAGAAGAGAGGAAGAGGGGGTGCCTCACGGTGGGGGAGAAAGGAGGAAGAAGAAGAAGAAGAAGAGGGTGGGGGAGAAAGAGAAAATAGGGGGGTATTTATAGAGAATCCGGAAAAACTGGAAAATATCGAAAAATAGAAAATTACATTTCCGAAATCCTCAGAATGCACCGATCGCAACGGTACCCCTCGTGCCCAGGTGAACGACCCGGTTCACCCGCAGCGAGGTTCCGAAGGAATTACCGAAACACACACCGGAAATCGGAAAACACGGGTGAAAAAACCGCGGAACACTTCCGGGCCTCCGAAACAACTCCGGATCGCGCCGATCTGAACACGAAAGATGTCCGAAACGAAATTTCAGACACAACGGAGCTGGACACTCTGAGAAACTAGATCCGGGACCCACGAAGAGGGATCCGAAAGGTCCGGGATATTACAAAAACACATAACTTAAGTCTAGAATTTAACTTGCCTCGGTCGACTGATCTCAAAGTTGAGCTCAATAATTATGTAATAGCTTAGAGGTATGTGGGTCGACCGATCAGGATCACAGTTTGTGATAATTAAGGAGATTTCAAGTTCAAAGAAAAAAGAGATGTGCACGAGTTAGACATGTCCGTTGAATTTGAATTCAAATCTCTCACACTCCATGTCGTCCACTCGAGTACATCACTACGTTAGATTTTCCATCGTCTAAAAACAAATTGTACAACAGCTTAGGTGAGACTCACGTTAATTAATGGGATTTTTGCATATATACCCTTATAAAATTCAATTTTGTCAAATATATCCCTCATCAGAGCGTATTATCATGAATACTTGTGATTTAGAGAGAAATATTATGGTTATGCCCTTATAATTTTTTACCGTCGATGGGAGGCTAATATTATGTGGAATATGTCATCTAACGTCATGAACTATCTAAAACACCCTTCCACGCGCGCGTGCGCACACACACACACACATACACACACACACAGAGAGAGAGAGAGAGAGAGAGAGAGAGAGAGAGAGAGAGAGAGAGAGAGAGAGAGAGAGAGAGAGAGAGAGAGAGAGAGAGAGAGAGAGAGAGAGAGAGAGAGAGAGAGCCCTCTCCCTCTCCCCGTCACTGTCGGCGTCCACTCCCCCCTCTTCCTCATCTCGGAGCAAAGCCCCCTCCCCCTCACCCCCAGCATCCCCTCCCCCTGTCCCCCACCACACCGTCGGCTCCCCCTTCCTCTCATTGCAGCACCCCCACCACACCACTGGCTCCCTCTCTCCCCCTCCCCGTTGTCTCCCCTCCCCTCACAACAGGTGTAGGCCTTACCTCCCCTCTCCCCCTCCGCGTCATCTCCCCTCTCCCCCTCTCCCCCTGGCACCCTCTCTCCCTCCCTGTCGTCTCTCCCTCCCCCTGTCCCCCTCACAGGCAACGCCGACCCTCCCTCCCCTGTCCCCCTCACAGTCGACACCGGCCCTCTCTCCCCTCTCCCCCTCATCGCTGGTGCCGGGCCCCCTCTCCTCTCCCCCTTCCCGCCATCTCTCCCTCCCCCTCTCCCCCTCATAGACAATGCCGACCCCCCCTCCCCTCTCCCCCTTGCAACCATTACAAGAAAGTAAAAGCTTTCTTAATGTCACCCCCGTTACAAGCGAGCCAGACAAACCTGACGGTACTAGAGACTTTACGGTATAAAGCTTTCGCCCCTTCTTTAAATTAACAGACTCTTTTTTCTATCCCCCACACGAATCAGGACGTCAGTTTCAACTAGCTAGATGGACTACCATTCCACCGTTGGAAAAGCCCAATAACAAGACTAAACTTATTTAAGTCCACCTACTCCTACCACCCAACTTACTTCCCTAACCAGCTTAATCCCGTGGCACCCTCCCCTCGCCTTCCCAATGTCAGTATTTTATGGACAAGTATATCTCTTATTTAGCACATTAAGGAACCCCGGCTGACCGATTGAACTGATATTGGGCCCCCCGTGAGCTTACCGTTTCATCCTTGGCTCAGCCAAGGCAGCCCAATTCCAAAAGAAAAAAACAACGGGAAGCCCAGTTGAACCATCACCATGTGAGACTGAGAGACATGGCGTCAAGGGACTGCGGCGCCAGCCCGCCGGAGAGGATGGTGGTCAACCGGAGAAGACTGCACAGATCTAGCCAAATTGCGTGCAGTCGGCTGGCATGGCATCGTGAAAAGAGATCTGAACCTTTTCGGTGACTTCAGCCTTCTTCTGGCTTACCCTAACGCTTTGCTTTCTCCCCCCATACGTATCACCATTCTTTCTCAGCTCCACTTTTCAAGTGTAAGGTGGTACTTCTCGTAAGAATCATCCACATGTGAAGATTGAACTGAGAAGACCCATTGCCCTTCAATACCATCATCATGTTGCCGGCACCATGCAAAACGTTCGTTCCCATATGGGACCTTTATCTACACCAGTACTTATTTCTCCTTAAACAAATCTAATCGTCCAACGTGCATGTTTCACAAAGGGAATCAGCGCAACCGGTCTCCCGGCGGTTGCTCCAGTGACCTCTGCGTGCCTCCCTCGTCCCCGCCCTCCTCGTCGCGTATTGTTCGCCTAGAAGGAGGAAGCACCGGCGTCGTGTTAGAGAGAGAGAGAGAGAAACACGGTGGGATGAAGGGAGAACGCCGGCAGCATGTGACCTCCGTGCCCCTCCATGTTGGACGGCTAAATTTGTTTAGAGAGAAATAAACGGTGTAGACGAAGGTCCCATGGGAAGGTTCTCACGGTGCCAACACTATGCGAACGCTGTCCATATATATATATATATATATATTTAAATATCTTAAAGGATCTTTCAGATAGTAATGTTAGACTTTATTCTATGAAATATTAACTTTTTGAAGGTATTTATAATTTAAACTATATATGGTTATTGTTTCAGCATGGTAGTTTAATATTAATTTTACATCACTTTTTTATTCATACTTGATAGATAACTCGACAGATTTGTTTTAACCCGCTCACCAAAAAAACGTTAATTATGTATATATCTTAATTGCATCTAAAATAATAAAACTATCATCATTACTTATTAAGATCTATTGTCATCAGTGATATATGTAAAATAAAATAAGAAAAAAGGGTACGTACTGTCACCTAATTTATAAAAAAAGACTATAAAGAACAAGAAAAACTAGGACTTCGGTGAAGTTCTAATAAAGTCGGAGAGATTCTGAAAACTTGTTTTCTTCGGCCGGCGGGGTACCACGTCCACGTCCATTTCACGTGGTTCATCCCCTTCGTCCCGTCTTCACCTCATCATTTCTTTTGTTTTGGTTTGCGGAGATGGCGATATCTGCCGACGGCGATCGCTACCTTCCCCGTTGCCGTTGCTTTCCCCACCGCACTGTCAGTGTGGATATTAAGGTGACGATGCCTGTCATAATTTGAATGCAGTCTTTTCACCGTTTTGAGTTTCGAGAACGCTTCACAAAAGAGCGTGGGCCGTCGTCGACATCCGACGGCGGCGTCTTTACGGGGGGGGGGGGGGGGAGCTCATCAGTCCTGTCATTACGATTTTCTTTCTTCTCTTACGTCTCCTCTTTTTCTGTGTATCAGTTAAAGGAGAGAGCATGTGTGTGATTATGATTGATGTGCACGGCAAAAGAGATAACACGAGAGATAGACTGAAAAAAAAATAGACAGAATTTAAGTACGTGATCCCACCGAGGGATCCGCTGCCACTCCATAACCCAACAGCCGCAGAAGCAGCGGCATGGCGGCCAACTTCATTTCTCCTTTATCTTATTTTTCATCTTCTTGACTTGGTGGTGGCAAATGAATTGGGACAAGTGAGAGTGAGATGGCCCCTCCCCCGCCCCTCGTAAAATCATTTCAAAATTTATCATTAATTTAAGATGAAATTTTTTTATAATTATTATTAATTATAATTAAGTATTAATATTTTAAATTTACAAAAATTAAGATAATAATATATGTTATATTTTAAAATATATTTATGTTTATCATTGGATTAATTATGAGCAATAGAGACAGATTTTGAGATGATTTTAGGACAGACAGATTCTGTCGTGAATGTAATTTTTACTTGGCGAGAAAAGAGGGCTCGACGATGGAATTTGGGACGAAATCTCATACGGAATATTTAGATCAGACTTTGAGTTTGATCTGCTCTTCGACTCGACTCGTCTATTTTATTTCTCTCCCTTCAAATTCTATAAATTACTCGGTTATTATTTCACTTAATTATAAAAATATTTAGGGATAGATTAGGGACATAACAAAGACATAATGAAATTTGGTTTGGCGCCAAAAATCACAACTATGGAATTATGTTAGAATTTTTGACGGATTGAAATTTCATCGGGTGAGAAAACGGGGGCAAAGATAGAATTTTTGAAAGAAAAAAAAATCCAACTTTAACCCCCGATAACACTATTCCCAAACCCCCCTCCTTTCACCCATCTCCGCTTCTCTCCGTCTCGTAGTGAGTGCCGACTACTACCCACCATCGTAGTCAGAGCTGCTCCCCCCATCGTCGTCGACACCGTTAGAGGTGCCTCCCCCCATCACCGTCGGAGCTACCTCTCCCCACCGTAGTCCATCTCCCCACACCGTCATCCGCACCTCTCGCCTCTGTCGTCATACACCCCTCACCGCCTATAAGTTCCTTCACCCTCTCTATTGTTTTTTTATCACCGTTGTCAGTGGGGGGAGGGGAGGGTGCATCCGATGGGGGGAGGGGCTGGGAGGGGGGGGCCTACTGACAGCCAGTGGGGGGAGGGGGGTGGTCGACCAGCTATGGGAGGGGAGGGGAAGGGGGACTGGTAGGGAGGTCCATCTGGTGGGGAAGGAGAGGGGGTTCGGTGGGGGGTTGCAACACCGCCTGTTGCGAGGGGTGAGGGGGTCGGTGGGGGAGGGGAGGGGGGTCCAGTGGGGAGTTGCAACGCCACTGGTGGCAAGGGGTGAGGGGGTGGGTGGGGTAGGGGAGGGGGGTATGGTGGGGGAGGGGACCTTCCATGGAGGGGAGGGGAGGGGAAGGGGGCTGCTGTGGGGGATTGCAAGGCTGCCGGCGATGAGGGGTGAGGGGGTCGGTGGGGGAGGGGGGGTACTGTAACGACCAGAGAATCCGATTACCGGGAAGGCCCGATAACCCGAGACTCGCACCGCCACCCACGAGTCCGAAGACTCGGAAGGGTTAGAAGGATGGTGTGAAAACTACACAAGTATCACAAGTAATTACAGAAATTAAACAGTTATAATATTAAGCAGGAAATAAATTAGCAATTTACATGGTCCACAATAGAAAATGAATAACAAAAATAGTAGTCCACAACCAGTACAGAGACAAGAAAGAAAAGTACAGCTACACGGGGCATACCCCCGCTCTGACCTCTGGCACTACCTCTGGGCACCCGCACCACGCTGCTGTAGACACGCCAATTTTGACATTGTGGCGAGTAGATTTCGTATTATATTATGATGCCCCAAAGCGGCCCTCCCGGTCGAATTCTTTAAATGGTCTTCAATTTTCTGACGAAGTTGAATAATGGTGAAACATGCATTCATGGTCCGAGCACATTGTTGGTCTGAGCATATGTATATAACAAGGTTCGTGCATCTTCATAGCAAGTCTATATATTCTTCAGTTGTATCAACTCAAGCCTGTACATTCTTCTCTTTAAAGTCTATGCATAGCAAGTCTATACGTTGCAGCAAGTCTGTACGTTCAAGTCTGTACGTTGCAGTAAGTCTGTACGTTCAATTCTGTACGTTACAGCAAGTCTGTACGTTCAAAGTCTGTACGTCCAAAGTCTGTACGTTGCAGCCAGTCTGTACGTTCAAGTCTATACGTTGCAGCAAGTCTGTACGTCCAAAGTCTGTACGTTGCAGCCAGTCTGTACGTTCAAGTCTATACGTTGCAGCAAGTCTGTACGTTCAAGTCTATACGTTGCAGCAAGTCTGTACGTTCGAAGTCTATACATTGGCTTCACAAAGTCTGTACATCCTCAAAGTCTATACATTAGCTCCCTCAAAGTCTATACATTACTATCTTTACCTACGTTACATCCTCAAAGTCTACACATTCCTTCCAAGTCTATACATCCACTCCAAGTCTATACATCCATTTCCAAAGTCTATACATCCACTCCAAGTCTATACATCCATTTCTAAAGTCTATACATTCATTCCAAGTCTACACATTCCTTCCAAGTCTATACATCCATTCCAAGTCTACACATTCCTTCCAAGTCTATACATCCACTCCAAGTCTATACCTCCATCTCCAAAGTCTATACATCCATCTTCAAAGTCTATACATTGGCTTCCTCAAAGTCTATACATTGACTTCACCAAGCCTGTACATCCCCTCAAAGTCTATACATTGGCTTCCTCAGAGTCTATACATTGGCTTCACAAAGTCTGTACATCCACTCCAAATCTATACATCCACTCCAAGTCTATACATTCATTTCCAAAGTCTATACATTAATCTCCAAAGTCTATACAAGTCATTCATTTCCAAAGTCTAAACATTCATTCCAAGTCTACACATTCCTTCCAAGTCTATACATTCCTCCCAAGTCTGTACACTCCATGTCTACACATTCCCCCCAAGTCTATACATTCCCACCAAGTCTACACGTCACCAAGTCTACACATCCGGCAAGTCTTACATTCTCCAAAGTCTATACAATCCCTAAATCCATACATTCCCACCAAGTCTATACATTCTTCAAAGTCTATACAATCCCTAAATACATTCATCCAAAGTCTATACATTCACTCCAAGTCTACACATTCATCTCCAAAGTCTATACATTCATCCAAGTCTATACATTCATCTCCACATTCACTCAAAGTTTATACATTCCTCCAAGTCTATACATTCATCTCCACATTCACTCAAAGTCTATACATTGACTTCCTCAAAGTCTATACATTGACTTCACAAAGTCTGTACGTCCTCAAAGTCTATACATTGGCTTCCTCAAAGTCTATACATTGGCTTCCTCAAAGTCTGTACGTCCTCAAAGTCTATACATTGGCTTCCTCAAAGTCTATATATTGGCTTCTTCAAAGTCTATACGTCCTCAAAGTCTATAAGTCTATACATTGGCTTCCTCAAAGTCTATACGTCCTCAAAGTCTACAAGTCTATACATTGGCTTCACAAAGTCTATACGTCCTCAAAGTCTATAAGTCTATACATTGACTTCACAAAGTCTGTACGTCCTCAAAGTCTATACATTGGCTTCACAAAGTCTGTACGTCCTCAAAGTCTATATATTGACTTCTCCAAAGTCTGTCCTCAAAGTCTATACATTGGCTTCCTCAAAGTCTATACATTGGTTTCACAAAGTCTGTACATCCTCAAAGTCTATACATTGGCTTCCTCAAAGTCTATACATTGGCTTCACCAAGGCTGTACATCCTCTCAAAGTCTATACATTGGCTTCCTCAAAGTCTATACGTTCCTATCTTTACCTACGTTACAAAGTCTGTACATTCCTCAAAGTCTATACATTGGCTTCACAAAATCTGTACGTCCTCAAAGTCTATACATTAGCTTCCTCAAAGTCTATACATTGGCTTCACAAAGTCAAAGTCTATACATTGGCTTCCTCAAAGTCTATACGTTCCTATCTTTACCTACGTTACAAAGTCTGTACATCCTCTCAAAGTCTATACATTGGCTTCCTCAAAGTCTATACGTTCCTATCTTTACATATGTTACAAAGTTCAAAGTCTATACATTGGCTTCACAAAGTCTGTACATCCTCTCAAAGTCTATACATTGGTTTCCTCCTAATCACCATCACGTCTCTTTCTCTACTGACTACCTCTCAAAGTCTATACATTGTGTCTATACATTGACTACGTTACATCCTCACGTATCTTTCTCTCTCTCTATTTTCTTCCCTCTCTCTCTCTCACGTGACCCCCCTTCTCACTGTTCTCACCCTCACTATCACTGCACACACCCACACCCCACTTCACTGCTCACACTCCCCTCCCCACGACACACACACATGCACACTTCACTGCACACACTCCTCACCCCCACGGCACACACCCCACTTCACTGCTCACATTCCCCTCCCCATGACACACACACATGCACACTTCACCGTTCTCACCTCACTCCCACGACACACACTCTCCCCCACTTTTGTCACACCCTTATCTCCTCTCTTCCCTACTTTCTTTTGTCTCTTACACACCCCATCCGATTCTCTAGCAACGTCTCAGGTGAAACCATCCTATCCATGACAGACGAACACCAACCCACTCCCTCTCTTCTCCAGGTAGCAGACCCCCCACTCTCAGGCTCTTCTCCCAGCCACTCCCGTCGATAGCCACCCCCCGGCCGATTACACCTCCATCTCCAAGCCACCCACGCCGTGACCGCCCTCACTTCCCTCAGGCTCTCTCTTCTCTTCTGCACGCACACCGACGCCAACGCCACCACCGCTGCTGTACCATCGCCGGGCGCCCCCCTTTCGTCGCCGTTGAGTTCGTTTGCACCGACCCCCCGGTGCCACGCCTTTCTCCTCCGGGCTCCCCAAGCCGTCGTCCACCACGCCTGCTAGCAGCCGCCGCTGCACCCAACTCCGGACGCCGCTACCACCTTCATCACCACACCGGCCACCGCTGCTGCCGCCGGTGACCTCCGTCCGAGCCTCCCCACTGCCGCCCGTCCATCACGAAGCCGTCTCCGGCCCCCCTGCATGCAAGCCGCAGACGTCGCCAACGCCTGCAACCCTCGCCGCTGCAAGCCCGCCGTTATCGCCACCACCTCCGCCTAGCCGACGTCGCCCTTTCGGCCGCCGCTGCAAGCCCGCCGTTGTCGCCACCACCTCCTGCTAGCCGACGTCGCCCTCCCGGCCACCGCCTGCAGCTCGTCGCAGCCGCCTCCCTGCACACGGTCGCCGCCCGTCGCACCGCCGGTCGCCGCCGCTGCTGCCGTCGTCGTTTCCCCACGACTCCCCCGCTCCCCTCCCCCCGCCGTCTCTCTCTTCCCCACTCTCCCTCTCTCCCTCTCTCTCTGTTCCCTCACTCTCCCTCTTCCCCTCTTGGTTCTCTCCCTCTCTCTCTCTCTTCCTCTCTCCCCCCTCCCGCGTTCTCTCTCTCTCTCTCTCCCACCGTTTTTCTCTTCTCTCTCTCCCCACTGTCTCTCTCGCCCCCTGTCTCTCTCTCTCCCCCTACCGATCTCTCTCCTTCTTCTTTTTTTATTTACTATTATTTTTCTCCCCTCTCCTTCCTCTCTCTCTCGTTCTCCCTCTTTCTCCCTCTCTCTCTCTCTCTCTCTCTCTCTCTCTTCTCCACTCTCTTTCTCTATCTCTCTCGATCTCTCATTCTTCATCTTTTATTATTATTTCTTTTTCTTTTTTTTATCCTCTCACACTCGATCTCTCTTTCCCTCTCTCTCTCTAACTCTCTCTTTCTCTCTCTCTCTCCCCATACGATCTCTCTCTCTCTGCATTATACATTTTTTATCTTTGTTTTTAAACCTCTTTCTCCCTTTTTTTTCTCCCTCTGTCTCACTCTGTCTCTTTTATTTCTCTCTCCCTCTCTCTCTTAATCTCACTCTTCTCTCTTTCTCTTTATTTTCTTTCCTTTATTTTCTTTCTTTTTTAGATATTTCTCCCCTCTCCCTTCTTGCTCTCTCTCTCTCCCATATATATATATATATGTATATATATTATATATAGATATATTATCTTATTCTATTCTTTATTTTCGTTTATTTTCTTTCTTTTAATCTTACATCCTCTTTCTTCTTAAAAGAAAAAAATCAAAAAAATAGAAGGGGGAGTTTTCTCCCTCCTCTTCTTTCTCTCCTTCTCTCTTAAATTCCAATTCTTTTATTTCAACCAGTTATATATATATATGTTTATGTAAATACGTTTAAAATGTTTAATATGTTTATGTATATGTTTATATAAATATATTTACTACTCATATATATATGTATGCGTGTGTGTTCTTATGTTCGGCTTAACCAGTTTCTGAAGTCTGTTGTGAAGGCTCTCAGCCGTTCTACGTTCGTGTCACTGACACGTCTTCCAAAGCCCGTCGTCGGCCTCCTCCGATAAGTTTTTCTCTCCCTTTTATTTTTAATCAGTCAGTAGATTATATTGCATGCATCAGTTTAGCATCTGTGCCATGCCTTTCTTCCCGAGAAGGTCTGGTTTGTGAGCGTCTTCACACTTATACATTTCATCATATCATCTCCCACTCTTTAGTTCAAAAGGGGTTTTAAATACCACCAACCAGGTGCGTACTCGTCTATACTATTTTTAGTGTCATTTTCTAAAGGATCGGTACTACACCACCGTCGTTCTCACCAACCAGTTCTGCTCTGTTTATTCTTTGTCTAAGGGTAACCGAAGGAATCCCTCTTCGTCGGCCGGCCGACAGAAGAGGAAGAGAGGACCCGCACTGCTCCCGCTCCGGCGGCAAATGCGATCAGAACACTTCCTGTGGGGTCCTCAGCCCCTGGCGATCACATTTCCCCTCCCCATTTCTTTTCTGTTCAAACCCCGTTGACGGAACCAGTTCCTCGCGGTGGTTTTCTTTTTCTGTCCTTTTGTTCAAACCCCGATCAAGGAATCCGTTCCTCGTGGTGATTTTATCTAACTGGTGCGGTGGGTCACCTCCCGTGACCATTTACATTTCAGTAATTTAATTTCTGCACTCTAACATCCTAACCCCTAACCGTTCAATTTCAACATTCCCCTATCACCGCCTTAAAATCCCGCGGAGAGTCACATATCACGGCGGTTTATTTAATTCCCTTTTCACTTGTTCTAACCCCGATCAAGGAATCCGTTCCTCGCGGTGGTTCTATTTTTATCCTTTTGTTCTAACCCTGATCAGAGAACCCGTTCCTCGCGGTGATTTCATTTCCTGTACTTTCGTTCCAACCCCGATCAAGGAATCCGTTCCTCGCAGTGGTTTCATTTTCTGTCCTTTCGTTCCAACCCCGATCAAGGAACCTGTTCCTCGTGGTGGTTTCATTTCCTGTACTTTCGTTCCAACCCCAATCAAGGAACCCGTTCCTCGCGGCGGTTTTTACTTTCTGTATTTTGTTCGAACCCCGCTGACCGAACCAGTTCCTCGCGACGGTTTTTATCTAACTGGTGCGGTGGGTCACCTCCCGCGACCATTTACATTTCAGTAATTTAATTTCTGCACTCTAACATCCTAACCCCTAACCGTTCAATTTCAGCATTCCCCTATCACCGCCTTAAAACTCCGCGGAGACTGACATCTCGCGGCGGTTTACTTGATCCCTTTTTCATTTCTTGTTATCTATATTTATATCATAACAAAAATCCCGCAAAGGCCAATGTCTCGCGGTGGTATGTATATATACTCATATTTATTATCTATACTGCAATAAAAACCCCGTAAGGCCAATGTCTCGCGGTGGTTTCTACATACATGTTCATCACTGCTGATATTGCTAGATTGCTGTTAAAATCCCGCAAAGACCAATGTCCTGCGGTGGTATGTTTTTTGTTCATATTGTTCTTATAATTGTCTGTGTAGTGGCATATTGTTACAAATTCAGTCTACGTGTCTCTCAAATCCTATTACGTATATTCTCAGATTCCTCGGTATATAAAAAGTCGCTCGCGGAACGGTAAGTCACGCTTACCGGAAAGGGGTCAGTTTGCACGAGAGGGTCTTCGGACCCCTATCTCCGCCGTGTACCGAAGTCTGATAAGTCTACCTTCTTTGTGTTCCACCAGAATGTTTCTTACAAGTCACACTTCTCACTACTTTTCTCATATTACCCAGTAATCCATTCCTCGTTCCTTTTTTCCTTCCCTCTCCTTTGTTTCTTTCTCGTCCACAACATTACATCTCTTGGGACCGTCGTTGGTGTGATTTCGTCGTCCACAGCTGCACCCCAGACGCGCTCCCCTGGGGTGGCGCCTCACCTGAAACACTGTGAAAATACGCAGGGAATGAGTCTCGGAACAAGACTCAGTAGGGATCACTCGAACCCTACCTCGTAAAACGAGAAACCACTACGGTAGTGGTAGGAGAGTACCTCGAAAAGAAAAGCCCTATACTCTACACAACAAAGACCCTATGGCACGCAAATCGGCACACGTGCCGCGGTAAGACAACCGAAGCTCAACGGTCGACATGGCAAGGAAAACCCGAAGGTCAAAGCCACGAAACTGACAGTCTGACACTCCGTACTCGACATGAGTACCTCCCACTAGAAGCACAGTCGGTAGCGTCCCTTGATGACTTACACCGCACCGCAGGTGAACTGCCTGACGTGGTAGCGCCCACCAAAGGCACGAACACTGAGCAAGTAACCACAAACAAGTGACTAGCTGGGGTCACGCCCGTAGAGGTGGGTCCAACCGCCCCCAACCACGTGTGCACACACAGACCGCGCGTCCCTGGTCTGGTCCTCTGACCGGTTTTCCCCTCAGCCGGACTCTGGGTGCAAGACGTGGGGCCCGACGGTAACCGGTCCATAAACCACCTCTAAGGGTAAGCCCGTACACCACTCCCTGGTGCGACCGGTACCGCGTACTGGTAGGCTATGACTAGTGGAGGGTCACTGAAGGAGTAGACTCTCAAGTCATGGAAAATGACGCCCGCATCCGACGACGCACGGGGACCACCCCACGCACCGGCCCCGTCGCACGGTGGCCACAGTCGGACTAAAAACGGGGTTGCAGCCCTCTCGGGGCAACCAGGCGCCTGATGGTCCACCCCGGGACCGTCACAAGGCTGTAACGGTCTAGGCGAGACCGTTACACACACACTTGGCGGTCTAACTCAGGCCGTTACACGGCCTGAGGAACGTAGAGGGTAACGTGCCTGGTCCAGTGCGTTACACGAATGTAACGCGCCTGCCCCAGCGCGTTACGCTAATGTAACGCGCCCGCCCTGGCGCGTTACACGCGCCTCACGCTCCACTCGAGAAAGCAAGATGTAACGCGCCTGCCCCAGCGCATTACACTAATGTAACGCGCCTGGCCCAGCGCGTTACGCGCCCCTCACACCTGGGATAACACAGGGAGTAACGCACTCGCCCCAGCGCGTCGCTCGGATGTAACGCGCTCGCCCTGGCGCGTTACACACGCAGACCCCCAACGGTCAAAAATCAACGGTCGGAAAGCCCCTGACGGCCCAGCCCAGGCGCGTCACATACAAGTGGCGGTCAATCGTGGGACCATCATAGTCCCTGACCACCGAAGGCTAACCAAAGGGCATGTGACGGCCCCCCCGAGGCGCGTCACATCATGTGACGGTCCCTGGAAGGACCGTTACACGCGCCCGACGGTGAGAACGGCGGGAAAGCTCAAAAACTTCAACCACGCCCCCATGCCTCCACCGGAGAGAGGGAAATCAAAGGGGAAGACCCCTGGGGACCCCTAGAATGATTCTAGGCTATCAAAACGTGAAATCATGCATCAAATTCATAGATCGGGGGAGCTCTCCCCAAATCATGGAAAAACCCCAACATGCTCAATCACACCCCTCTTGGCCTCCCCTCGGCCTATAAACCACGGAAATGAACGGCGTTGAGCTAGGGAACGTCACCCTACCTCAATGAAGCGAATGCTCCGCCGGATCGTCCGTGAATCGCGAAGAACGCTTTTAGAACCCCGCCTCCCCACGCTTCCCACGCTTGCCGCACGCCCGCACGATCGTCTCGACGTCACCCACGTCCTTGCCACGTCGCACAGTCGCCGTCTGCAGCCGAAACGGTGGTCGCCGTGCTCGAACGGGAGAGAGGGAGAGGGAGAGGGCGGCCACGGTTGGGGAAGGAAGGAGGAAGAAGAAGAAGAAAGAGAAAGGGGAAAAGAAAAAGAAAAGAAAAGGGAATATATAGAAAATCTGATTTTTCAAAAAAATATCAAAAAATAGAAAATTATATTTCTGGAATCCTCGGGATGCACCGATCGCAACGGTACCACTCGTGCCCAGGTGAACGGTCCGGTTCACCCGCAGCGAGGTTCCGAAGGAATTGCCGAAACACACACCGGAAATCAGAAAACACGCCCGAAAAAGCCGCGGAATGCCTCTGGGCCTCCGAAATAACTCCGGATCGCGCCGATCCGAACACGGAAGATGTCCGAAACGAAATTTCAGACACAATAGAGCCGGACGCGGATCCCGATCAGACACGATCGAAACGAGAATCCCATGCAACGGAACGATCCGCTCCACATACAAACGAGCCAACTTGAACACGCTCCAACTGATTTTGACTGGTAACAACCGAGTCACCTTTGTCAGCCTATCCACCAGCAACCAAATACTGTCCTGCCCACTCGGGGTCCTCGAAAACCCCACCACAAAATCCGTGGTCACGTGGTCCCATTTCCACGCAGGAACATCCAAGGGCTGGAGAGTACCTCCTGGTCGCTGATGCTCCGCCTTCACCTACTGACAGGTCAGGCACCTGGCCACAAACTCGGCGACATCTCTCTTCATGCCAGGCCACCAGAACTATCTCCGCAAGTTCCGATACATCTTTGTCGCACCCGGGTGTACGGTGTACCTGCTCCCATGAGCCTCGCGCAACACCGCACGATGAATCTGCTCCTCGGCTGGGACGTACAGCCTGCCACGAAACCTCGCAGCACAGTCCTCGTCGAGTTCCACATCAGCCATCGCCAGAATCCAGGGCAACTCAGGGTCCGCATGCTGAGCCTCTGTCACCTGACGACGGATAGCAGGAGTGACAGTCAGACTCGCAAGCACTGCCAACCCTGGCTCCTGGGGAATCTTGAGCCTGAAAGATACTTCGGGCACTTGTTCCTAGAGCCTCCACTTCCTCAACATCAAGGCACTGACCGCAACCTTCCGACTCAGGACATCGGCGACGACATTCATCCTGCCCGGCTGATAAGACAGGGTGAAGTCATAATCCTTCATGAATTCCATCCAATGCCTTTGCCTGAGGTTCAGGTCCCTCTGCGAGAACACATACCTCAAACTCTGATGGTCAGTGAACACCTCGAACTTCTCACCGTACAAATAATGTCTCCAGATCTTCAGCGCGAAGATCACCGCCGCCAACTCAAGGTCATGGGTAGGGTAGTTCTCCTCGTGAGACTTTAGCTGCCGAGACGCATAAGCCACCACTCTACTATGCTGCATCAACACAGCACCCAATCCGACCCCAGAAGTATATGTACACACCACAAAACTTCCCGAGCCAGAAGGCAAAACCAACACCGGAGTCGAGGTGAGCAATCTCTTCAGTTCCATGAAGCTCCGCTCACACTCCTCAGATCAGACGAAAGGCACATCCTTCCGCGTGAGTCTAGTCATCGGGGCCGCAATGCGAGAAAAATCCCGGATAAATCGGTGATAATAACCTGCAAGCCCCAAGAAACTCCGGATCTCCGTCACTGACCTCGGCCTCGGCCACTGCATTACTGCCTCTACCTTAGCGGGGTCCACGGAAATGCCATCACCAGAAATCACGTGCCCTAGAAAGTGCACCTCGCCGAGCCAAAACTCGCACTTGCTGAGCTTCGCATACAACTGGTGATCTCGCAACGTCTGCAGCACCACACCCAAATGGTACGCGTGCTCCTCGACAGACTACGAATAAACAAGGATGTCATCCACGAAGATGACCACGAACTGGTCTAAATACGGATGAAACACCCTCTGCATCAAGTCCATGAAGTGTGCTAGGGCATTGGTGAGCCCGAACGGCATCACCAAAAACTCATAATGCCCGTACCTCGTACTGAATGCAGTCTTCTCCACACCGGACTCACGAATTCTCAGCTGATAGTAACCGGACCGCAAATCAATCTGCGAGAACACTCGCGCAGACTTGAGCTGGTCAAACAAATCATCAATCCGTGACAACGGATACTTGTTTTTAATGGTCACTTCATTCAGCAGCCGATAGTCAATGCACAGCTGCAGACTACCGTCCTTCTTCTTCACAAACAATACGGGCGCACCCCAAGGAGAAAAGCTAGGACGAATGTACCCCTTGGCCAACAGCTCATGCAACTGCGCCCTCAACTCTCTCAACTCAGCGGGGGCCATACGGTAGGGAGCCTTCGCCAAGGGTCCCGTACCAGGCACAACCTCGATCACAAAATCGATCTCCCGCGGGAGAGGCAATCCAGGCAACTCCTCGGGAAAAACGTCGAGAAATTCGCACACCACCGAAATATCCTCGACATTCGGCTCCTTCCGGTCAGACACAACCACGGACGCGAGAAAACCCTGACAACCAAAATCAAGCAATCGACGGGCTCGAATAGCAGAAATGAGGAATCAAGAAGAGGTGGAATGGATACCTTGGAAATAGAAGGTCCGCTTGCTCGGATGCTGGAAGTAGACCCTCTTCATTCCACAATCCACCACCGCTCCATGAGTCTCGAGCCAGTCCATGCCTAGAATCACATCGTAATCCTGAAGCTGCAACGCATACAACCTGCCTGGCATACTCCGCCCATCGATCCAAATCGGAACCTGATCGAAGCAATACGGAGTGATCATAAAATCACCCGAAGGCAACTCCACTACCAAATCATAGGACAACTGGGTCACCGACTCCTCGATACTCAACGCGAAATCCTCACAAATAAATGAATGAGATGCGCCAGAATCAAACAAAACCCGAGCCGCACAACCCAAAATCTGAACGGTACCTTCCACGAGCTGCGACGCCACTGCCTCTGCCCCGGTCATGTGCGTGATCTGGCCTCGAGCTCTTTGCATGCCTCCCACACTAGCTGACCTGGGTAGCGACGGATACTGTCCCTGCTGCTGCTGCCTCTGCTGCTGGGGAACCTGCTGCTGCGGCGGCGACTGCCTCTGATGACAGTCACGCACCATGTGCCCTGGCTGGTCACACCGAAAACAGATGATCGGCACCGTGCACTGCCTGCCTGGGTGGAACCCACTACACCGTGGACACGGTCCTCGCGACCCACCCACTGATCCCTGACGCTGCATGGGGATCGGCTGCTGTACACTGCCCGATGAAGCTTGCCCATGATCCTTGGACTTCTTCTTGCCGAACCCTTTCTTGAAAAACTTCTTGACCTTCATGCCAAAGGACGCAGATCCTGTCACCGACGCTGCCTGTGCCGGCACTCCTGAACCACTCATCGCATGCTGGAAGGAACCCTGCTGCCGGGTAGCCGACTGCTGGCTTCGACCTGACAAAGACTGCCCCTGGCTGATCAGTCCTCGGGTCCTCTACATATCCATCTCCAAAGAAGCCGTAACACGAGACGCTGTCTCTAGATCAGTGGCCCCGTTCACGATCAGATGGTGCCTCAGCTCCTGCCTTAAACCCTGAACAAACTGCGCGGTCTTCACCCTCTCATGCTCCATGATGTGAGGGGCATACCGACCCAGCTCGACAAATCGGGCCCTGTACTGCAACATGGACATGTCACCCTACACCAGCTCCAGAAACTCACGCATCCGCTGCGTAACAACGTAATCTGGATAGTACGTACGCTTGAAAGCACTGACGAAGTCATCCCACTCGACTTGCTCAAGTGGACGAAGCTGGAAAGACGTCTTCCACTCGGAAGACCACCACTTCTGAGCCGTACCATGCAACTGGGTGTAGGCCAACACCACCCTGGCAGCACTGAACTGAACACCCGCTCCATCTCGTCAAGCCAATCACGAGCCGCATCAGGGTCTACCTGACCGCTGAAGTAAGGTGGATGGAACTGCAGAAAGTCCCTCACTGCTAGGCTTGGCCCACCCCTAGCTGACGAGCCCTCACCAGCCTCTCCATCGAATTGCTGAGACATAAGCTGGTACATGCCACGGAAGAAATCCTTGGCCCTCGGAACCCTCGCGGTAGCCGCGGCCTCGGTAGCTCCTAGTGGCGCTCTACTATGCTCCTCCTGGTCCCCCTGGACCCCCTACTGGATCTCATGACTTCCAGCCGACTACCCCTGCTGAGAGCGAGAGCTCCGCCTCGGCGCCATGCTCGCTCCTGGAGCAAAAGATAGAAAACACGAAAACGGCATGGTCAAGAAAAACACACGATGCCCGATGCCAGTGTCAACTTTACATCATTGCTGTGGACAAGTGGACCACTACAATTCCCTACGATTCTCATGTAATTCCACAACCGCGCTCTGATACAAGCTGTAACGACCCGAGAATCCGATTACCGGGAAGGCCAACCTGAGACTCGCACCGTCACCCACGAGTCCGAAGACTCGGAAGGGTTAGAAGGATGGTGTGGAAACTACACAAGTATCACAAGTAATTGTAGAAATTAAACAGTTATAATATTAAGCAGAAACTAAATTAGCAATTTACATGGTTCACAATAGAAAATGAATAACAACAACAGTAGTCCACAACTAGTACAGAGACAAGAAAGAAAAGTACAGCTACACGGGACATACCCCGGCTTTGACCTCTGGCACTACCTCTGGGCACCCGCACCACGCTGCACCCCAGACGCGCTCCCCAGGGGCGGCGCCTCACCTGAAACACGGTGAAAACACGCAGGGAATGAGTCTCGGAACAAGACTCAGTAGGGATCACTCGAACCCTACCTCATAAAATGAGAAACCACTACGCTAGAAGTAGGAGAGTACCTCGGAAAGGAAAGCGTTGTACTCTACAAAACAAAGACCCTATGGCACGCAAACCGGCACACGTGCCGCGGTAAGACAACCGAAGCTCAACGGTCGACATGGCAAGGAAAACTCGAAGGTCAAAGCCACGAAACTGACAGTCTGACACTCCATACTCGACAGGAGTACCTCCCACTAGAAGCACAATCGGTAGCGTCCCCTGACGACTTACACTGCACCGCAGGTGAACTGCCTGACGTGGTAGCGCCTACTAAAGGCACGAACACCGAACAAGTAACCACAAACAAGTGACTAGCTGGGGTCACGCCCGTCGACGTGGGTCCAACCGCCCCCAACCCCGTGTGCACACATAGACCGCACGTCCCCGGTCTGGTCCTCTGACCGGTTTTCCCCTCAGTCGGACTCTGGCTGCAAGACGTGGGGCCCGACGGTAACCGGTCCACAAACCACCTCTAAGGGTAAGCCCGTACACCACTCCCTGGTACGACCGGTACCGCGTACTGGTAGGCTACAAGTAGTGGAGGGTCACTGAAGGAGTAGACTCTCAAGTCACGGAAAATGACGCCCGCATCCGACGACGCACGGGGACCACCCCACGCACCGGCCTCGTCGCATGGTGGCCACAGTTGGACTAAAAACGGGGTTGCAGCCCTCTCGGGGCAACCAGGCGCCTGACGGTCCACCCCAGGACCCTCACAAGGCTGTGACGGTCTAGGCGAGACCGTTACACACACACTTGGCGGTCTAACGCAGGCCGTTACACGGCCTAAGGAACGCAGAGGGTAACACGCCTTGTCCAGCGCGTTACACAAATGTAACGTGCCTGGCCCAGTGCGTTACGCGAATGTAACGCGCCCGCTCTGGCGCGTTACACGCGCCTCACGCTTGTGGATGCACTTTTCGTTCGTCTTTCATTCTCTTGTTGGTTTGTTCGTTTATTGAGTGCGTGGGCGTGCCAGTCACAAAGTGACAATTTATTCGGGCTCCGAAGAGCCCACGGTGCGCTCGATCTGACTCGGTCAGACGATTGTGTGGTTCGTGCCGGGACCAAAACCCACCGCGCCATAAAGGTCACTGCGTCATTTACATCCCCCATACGAGGGAACACCTTTGATTAATCGCCGGGATTCAGGGCCTCATGGCCAAGAAATCAATTGCATGGAAGGTCTATTACGAGGTATTGAAATCCTCGCGCGAGGGCGAGAAGAAGACCCTTCGCGGTCATGTCAGTCGTGTACTGACCATTTAATGTTCGGACGAATGTCCGGCTCGAGAAGATCGCGATTGTCGCAGGAAAATCGGAACGCATGTATGCCTAGGTACGACAAGTCTATTATTCGGAAGAGCGGAGAACGTTCGGCTAAACCTCGGTCAGAGCGGTCAGAAACCAGTAAATCTGTTGGCCCGGTGCAAGAGCAAGCTGCGACCATACTGCGGTGGGCCCCCCCGCGGTCGAAACAAGACTTGCATGAGCGTCATTAATATTTCTGGTGCCAAGGGGCAACGAGGGAATATCCCTTGAATCGGCTGAAAAGCCCTGTGTCTAGGGAAGCGGACGTTCGAAACGTGTCGGTCATTCGGGAGACCGTTTAATATTCGGACGGGAGTCCGGCTTGAGAATATTGTAATTGTCGCGGGAGGACCTGGGACATATGCATGCCGTGATACGGCAAGTTTATGATTTTGAGACACCGAAAATATTCGGTCAAATCTCGGTTAGTGTAGCAAGAAACTGGTAAATCTATTGGCCCGGTGCGAGATCGAGTCAAGATCATACCGGGGGCGCCTCCCGTGGTCCGAACGAGGCTTGCGCGGGCATCATTAATATTTCCGGTGTCGGAGGGCAACGGGGGAGAGTCCCAGGACTAGACTCCAAAATCGAAAACGTGTTCGAAGGGAGCGGGCTGTAGACCGAGGATATGAGCCGAACGGCGACCACAATTGGGACGGACCCGAGGTCTAAGCGAGGCCCACGGAGGTCTTATTGATATTCCCATGGAAGGGGTCCAGGGGTGGCGAGGACCGTCTCGTTCTATTCCGATTTTGTCGGTCACTTACGGACCTTTTCATGTTCGGGCAAGGGCCCATGTTGAAAGTACGACGTGGATGGAAACGACCCCGTACAAATGTATGCAGAGTTTACATCAGTTTCAATGAAAGAACGGGAACGAATCCCATTAGAATGAATCCGATTTAACGGGCTATCGGCCCAGAGCAATGCCGGCTCACGACCATGTCGGGGAGGGAGCCGTCGGCCATATTGGTTGCTCACGGGTCTTTTCATGTTCAGACACAGGTCCGTAATAGAAACGCGGCGAAAACCGAGGTGAACCCGTTCAAATGTCTGCCGAGCGTGCGATAATTTTAGTAGTAGCTCGGAAGGGATCCGGCCTGAGAAACGAGTCCGGCTTAATCGGAATGTCAGCCCGAGGCGAGGTCGGGCCATGGCCATTTCGGGATAATTCCCAAGACTCAGGCCCAACCTGGAAGGGCGACATTGTTGTTCCTTCAGCACCGGGTCACGAGAGAGACGGGGCTGCAAAGTGGATTTTACCATTTTTTATATCTGAGTTTTAAATTATATATATATATATATATTTATTGCTTATTTCCCTCTCATGTATTTATTCTGGATGATTTATCAGTTTTGTTTATTATTATTACTATTATATTTTCTCTCCTCTTTTTTGTTTATTATTATTTTTACATTTTTTGTTTATTTCATATATGTATTCAGATTTATTTATTCATCATAGTTTTTATTAATTTTATTATTACTATTATTATTATTATTATTATTATACATATTCTTCTGGAGAGAGAGTGGGCCGCTGGAGGGCCAAACGGGGGCTGAAGGAGTGGGCCGCTGGGGGGCCAAACGGGGGCTGAAGGAGCGTGCCGCTGAAGGTGGAAGGGTGCACCGCTGAGGGGGCTGAGGGAGTGCGCCGCTGAAGGTTCGCGGGAGGTATACCGGGGAAGGGCTTGGCCAAGGGTACCGGCGAAGGGGCAGGTGTTGTGGCTATGGGAGGCGTACCGATGAAGGAGCCTTAGGTGTGCCGGCAAAGGGCCTGACCGAGCGGACCGGCGAAGGGTTGAACAGGGGAGAGCGTGCTGTCAAAGGAGCTTGAGGGCGTACCGCCGAAGGGTTGGAGCAGGCGTGCCGCTGAGCGCAGGGGGAGCGTGTCGGCAAAAGGCTAAACGAGGCGTGCCGGGGGAAGCTGGGCTGGGGCGTGCCGGCGAAGGGCGCTGTAGGGTGTACCGACGAAGGGCGTGTGTCTGCACATTGGCCGGTCGCTGCGACATAAAGTCCGTACATTCATCAGCCCAAAGTCTATACGTTGTCTATTAAACCAACACACAAAGTCTATACGTTCTTCAGCTCAAAGTCTGTACATCGGCTGCATTCATCAGCTCAAAGTCTGTACATTGGCTACATTCATCAGCTCGAAGTCTATGCGTTGGCCAGCTTAAAGTCTGTACATTGGCCAGCTCAAAGTCGGTACATTGGCTGGGTTCATCAGCTCAAAGTCTACACATTGGCCAGCCCAAAGTCTGTACATTGGCCAGCCCAAAGTCTGTACGTTGTCCAGCTCAAAGTCTATACATCGCAGTTCAAAGTCTGTACCTTGCAGCTCAAAGTCCGTGCATCGGCCAGCCCAAAGTCTGTACATTGGCCAGCTCAAAGTCTATACGTTGCAGTTCAAAGTCTATACATTGGAGCTCAAAGTGAGTCTAAACATTGCAGTTCAAAGTCTATACATTGGAGCTCAAAGTCTATACATTGGAGCTCAAAGTCCATACATTGGCCAGCCCAAAGTCTGTACGTTGGCCAGCTCCAAGTATGTACATTGGCCAGCCCAAAGTCTGTACGTTGGCCAGCTCCAAGTCTGTACATTGCAATTCAAAGTCTATACATTGGAGCTCAAAGTCCACACATTGGCCAGCCCAAAGTCTGTACATTGTCTATTGGAGTCTACATTGGCGGCTCAAAGTCTGTACATTGGCCATTAAAGTCTATACATTGGCCGGCTCAAACTCTATACATTGTCCATTAAAGTCTATACATTGGCCGGCTCAAAGTATGTACATTGTCCAGCTCAAAGTCTATACATTGCAGTTCAAAGTATATACATTGGAGCTCAAAGTCCATACATTGGCCAGCCCAAAGTCTGTACGTTGGCCAGCTCCAAGTCTGTACATTGGCCAACTCAAAGTCTATACATTGTTCCTTAAAGTCTATACATTGCCCCTTGGCTGCAGTTCAAAGTCTGTACATTGGCCAGCCCAAAGTCTGTACATTGGCCAACTCAAAGTCTATACATTGTTCATTGGCTGCAGCTCAAAGTCTATACATTGCAGCTCAAAGTCTATACATTATCCCTTAAAGTCTGTACATTGGGTTCCACTTCGGAGAGTGAGAAGAGTGTGCCGCTGAAGGGCTGATAAGGTGTGTCGTTGAAGGGTTGATAGGGTGTGCCGCTGGAGGGCTGATAGGGTGTACCGGCGAGGAGAAGAATGAGACGGTGGAGGAGTGTGCCGGTGAGGAGCCAAGAAGGTGTGCCGTTGAAGGGCTGATAGGGTGTGCCGCTGGAGGGCTGATAGGGTGTACCGGCGAGGAGAAGAATGAGACGGTGGAGGAGTGTGCCGGTGAGGAGCCAAGAAGGTGTGCCGTTGAAGGGCTGATAGGGTGTGCCGCTGGAGGGCTGATAGGGTGTGCCGCTGGAGGGCTGATAGGGTGTACCGGCGAAGGCTGGAACGGACGTGCCGATGAAGGTCCACTCCTCTGTTACTTGTTTTTAAGGCTTTTCTTTTCTTCTTCTCTTTGATTTTTGCGTGGTTTTATACAAATCTTTTCTCCTTCTTCTTGCAGTATGTTGTTGCTCTATTTATTTGTTGCTTTTATTATCTTTTGGTATATGTTTGCTATCCCATTTATTTGTTGCATCCTTTTGCCTTTTAACGTCCTGTTATTTTCTAACGAAAATTCGGCAGCATCTCCCCTTGACCCGAGTGTAAGGGAGATAAAGGGAACGCGCCCACATGGAGTGGCGGAACCCGACAACTGGAGGTGGGCGCCCGAGGGCGGCAACACCTTAATAAAACCTCAGAAAACATAGGGAAAACAACGAGTCGAAGACCTCTAAGACTGGACAGGGTGTACTAGAGAAGGGGGGGGCAGGCACAGATGAAGGCACTGGGCTTTACAGGAGGAGGTTCGCGACCTCAAACCATTCAAGCTGATGGCACATCCGGAGGAAACCGTCGGCATGGGGGATGAACACAAACACCGGAAAGTGAAAGGAAAGATGATCAAACGGACTGTGGCTCATAACCAACGAGACAAAGAGACAACCCACTGAGGGGGACGATCTTCATTCATGGGGGAGCAAAGGGCCGTAGCCGTCCGCATGCATTACAAAACACGCCCGAGCTAAAGCTACGGGCAAGAAAGAAAACCAAAGAACAAAAGAACGGAGAAGGAGAAAATAAAGAATAAAATAAGAGGAGGTGTTGGGGATCGAGGCAGGGACGACCGTCCACTGCTCTTTCCCCCACCTTCCCCTGCTACATCAAGCACTCTCCCTCTCTTACTCTCTTCTCTCTGCCTGGTGGTTGTCGGAAGACTCCATGCCGGAGCCCTCTCCCTTCTCTTCTCTCTTCTCCTTCTTCTCGTAGGTGGCTTTGTGTCTCTTCGTTCCTTCTCCCTGTGTGCCTCTTCCTCTGTGTATGGGCCTCTTCCCCCCTTCTTCGCCGGAACGGGAGTGGTTTTATACTCCCAGCAGCGGGAGCCCTCGAGCACGGCAGTCGGAGGCGAGAAGCGGCTGGTCATGATGGCGATTGACTTCCCCCCGTCCTGGATGTCAGGGGAGTAGCCTGCGTGGCCCAACCTCTGGTTGACACCTCGGACAGCTCACTGCGCGCCAAGGATACGTAGGGCATGGGCGTCACGTCGTTCCGTTGAAATACCTTCACGCTGTGCCGCTGGCGGGCTCAAGAAGTGTGCCGCTGAAGGCTTGAAATGGTGTGCCATTGAAGGCTTGAAATAGCGTGCCGTTGAAGGCCTGAGATAGTGTGCCGTTGAAGGCTTAAAATAGTGTGCCGTTGAAGGCTTAAAATAGTGTGCCGTTGAAGGCCCGAAATAGTGTGCCGTTGAAGGCTTAAAATAGAGTGCCGTTGAAGGCACATGGGGTGTGCCGCTGAAGGCACATGGGGTGTGCCGCTGAAGGGCCCAGGGGCGTACCGCTGAAGGGCCAAAGGGCGTGCCGTTGAAGGCCCAAAAGGGGCAGTTCTGAGCCCATTGTGAGCATGAGTTGTGGCCCATTTAATTTTCTTCGAGGCCCATGGATTGTGGGGGCTCTTGGTGGTTGATTTCTCTTCACTGTCGTGACTCAGGAGACGGCTTCACGGCAGTGTGCATATTTGGGGAGTCCGGATGACTAGCCCCTCTGGGGCTTCCTCACTCGGTGCCGTTGTTGATGTTGGGCCGAGCATGATATCTGGGTGTGTAATTTTTGGTGTCCACAAATGCCCCCCACCCACGGGTAGCGCAGGCGAAAGATGAGCCAGGCGGTGCCCGCGGGTGTGCTGGCCTCTTTTCCTCATCGTCGGTGTCGCCGGGGTGTCGGGAGCCGACATGACTTGTTTGTCTCCTCTTTTCTTCGTCAGTGCTGACGGGGTGTCGGGAGCTGACCTGGTTTGTTGGTCTCTTTGTCTCTTCGTTAGCGTCGACGGGGTGTCGGGAGCTGACATGCTCTGTTGGTCTCTTTGTCTCTTCGTCAGCGCCGAAAGGGTGCCGGAAGCTGACATGATGTGTTGGTCTCTTTGTCTCTTTGTCAGCGCCGACAGAGTGCCGGGAGCTGACCTGGTTTGTTGGTCTCTTTGTCTCTTCGTCAGCGTCGACAGGGTGCCGGGAGCTGACTTGCTCTGTTGGTCTCTTTGTCTCTTCGTCAGTGCTGACAGGGTGGCGGGAACTGACGTAGTATGTTTGTCTCTTCTTATCTTCATCATCAGTGCCGACAAGGTGCCGGGAGCTGACCTAATTTGTTGGTCTCTTTGTCTCTTCGTCAGCACCGACAGGGTGCCGGGAGCTAACCTGGTTTGTTGGTCTCTTTGTCTCTTCGTCAGCGCCGACAGGGTGCCGGGAGCTGACCTGGTTTGTTGGTCTCTTTGTCTCTTCGTCAGTGTCGACAGGGTGTCGAGAACTGACCTGCTTTGTTGGTCTCTTTGTCTCTTCGTCAGCGCCGACAGGGTGCCGGGAGCTGACCTGATTTGTTGGTCTCTTTGTCTCTTCATCAGTGCCGACGGGGTGGCGGGAACTGACGTAGTATGTTTGTCTCTTCTTCTCTTCATCATCAGTGCCGACGGGGTGCCGGGGACTGAGGCAGTATGTTGGTCTCTTTGTCTCTTCATCAGTGCCGACGGGGTGCCGGGGATTGAAGCAGTATGTTGGTCTCTTTATCTCTTCATCAGTGCCGACGGGGTGCCGGGAACTGACGTACTTTTGTTCGTCTCTTCTTCTCTTATTTTTCTTTTCTTTTTTCTCCTCTTCTATATTCCCTTGCATGTAAACATGGGGTGAGAATTTATTTAGTGTCCTCAAATCAGGGAAGCGGGCTGCAAAAGTCGAAATTTGGGGAGCAGGCTGCCAGAGCCAGACTTGGGAAAGCGGGCCATGGGGGCCGAGGTAAGCAGGCTACAAGAGCCAAAGTTGGGAAGCAGGCTACGGAAGTCAAATTGGGGAAGCAGGCTACAAGAGCCAAAATTAGGAAGCGGGCTGCAGGAGCCGAGATTATGGGTAGCGGGCCATGAAGGCCGAATTCTGGGAAGCAGGCACTGAAGGCCGAATTCTGGGAAGTAGGCTGCAAGAGCCAAAGATGTTGGGAAGCGGGCTGCAAGAGCCGAAATTAGGGCGCAAGATGTGAAAGCCCAAATCGGGGAAGCGGACTATAGAAGCCGGAGTTGGGAGATTAACGAGCCGCGAGGGCAAGAGGTAGGCCATGGGGGCCAAGATTGGGCTCTACGAGTCAGCGCAGGGAAAGTAGGCTTTGATAGCCGAAATTAAGTTTATTGTATACACACATTTTTATTATTTATTATTTATTATATATATATATATTTACTATATATAATTTTTTTATTCAAACATGCAAGCATTCATTAGCAGGCATATCATAGATATGAGTAAGGTAGCTCCCTCTATAGGGGATATCATAGATATGCGGGCCGCGAGGCACAATTGAGGGGTGGTGCACCCGTCAAGAGGATATCACATGTCTTGCATGCATAGCCTAAATTCACGCATTTCACCCGAGGCAATTCTATGTGGCGTGGCAGTGCAAATGTGTGGACAAAGGGCCCTAACTATAGGGATATGCAGGTTTTCCCGGTGACACTCGAGGATCACTCTAGCGCCTACACATTAGTTCCAGGCTTTCGACTTTCGGTAGCTTCACACAGCCCCCATCTGTTTATTTTGGTAGCGGATTTCACCGTTCGACGCGAGTCTCCTCATGTGTCTCAATGGGGATTCCCGGCTACTAGGATTTATTCTTATTGTGATTCGCTTCACCATTTCGCGCGAGTCTCCTCATTTGTTTCAGTGGGGATTCCCGACTACTCGGATCCGCGTTTCTCTCTCTCTTCTTTTTTCTCTTCTTTTTTTTCCTCTCTCTTTTTTTTTTTTTACAGTGGGGGTAGGCAGCTTTTTCCTCACGATTACCTTTCACGCGAGTGCATGAATTCAAGTCTCCGTAGAGTGCTAAGAAGAAATTCGGGCAATCCCTATAGTCGAAGGATATTGAACACATTAAGTGCTAAGTGTGGGAGCGTTGCCTCAGGTTTATTTTGTAAGTTGGGCTTAGCGATTCAGCCATGACTCTTCCCCTTGACGTGTGCACCTACCATAATTGGGTTCCCTTTGAGCGTGCGCCGTGACGCCCGTGCATCCGGAATCGGGGCGATATTATTTAGCAAGGAAGCACGGTCCTAGAAAATTCCAAGGAGGTGTATTATTCTATATTAAGCAACCATGCAAGCAGGGCAATCATGCACTCTCTTCTTTCTTTTCTCTTTCTTTTTTGTGTGTTCGTTTTGTTGTTTTCTTTTTGTTTTGTTTTGTTTTGTTTTTGTTTTGTTTTTTTGTTTGTTTGTTTGTTTGTTTGTTTGTTTTTTGCATAAGAAAATATTACTGTTACGTATAAGTGTAGTGGTAGTAAAGGTATTAGGGAAGCAGACCACGAATGGCTGAAAGGATGTTGGGGAAGCGGGCCGTAAAGGCCGAAGTTGATATTGGAAGTAGGCCACAATAGCCAAAAATCGAGGAGAGCGGGCTGCGAGAGCCAATTTATGGGAAGCATGCTGCAGGAGCCGAAGTTGGGAAGCGAGCTGCAGGGGCCGAAGTTACGGGAAGCGGGCCGTAAGGGCCGAATTCTGGGAAGCAGGCTGCGAGAGCCAAAGATATTGGGAAGCGGGCTGCAAAAGCCGAATTTGGGAAGCGGGCCGTCAAGGCCGAATTCTGGGAAGCAGGCCGCAATGGCCGAATTCTGGGAAGCAGGCTGCGAGAGCCAAAGATATTGGGAAGTAGGCTAAAAAGCCAAGGGATATTGGGAGCAGGCTGACAAGCCGAGAGATGTTAGGAGTAGGCTGTAAAGCTAAAAAGATATCGGAGAGCGCGGTGGGACGGGTGGATTAATCACGACCGTGGGCCTTGGCCGGAATGACTGAGCCAAAGGGCGTCGGGTAGTAGGATACGTGAGCCGAGGAGAAGGGTTTGTGAAGCGGCGGGTTCGAAGGCCACGTCTGTCTCATGTCTCTTTCTTCTTCTTCTTCTTTTGTGTGGGGAGACAGGTGCAAAGACCATGCTTGCCTCATGGTCATTTCTTTCTCTTCTTCTCTTCTTTTGTGTGAAGAGGCGGGTTCAAGGACCGTGTTCGCCCCGTGACTGTTCTTTCTCTTCTTCTCTTCTTCTTTCATGGAGAGGCAGGTGCAGAGACCATGTTCGCCTCGTGACTGTTCTTTCTCTTCTTCTCTTCTTCTTTTATAGGGAGGCAGGTGCAAGGATCATGTTCGCCTCATGTCTCTTTTTTCTCTCCTCTTCTTCTTTTGTAGAGAGGCAGGTGCAGAGACCATGTTCGCCCCGTGACTGCTCTTTCTCTTCTTCTTTTATGAAGAGGCAGGTGCAAGGACCATGTTCGCCCCATGACTGTTCTTTCTTTTCTTCTCTTCTTCTTTTATGGAGAGGCAGGTGCAAGGACCATGTTCGCCTTGTGACTGTTCTCTCTCTTCTTCTCTTCTTCTTTTATGGAGAGGCAGGCGCAAAGACCATGTTTGCCTTGTGACTGTTCTTTCTTTTCTTCTTTTGTGGAGAGGCGGGTTCAAGGACCACGTCTGCTTTATGTGTCTCTTCCTCCTTTTCTTCTCTTCTTTTGCGTGATGAGGCGGGCTCGAGGACCACGTCTGCCTCATGTGTCTTCTTTTGGTTCTGCTCTTCTTCTTTTGTGTGAAGAGGCGGGTTCAGGAACCATGCCTGCCTCATGTGTCTCTTCTTCCTTTTCTTCTCTTCTTTTGCGTGATGAGGCGGGCTCGAGGACCATGTCTGTCTCATGTGTCTTTTCTTCATTTTCTTCTCTTCTTTTGTGTGATGAGACGGGCTCGAAGACCACGTCTGCCTCATGTGTATTCTTTCTTTTCTTCTCTTCTTTTGTGTGATGAGACGGGCTCGAAGGCCATGTCTGCCTCATGCGTGTCTTTTTCTTTATTCTGCTCTTCTTTTCTCATTAATGCTTCCACGCTGGCGTGTATTTCTCTTAACGTGCCCCCAGGTTGGGGTGTAGCTTTATTTGGTATGCATCCCCCTGAGGGGTGTGTTTTGCCTCTTCGCCTCTGTGCCCCCAGGCGGGGCGTATTTTCAAGGCTTCTATGCCCAACCCCAGGTGGGGCGTGCTTCTTCTTCTGATGCCCCCGAGCCGGAGAGTCTCCTCTATGGCTTCTATGCCCCCAGGCGGGGTGTATGTTGCTTTATATGCCCCCAGGGCGGGGTGTAATTCTTGCTTCTTATGCCCCCGAGGCGGGGTGAACTCTTCTTCTTTGCTTATGTGCTCCCATATCGGGGTGTATTCCTTTCTTCATATGCTCCCCCTAAGCCGGAGAATGTTGTTTGTTCTGCTTCAGATGCCCCTCTCCCGGGGGGGGGGGGGGGGGGGGATATATGTTGCTTCATGGGCCCCGAGACCGGGATGTATTCCTTCTTCAGATGCCCCTAAGCCGGGGCGGACTCTTTTCATCTTATGCTCCCAAGGCGGGATGCAGCTTTTTCAAATGCCCCCTAAGTCGGAGCGCATTCTTCATGACTTCTATGCCCCCACTGGCGGGGTTTGTCTCTTCTTCAAATACCCCTAAGCTGGGGTGGACTTCTCTTCATATGCCCCTGAGTCGGGGCGTGTTCTTTATAGCTTCTAGGCCCTCGAGGCGAGGTATGCTTCCTCTTCAAGTACCGCCAAGACGGGGTGTGATTCTTGGCTTCTTATGCCCCCCAAGGCGGGGTGTGTTTTGCTTCTTGTGCCCCACAAGGGTGGGGCCTATCTCCTTTTTGTGCCCCCAGAGCAGGGTGGATTCTCTTCAGTTACGCCTAAGTAGGGGTTGATTCTTCCGCCTCTTATGCCACGGGGTGGCATACACTCCTCTTCGTATGCTCCTAAGCCGGGGTACAACTCTATTTCTTCTCATGACCCCAGGCCGGGGCAGTCTCTTCTTCTTATGCTTATGTGCCCCTAAGCGGGGTGCATTCCTTTCTTCATGCACCCCTAAGCCGGGGGATGTTGTTTGTCCTGCTTTAAATGCCCCCGAATTGGGGTATAGTTTTGTCTCATATGCCCCTAGGGCGGGGGTGTATTTCTCTTCATGTACCCCTCAGTCGGGGCATATTTCTTCTTCAAATACCCCCTGAGCCGGGGTGCATTCTTGCTGCTTCTTATGCCCCTAAATCGGGGTATAGTTTTGTCTCATATGCCCCTGGAGCGGGGGTGTATTTCTCTTCATGTGCCCCTGGGAATGGGGTGTACTCTTCACGGCTTCTATGCCCCCAGGCAGGGTATGTTTCTTCTTCATGTGCCCCTGGTACGGGGCGTAGCTCTTTTCAAATGCCCCCGGGACGAGGGTGTATCTTTTGCTTCTTATGTCCCCCCTAAGGCCGGGGTGTATCTTTTGCTTCTTACGCCCCCCTGAGGCGGGGGTGTATCTCTTTACGGCTTCTGTGCCCCCGAAGCAGGATATATTTCTTCTTCAAATATCCCTAAGACGGGATGTATTCTTCTCTTTCTTATGCTCCCGAGGTGGGATGTATCTTCTTCAAATACCCCTAAATCGGGGCGTGTTCTTTATGGCTTCCATGCCCCCTGGCGGGGTATGTTTCTTCTTCAAACACCCCTAGGCCGTGGTGGGCTTCTCTTCATATGCCCCTGAGTCGGGGCATGCTCTTTTATAGCTTCTAGGCCCTCGAGGCGAGGTATGCTTCTTCTTCAAATACCCCTAGGCCGGGGCGTATTCTTTATGGCTTCTATGTCCCTTGGCGGGGTATGCTTCTTCTTCAAATACCCCTAGGCTGGGGTGAATTCTTTTCTTCTTCCCAGACACACCGGGGGGAATGTTTGCTTCTTATGCTCCCAAGGTGGGGTGTATTGCTACTTTTGATGCCCCCAAGGTGGGGCGTATTGCTGCTTCTGATGCCCCAGAGCGAGGTATCCCCTTTTTTTTTATATGCCCCCGGCACGGGGTGTATTCTGCTTCTAGTGCCCCCAGAGTGGAGTGTATTGCCGCTTTCGATGCGGGGTGTAGTTCTTGCTTTTTATGCACCCGAGGCGGGGTGAATTCTTCTTCTTTGTTTACGTGCCCCCATATCGGGGTGTATTCCCCTCTTCATATGCTTCCCTAAGCCGGGGTATGTTGTTTGTTCTGCTTCAGATGTCCCCCCCGGGGGGGTGCATGTTGCTTCATGGACTCCGAGCCTGGGGTATGCTCCTTCAAAGGTCCCTAAGCCGGGGTGGATTCTCTTTTCTTCTCATGCTCCCAAGGCGGGATGTAGCTTCTTCAAGTACCCCTAAACCGGAGCGTATTCTTTTATAGCTTCTATGTCTCCTGGCGGGGTATGCTTCTTCTTCAAATACCCCTAGGCCGGGGTGGACTTCTCTTCATATGCCCCTGAGTCGGGGCGTGTTCTTCATAGCTTCTAGGCCCTCGAGGTGAGGTATGCTTCTTCTTCAAATACCCTCGAGACGGGGGTGTGTTTCTTGGCTTCATATGCCTCGGGCGTGGGGTATATCTTTTGTTTCTTATGCTCCCGAGCCGGGATGTAGCTTCTTGGCCTCATATGCTGCCGAGGCGAGGGGTATGTTGCTTTACGTGCCCCCGGGGGGAATGCATTTTGCCTCCGTTGCCCCGTGGCGGGGTATATCTCTTGGCTTCTTACGCCCCCCAAGGTGGGGTGTGTTTTCTTCTTGTGCCCCCGGGGTGGGGTATATCTTTCGCTTCTTATGCCCCCCTTGAGGCGGGGTGAAGTCTTTGCTTCAAATGCCCCTAAATCGGGGTATAGTTTTGTCTCATATGCCCCTGGAGCAGGGGTGTATTTCTCTTCATGTGCCCCTAGGAATGGGATGTATCTTTGTTGCTTGTTGTGCCCCCAGAGGGAGGTGCCTTTCTCTTCATGTGCTCCGGGCACCGGGTGTATCTTTGCTTTTTTTTTATATGCCCCCGAGGGGGGGGATTCTTCTTCTTCTGCCCCGACATGCTGGGGAATGTCTGCTTCTTGTGCCCCCAAAGTGGGGTGGATTCTCGATGGCTGCTGTGCCCCCGTTGGTGGGGTGTATGCTTCTTCTTCAGATTCCCCTAAGGCGGGGTGTATTCTTTGTTGCTTCATGTACCCCCGAGTCGGGGTGGATTCTCTTCATGTGCCCCCATGGCGGGGTGTACTCTCTTTATGTGTCCCCAGGAGTGGGGTGTGGTTTGCTTCCTGTGCACCCAAGCAGGGTGTATCGCTGCTTGCAATGTCCCCCGAGGCGGGGTATCCTTCTTCTTCAAATACTCCTAAGTCGGGGCGTATTCTTTATGGCTTCTATGCCCCCATAGCGGGGTGTGTTTCTTCTTCAAATACCCCTAAGATGGGGTGGACTCTTTTCTTCTTATACTCTCAAGATAGGATGTAGCTTCTTCAAATGCCCCTGAGCTGAGGCGTGTTCTTTACGGCTTCGATGCCCCCAGGCGGAGCATATTTCTTCTTTAAATACCCCTAGGCCGGGGTGTATTCTTGCTGCTTCTCATGCTCTCGAGGCGGGATGTGACTTCTTCAAATGCCCTTAAGCCGGGGTGTAGCTTTTGCTTTGTGTGCCCCTCAGTCGGGGCGGATTCTCTTCATGTGCCCCTCGGAATGGGGTGTATTTCTTTTTTTGCCTCCTATACCCCTATGGCGGGGTATATCTCCTCTTCTTATCCCCCATGGCGGGGTATGTGCATGCCCTCTTCGAGAGTGGCGGCCGTGCTTGGCCTCATTGCTATAAAGCATTCCCCACAGTGGGCAGCCATTCACCAAGCTACAATTGTGGGTTGTTGGATCTTCTAACAGCCACTCGAGGGGCCGTCTTGTGCCGGATAGAGGCAACAGGAAGGAGGGACGGGCGGGGTCATTGCACTTTTTTTTGGTCGGGCGGGACGCCGGGTTTCCTTCTGATCTTCTGGTCGGCGATGCCGGCCGACTTTTCTTCTTTCTCTTTTTTTTTCTCCCTTTTTTTTTCTTCTTCTCTTCTCTTCTTTTTTGTATGATTGACTAGGGTGGGGGTGCAGGAGAGTGCTCACCCCCTCAGGGAGGGGATGAGTGGTTCGCTCCACCGCATCAACCTCACAATGGCAATCTTTATTCAGTACGGGTCTCGACGGACGTGGCCGCACAACCCTCTCTTGCCGACTCTTTCTCTTCCTTTTTTTGCTTCTTTCTTTTCTACTTTTCTTCTTCCTTTTTTTTTCTTTTCTTCTTTTCTTCTCTTTCTTCTTGAGGAAGGGGGGTTTGATTTCCCCTCCCTTCTCTTCTCCTTCTCTTCTCTCTTTTTTTTTATAACAGCCCCCATGATTCCTGGAAGCTATAGGTGCCTCGGAGTAGCATCGTCGAGGCGACAACGATAATTTCACATAGTCCGGCTTTTCTCCCCATAGGGCAGGCGAAGACAGCACCTGCAATTCATCAAAGCGGGCAAACATCATTTATTAGGGGGCCATGAGGCCCTGAATCCCGGCGAAGAGATGAAGGGTGGTTTGGTCCCACCGGGCGTGCCAGACTTGTGGACGCACTTTTCGTTCGTCTTTCATTCTCTTGTTGGTTTGTTCGTTTATTGAGTGCATGGGCGTGCCAGTCACAAAGTGACAATTTATTCGGACTCCGAAGAGCCCACGGTGCGCTCGATCTGACTCGGTCAGACGATTGTGTGGTTCGTGTCGGGACCAAAACCCGCCGCGCCATAAAGGTCACTGCGTCATTTACATCCCCCATACGAGGGAACACCCTTGATTAATCGCCGGGATTCAGGGCCTCATGGCCAAGAAATCAATTGCATGGAAGGTCTATTACGAGGTATTGAAATCCTCGTGCGAGGGCGAGAAGAAGACCCTTCGCGGTCATGTCAGTCGTGTACTGACCATTTAATGTTCGGACGAATGTCCGGATCGAGAAGATCGCGGTTGTCGCGGGAAAAATCGGAACGCATGTATGCCTAGGTACGGCAAGTCTATTGTTCGGAAGAGCGGAGAACGTTCGGCTAAAACTCGGTCAGAGCGGTCAGAAACCAGTAAATCTGTGGGCCCGGTGCAAGAGCAAGCTGCGACCATACTGCGGTGGGCCCCCCCGCGGTCGAAACAAGACTTGCATGAGCGTCATTAATATTTCTGGTGCCAAGTGGCAACGAGGGAATATCCCTTGAATCGGCTGAAAAGCCCTGTGTCTAGGGAAGCGGACGTTCGAAACGTATCGGTCATTCGGGAGACCGTTTAATATTCGGACGGGAGTCCGGCTTGAGAATATTGTAATCGTCGCGGGAGGACCTGGGACATATGCATGCCGTGATACGGCAAGTTTATGATTCTGAGACACCGAAAACATTCGGTCAAATCTCGGTTAGTGTAGCAGGAAACCGGTAAATTTATTGGCCCGGTGCGAGATCGAGTCAAGACCATACCGGGGGCGCCTCCCGTGGTCCGAACGAGGCTTGCGCGGGCATCATTAATATTTCCGGTGTCGGAGGGCAACGGGGGAGAGTCCCAGGACTAGACTCCAAAATCGAAAACATGTTCGAAGGGAGCGGGCTGTAGACCGAGGATATGAGCCGAACGGCGACCACAATTGGGACGGACCCGAGGTCTAAGCGAGGCCCACAGAGGTCTTATTGATATTCCCATGGAAGGGGTCCAGGGGTGGCGAGGACCGTCTCGTTCTATTCCGATTTTGTCGGTCACTTACGGACCTTTTCATGTTCGGGCAAGGGCCCATGTTGAAAGTACGACGTGGATGGAAACGATCCCGTACAAATGTATGCAGAGTTTACAGCAGTTTCAATGAAAGAACGGGAACGAATCCCATTAGAATGAATCCGATTTAACGGCTATCGGCCCGGAGCAATGCCGGCTCACGACCATGTCGGGGAGGGAGCCGTCGGCCATATTGGTTGCTCACGGGTCTTTTCATGTTCAGACACAGGTCCGTAATAGAAACGCGGCGAAAACCGAGGTGAACCCGTTCAAATGTCTGCCGAGCGTGCGGCAATTTTAGTAGTGGCTCGGAAGGGATCCGACCTGAGAAACGAGTCCGGCTTAATCGGAATGTCAGCCCGAGCGAGGTCGGGCCATGGCCATTTCGGGATAATTCCCAAGACTCAGGCCCAACCTGGAAGGGCGACATTGTTGTTCCTTCAGCACCGGGTCACGAGAGAGACGGGGCTGCAAAGTGGATTTTACCATTTTTTTTATCTGAGTTTTAAATTATATATATATATATATATTTATTGCTTATTTCCCTCTCATGTATTTATTCTGGATGATTTATCCGTTTTGTTTATTATTATTACTATTATATTTTCTCTCCTCTTTTTTGTTTATTATTATTTTTACATTTTTTGTTTATTTCATATATGTATTCAGATTTATTTATTCAACATAATTTTTATTAATTTTATTATTACTATTATTATTATTATTATTATACATATTCTTCTGGAGAGAGAGTGGGCCGCTGGAGGGCCAAACGGGGGCTGAAGGAGTGGGCCGCTGGGGGGCCAAACGGGGGCTGAAGGAGCGTGCCGCTGAAGGTGGAAGGGTGCACCGCTGAGGGGGCTGAGAGAGTGCGCCGCTGAAGGTTCGCGGGAGGTATACCGGGGAAGGGCTTGGCCAAGGGTACCGGCGAAGGGGCAGGTGTGGTGGCTATGGGAGGCGTACCGATGAAGGAGCCTTAGGTGTGCCGGCAAAGGGCCTGACCGAGCGGGCCGGCGAAGCGTTGAACAGGGGAGAGCGTGCTGTCAAAGGAGCTTGAGGGCGTACCGCCGAAGGGTTGGAGCAGGCGTGCCGCTGAGCGCAGGGGGAGCGTGTCGGCAAAAGGCCAAACGAGGCGTGCCGGGGGAAGCTGGGCTGGGGCGTGCCGGCGAAGGGCGCTGTAGGGTGTACCGGCGAAGGGCGTGTGTCTGCACATTGGCCGGTCGCTGCGACATAAAGTCCGTACATTCATCAGCCCAAAGTCTATACATTGTCTATTCAACCAACACACAAAGTCTATACGTTCTTCAGCTCAAAGTCTGTACATCGGCTGCATTCATCAGCTCAAAGTCTGTACATTGGCTACATTCATCAGCTCGAAGTCTATGCGTTGGCTAGCTTAAAGTCTGTACATTGGCCAACTCAAAGTCGGTACATTGGCTGGGTTCATTAGCTCAAAGTCTACACATTGGCCAGCCCAAAGTCTGTACATTGGCCAGCCCAAAGTCTGTACGTTGGCCAGCTCAAAGTCTATACATCACAGTTCAAAGTCTGTACATTGCAGCACAAAGTCCGTGCATCGGCCAGCCCAAAGTCTGTACATTGGCCAGCTCAAAGTCTATACGTTGCAGTTCAAAGTCTATACATTGGAGCTCAAAGTGAGTCTAAACATTGCAGTTCAAAGTCTATACATTGGAGCTCAAAGTCTATACATTGGAACCAGCCCAAAGTCTGTACATTGGCCAGCTCCAAGTCTGTACATTGGCCAGCCCAAAGTCTGTACGTTGGCCAGCTCCAATTCTGTACATTGCAATTCAAAGTCTATACATTGGAGCTCAAAGTCCACACATTGGCCAGCCCAAAGTCTGTACATTGTCTATTGGAGTCTATACATTGGCCGGCTCAAAGTCTGTACATTGGCCATTAAAGTCTATACATTGGCCGGCTCAAAGTCTATACATTGTCCATTAAAGTCTATACATTGCAGTTCAAAGTATATACATTGGAGCTCAAAGTCCATACATTGGCCAGCCCAAAGTCTGTACGTTGACCAGCTCCAAGTCTGTACATTGGCCAACTCAAAGTCTATACATTGTTCCTTAAAGTCTATACATTGCCCCTTGGCTGCAGTTCAAAGTCTGTACATTGGCCAGCCCAAAGTCTGTACATTGGCCAACTCAAAGTCTATACATTGTTCATTGGCTGCAGCTCAAAGTCTATACATTATCCCTTAAAGTCTGTACATTGGGTTCCACTTCGAAGAGTGAGAAGAGTGTGCCGCTGAAGGGCTGATAAGGTGTGTCGTTGAAGGGTTGATAGGGTGTGCCGCTGGAGGGCTGATAGGGTGTACCGGCGAGGAGAAGAATGAGATGGTGGAGGAGTGTGCCGGTGAGGAGCCAAGAAGGTGTGCCGTTGAAGGGCTGATAGGGTGTGCCGCTGGAGGGCTGATAGGGTGTACCGGCGAGGAGAAGAATGAGACGGTGGAGGAGTGTGCCGGTGAGGAGCCAAGAAGGTGTGCCGTTGAAGGGCTGATAGGGTGTGCCGCTGGAGGGCTGATAGGGTGTGCCGCTGGAGGGCTGATAGGGTGTATCGGCGAAGGCTGGAACGGACGTGCCGATGAAGGTCCACTCCTCTGTTACTTATTTTTAAGGCTTTTCTTTTCTTCTTCTCTTTGATTTTTGCGTGGTTTTATACAAATCTTTTCTCCTTCTTCTTGCAGTCTGTTGTTGCTCTATTTATTTGTTACTTTTATTATCTTTTGGTATATGTTTGCTATCCCATTTGTTTGTTGCATCCTTTTGCCTTTTAACGTCCTGTTATTTTCTAACGAAAATTCGGCAGCATCTCCCCTTGACCCGAGCGTAAGGGAGATAAAGGGAACGCGCCCACATGGAGTGGCGGAACCCGACAACTGGAGGTGGGCGCCCGAGGGCGGCAACACCTTAATAAAACCTCAGAAAACATAGGGAAAACAACGAGTCGAAGACCTCTAAGACTGGACAGGGTGTACTAGAGAAGGGGGGGCAGGCACAGATGAAGGCACTGGGCTTTACAGGAGGAGGTTCGCGACCTCAAACCATTCAAGCTGATGGCACATCCGGAGGAAACCGTCGGCATGAGGGATGAACACAAACACCGGAAAGTGAAAGGAAAGACGATCAAACGCACTGTGGCTCACAACCAACGAGACAAAGAGACAACTCACTGAGGGGGACGATCTTCATTCATGGGGGAGCAAAGGGCCGTAGCCGTCCGCATGCATTACAAAACACGCCCGAGCTAAAGCTACGGGCAAGAAAGAAAACCAAAGAACAAAAGAACGGAGAAGGAGAAAACAAAGAATAAAAGAAGAGGAGGAGTTGGGGATCGAGGCAGGGACGACCGTCCACTGCTCTTTCCTCCACCTTCCCCTGCTACATCAAGCCCTCTCCCTCTCTTACTCTCTTCTCTCTGCCTGGTGGTTGTCGGAAGACTCCATGCCGGAGCCCTCTCCCTTCTCTTCTCTCTTCTCCTTCTTCTCGTAGGTGGCTTTGTGTCTCTTCGTTCCTTCTCCCTGTGTGCCTCTTCCTCTGTGTATAGGCCTCTTCCCCCCTTCTTCGCCGGAACGGGAGTGGTTTTATACTCCCAGCAGCGGGAGCCCTCGAGCACGGCAGTCGGAGGCGAGAAGCGGCTGGTCATGATGGGGATTGACTTCCCCCCTTCCTGGATGTCAGGGGAGTAGCCTGCGTGGCCCAACCTCTGGTTGACACCTCGGACAGCTCACTGCGCGCCAAGGATACGTAGGGCATGGGCGTCACGTCGTTCCGTTGAAATACCTTCACGCTGTGCCGCTGGCGGGCTCAAGAAGTGTGCCGCTGAAGGCTTGAAATGGTGTGCCGTTGAAGGCTTGAAATATCGTGCCGTTGAAGGCCTGAGATAGTGTGCCGTTGAAGGCTTAAAATAGTGTGCCGTTGAAGACCCGAAATAGTGTGCCGTTGAAGGCTTAAAATAGAGTGCCTTTGAAGGCACATGGGGCGTGCCGTTGAAGGCACATGGGGTGTGCCGCTGAAGGGCCCAGGGACGTACCGCTGAAGGGCCAAAGGGCGTGCCTTTGAAGGCCCAAAAGGGGCAGTTCTGAGCCCATTGTGAGCATGAGTTGTGGCCCATTTAATTTTCTTCGAGGCCTATGGATTGTGGGGGCTCTTGGTGGTTGATTTCTCTTCACTGTCGTGACTCCGGAGACGGCTTCACGGCAGTGTGCATATTTGGGGAGTCCGGATGACCAGCCCCTCTGGGGCTTCCTCACTCGGTGCCGTTGTTGATGTTGGGCCGAGCAGGATATCTGGGTGTGTAATTTTTGGTGTCCACAACGCTCCACTCGAGAAAGCAAGATGTAACGCGCCTGTCCCAGTGCGTTACACGAATGTAACGCGCCTGTCCCAGCGCGTTACACGAATGTAACGCGCCTGTCCCAGCGCGTTATGCGCCCCTCACACCTGGGGTAACCCAGGGAGTAACGCGCTTGCCCCAGCGCGTCGCTCGGATGTAACGCGCTCGCCCTGGCGCGTTACACACGCAGACCCCCAACGGTCAAAAATCAACGGTCGGAAAGCCCCTGACGGCCCAGCCCAGGCGCGTCACATACAAGTGGCGGTCAATCGTGGGACCGTCACAGTCCCTGACCCCCGAAGGCTAACCAAAGGGCATGTGACGCCCCCCCCCCCCCCCAGGCGCGTCACATCATGTGACGGTCCCTGGAAGGACCGTCACACGCGCCCGACGGTGAGAACGGAGGGAAAGCCCAAAAACTTCAACCACGCCCCCATGCCTCCACCGGAGAGGGGGAAATCAAAGGGGAAGACCCCTGGGGACCCCTAGAATGATTCTAGGCCATCAAAACGCGAAATCATGCATCAAATCCATAGATCGGGGGAGCTCTCCCCAAATCATGAAAAACCCCAACATGCTCAATCACACCCCTCTTGGCCTCCCCTCGGCCTATAAACCACGGAAATGAACGGCGTTGAGCTAGGGAACGTCACCCTACCTCAATGGAGAGAATGCTCCGCCGGATCGTCCGTGAATCGCGAAGAACGCTTTTAGAACCCCGCCTCCCCACGCTTCCCACTCTTGCCGCACGCCTGCACGATCGTCTCGACGTCACCCACGTCGCACCGCCGCCGTCTGCAGCCGAAACGGTGGTCGCCGTGCTCGAACGGGAGAGAGGGAGAGGGCGGCCACGGTTGGGGAAGGAAGGAGGAAGAAGAAGAAGAAAGAGAAAGGGGAAAAGAAAAAGAAAAGAAATGTGAATATATAGAAAATCTGATTTTTTGAAAAAATATCAAAAAATAGAAAATTACATTTCCGGAATCCTCGAGACGCACCGATCGCAACGGTACCACTCGTGCCCAGATGAACGGTCCGGTTCACCCGCAGCGAGGTTCCGAAGGAATTACCGAAACACACACCGGAAATCGGAAAATAAGCACGGAAAAGCCGCGGAACGCCTCCGGGCCTCTGAAACAACTCCGGATCCCGCCGATCCGAACACGGAAGATGTCCGAAACGAAATTTCGGACACAATAGAGCCAAACGCTCTGAGAAACCAGATCCGGGACCCACGAAGAAGGATCCGAAAGGTCCGGGATATTACAGGTACCGTGCGGGAGGGATCGTCCAGGACCGATGGGGGAGGGGAGGGGTGGTCCGGTGGGGTGTTGTAGGACTGCCGGTGGCGAGGTGTGAGGGGGTCGATAGGGGAGGGTCTATTTTTTTTTAATTTGTTGGTTGTAGGGCCGGCAAGTTGTAGGGTTGGCAGGTGCGAAGGAGGGGGTCTGGTGGGGGAGGGGAGGTGAAGGGTCTATTTTTTTTCTTAATTTGTGGGTTGTAGGGCCGACGGGTGCAGAGCGGGGGTCTGGTGGGGGAGGGGAGGGGGAGTCCAATGGGGAGGAGAGGGGAGTGATCTATTTTTTTTCTTAATTTGTGGGTTGTAGGGCCTGCCGATGCGGAGGAGGGGGTTTAGTGGGGAAGGGAAGGGGGGTCCAGTGGGGGGTTGCAGGGCCGACGGCGAGGGAGTCAGTGGGGGAGGGTGAGTTTTTTTTTAAATAATTGTGGGTCATAGGGTTGACAGGTTGTAGGGTCGGCGGGTGTGGAGGAGGGGGCCGGTGGGGGGATGGGAGGGCTCTGGTTTTTTTTTTTCTTAAGCGTCTGAAGAGGAAATGGATAATTTTTAAAAATTTTGTAAGAAAATTTACATCTTCTCATATTTTATAATGACTGTTGTAAATCTTATATAATTGTAGATTAATATGAATTAATTTTATTATTCTCAATAAAGAGATAGTTCGAGGAGGTCAAGCGAGCAGTAGGAGTGGGAGGAGAGGGGACAGTGGGAGAGGCTCTAGTGTCTCATTTTTTGCGTCTATTCTGGATACACCGCTGCCACCTTTGGGTACAGGTATGTCTATTTAAAGTTCTAGCTAAATGTTTATTGATTATATATTTTACTTATTACATTCAATTCTTCCAGGCCTGAGTGCCCCTGTACTAGCTAGACAGAGTACACCGCCACCACCTCAGGGTATAAGTATGTCTATTTAAATTTCTAGATAAATGTTTATTGATTATATGCTTACAGACCCGAGTGCCCCTGTACCCACCTGGACAGGCCACATCGCCACCACCTCCAAGTATAGGTATGTCTATTTAAATTTCTTGCTAAATATTTATTGATTATATGGTTTGCTTATGATATTCATTTATTCCAGGCCCGAGTGCCCCTGTGCCAGCATCTACTTCGGGCACACCGCCACCACCTCCAGATACAGTTATGTCTATTTAAATTTCTACCTAAATATTTATTGATTATATGCTTTGCATATGACATTCAATTCTTATACGGTAGGGCATACCACCACTGTCGCCATCATTGTCACTACCGACCCATACATGCACTTTTTGATTCAGTCTCAATTTGTATTTCTGGTTGTTGATTAAATCGTCTTTTAATTATGGTAATTCTGATTAACTACTTCTATTTTAATTGCAATAGCCTCACAAGCTACACCATCGGCAGATGATGCCGACAATCATCACAAGGGCGATCTGATGGGGGTCAATGACACACGTCAGTCGTGTTGGATCTCCAGGTAAGTATATTGATTCATGAATTATATTCATTATCTATCCATCAACAATGTAATACCAACCATTTTAACATTTGTAATTGCATGGATAAATTAGAGCCCTTCCATGCTTCACATTTTGTGATGGAGATCTCTCAGTCGCACATTTCAGGGTCAGTGTTATCCTTCAAGCAATTTCTAATCGATTTCTGAGATTTATTGTTCAATATATTCATGGTATATCATTTGACCTTTTAAATCACATCTTTACCAACTTATACATTCAATATAATAACTTCTACAACTTAATTTTTTTACAGCGGAGATTTCGGTTCATGAGACGTGAGGACAAGACACGAGCTCGGTCTACCTGGGAGGCTATTGCAAAAATAAATTATAGAAAGACATTGCACCAGGCCCACGAAAAGGTGAAGAAGGAATCTTCGAGCGAAGACATAAACCACTGGAAGGAGCACGACCCTACTTGGATGAGGAGGGAGCATTGGGAGGTGGTGTGCGACAAATACTTTGTAACATTCATTGATAACCTATCAAAATATTGCTACATCTATCTAATGAAAACTAAAGATGAAGTGCTAATTAAATTTCAAATCTATAAAGCTGAAGCTGAAAATCAATAAGAAAAGAAAATTAAAATTCTTAGGTCTGATAGAGGAGGAGAATACACCTCTCTTGCACTCATCCAATTTGTCAAGAAAATGGAATAATCCATGAAGTAACTGTCCCCTACTCTCATCAATCCAATGATGTAGTTGAAAGAAAAAATAGAACATTAATGGACATAGTTAACTTAATGCTAATCAGTTCGGGCACACCCGAGAATTTATGAGGGGAGGCCCTCTTAACTGCATGCTATATTCTTAACGGAATTCTCTTTAAACAAAATGAATCTACACCTTATGAAATTTGGAAGAGGAGAAGACCTAACTTAAAATTTCTCAAAGGGTGGGGGTGCTTCATAAAAGTGAAAGTACTTGAAAATAAAAGGAAGAAAATTAGACTTAAAATAATAGACATTATATTCATAGACTACACCACAAATAATAATGCAGACAAATTCTCTAGTAACACAAAACAATTCTTAGTAATTAATTTCAAAATAAGTGACATATTTAATAACACCATAATTGAGACTAGATATGCTATTTATTATGAAAATATATTTTTCTTTAAAATTAGAATTGAAACCAATATAGGAAATAATGAACCTAGCTCTAGCTCTAATCCCACTAGACCTAGAGAAGAAGAATAAATTCATATAGAACTAAGAAGAAGTAAAAGAGCCATAACAGAAAGAGTTTTTGAAGACTTTTATGCGTTACTCTCCAACCAAATACTCTGAGACCATGAACTCTATTGATTCACTATTCTGGAAGGAAGCTATAGATAATGAAATGCACTCTATAATCCAAAACAACACATGGGTTTTAAACTGACTTACCTCCATGACGTAAAACTATCAGATGTAAATGTGTATTCAAAAGAAAACTAAAATCATATATGGAACTGTAGATAAATATTAAACTCGACTGGTAGCTAAAGGGTTTACACAAAAAGCCAATGTAGATTAGTTTGATGTATACTCTTTTGTGGTTAGGATCACTACTATTAGAGTAGCCTCCATACATAAACTAATCATACACCAAATGAATGTAAAAACTATTTTTTTAAATGGTGAACTAGAAGAAGAAATATATATAGATCAACCTGAGGACTTTATTGTTCCAGGTCAAGAAAAGAAAGTATGTAAACTAATTAGATTTTTATACGGATTAAAACATGCATACAAACAATGGCATGAAAAATTCGATCAAACCATTCTTTCTTATGGATTTAAAATCAACCAAACATATACATGTGTATAACATAAAATATTTGGCGATTGTATTGTCATCTTGTGCCTGTATGTAGATGACATTTTAATTTTTAGATATAATATTCAAGTCGTAAAAGAATTTCCGTCTCACAACTTCGACATGAAAGATTTAGGTGAAGCTGGCCTAATCCTAAATACCTAGATCATAAGAAATCCGGGTGGAATAACCTTATCACAATCTCACTATATAGAGAAAATCCGTAGGAAGTTTTATTACATAGATTGTTAAACTTTCACTCCCTATGACTCTAGTGTTCACCTAAAGAAACATTTAGGACATCAAGTACTACAAAGTAAATATGCACAAATCATAGGATCACTTGGATTCCTAACAAACTACACTAAGCTTGATATTTCCCATACAGTTATACACCATAAACCCTAATGAGAGTGATTGGAATGTCTTAGAAAGAGTGTACTTAGATACTTAAAATACACCATGACTTATAGATTACACTACACTGGTTATCCTTCTGTTTTAGAACGATATAGTGATGCAAACTAGATTAGTGATTCCCTAGATATCAAATCCACAACATGATTTATTTTTCTCTTAGGAGGAGATGTAGTATCATAGAAATCTACCAAAAAAATTGTGTTAGTTAGAAGCACAATGGAGTTTGAGATGATTGCACTAGACACCACCTACACAGAAGTTGAATGGTTGAGATACATTCTAGTTGACATCCCATTAATAGCTAAACCATTACCTCCTACATCTATCTTGTGTGATTGTAAACCAGCAATTGATAAATACATGCATGCAAATGCAAATGTGAAAATGAATCGACACTTAAAAGTGCAGCACAAATTTATAAGAGAAAAAAATGAAACGACAGTTGATAGCCTTGAATTTTGTGAAATCAGAAAGAAATCTTACAGATGTATTCACAAAAGGTTTACTTAGAGTGGTGGTTCTAGAAGCGTCGAGAGGGATGTGATTGAGCCCATAAAAGAAATAGTTACCACGGCGGCAACCCAACCTCACGGAGGTTCAATGGGTAGAAACAACCTTGATAGGTGACTATGTGGAGCACCAATGAATTATGCTCCCATCACTATAGAGCTAGTGCTCATTTAGAAGCAAGAGGATAGGGTGAATTTATACTTTTAATGAATATGAGACCCAAGAGGTAGGTGGTTACCTTGCTTACACCTTTTGAATGATTCACCGACATGTGTAGAGTCGTGAGGCCACGACTATGAGATATGGACTATCCTCTAAAATACACATGAGATACCTGTACAAGGTCATTAATAGTGCAATCCACCTAGAATCTCGATCTAACTATACTACGTGTTAATTTGAGAAAGTCTGAACCATGAGACCTGATTCAAGACCTAGTCCACCAAGCGTTCCCATAGATAATTTTAAATATCACTAAGTGAAAATTCAAACCGAAAGGTATTTTCAGCTATTGCATAGTATAAGGGACTCATCAAATTTTTATTTATTTATTTTTATTTATTCTATTGATTTAATGACTTTAAAAGTTTTAAATCATGTGGGAGATTGTTAAAGCATGTGATTTAAAAACCTGCCAACATCCTTAGCGGACGTATGTTGGTGAACGGACGTGTTTCGCGTCCATTTTCACCCGTGCTTCGGAAGTCTCTCTCGTCCTAAAAATACACGCTTTGGCCGGCCCAAAAATACACAACATATTATTCTCACATCCTCTTTGTTCTTTCTCTCTACGTTATGTTCTATGATTTGTTAGTATGCTGAGTCCCTGAAAGTAAGATTGAGTTCGTAAAGCTCTTCTTGAAGACGTGTTGACGGGAGAGAGGGTGTCGCCTACCTGAGGGTCGTCGTAACCGTAAGACTCGTGCATCGAGTGACAATAGAACTCTTAGTACTATCGGTTACGTGTTTCGACCAAACAAGTTATGCTTCTAACTTCATTTATTTGTTTATATTGATTAGTCGTGGTGCACGTTTGTTTTTAATTTTCGGCATTATTTTCAACAGAGTTAAAGGCTTATATGATCCGTCTTCTTCTCTACGATTGTGCGAGGAAAAAAATAAAAAGAAAGAAAGAAAGAAAGAAAGACAAAACTTGTTGATCACAGTCTTTGTCAGTGGGTGGGTTCTTTCCCATGCCCATATCTGTTGTCTGGTTTATGCAAGTGTGTGCAGTGATCAAGATGGCTGCTCAGTGATGTTAACTCAGCATTCTGTTTGGGGCTCCCACTGGCTAATTAAAACACCCAGGATGCTGATGTGCTGACTCCTTTTCTCCTGTTCCTTCTCTTGGCTTGTTTTTGTTCCTGTTCGGTTTGCAGGCATGATGATGCGGCCCTGTTCTCTCTGGTCTCGCTGATAGTTTGCTTGGCCGATGGCAGAGTCTGGCGGGGTGCAGCCTCTTTCCCCATTAATCGCAATTCACAGGACTACACTTGCCCTTCAGGGTTCGGCCTCTGTGACTGACAGCTTTTCTCCCGTGGTGCTTGGGTTGAAGGTACCTCCCCCCCCCCCGCCCCTTCTGGGTGGCTCTTTTGTGGGTAAGATCCAATAAGTGGGAACTTCCGTTCTGTCCTCTGATTGGTCACGTGTAATGTGTCGAAGCAAGTTGCTCTAGTTGTTTTGGCTCGTATCATCGTCATGCTCTCTTGCTTGACTGCTTGCTCGCGGTCAGTTCATACGTGTAAAATAAAATAAGAATTAAGGGTACGTACTGTCACCTACTTCAAAATCCCATGATTCAGCCTTCCATTTCTTATCTCGCACCCTTGAATCTTCTCCGATGTCATAAAGCACTTGACTATGCATAAAAATCATTCAAATTTAATACTAAAAAAATCATATATCACGTGATACCGTAAATTGCACCATGTAAGTCATTCAAATTTAATATGTTCATCTGACGCATTAATTAGAAATAAACATCAAAAGTAGTTATATGATTTTCTTTTAATTCATAAGCAGCTTTTTAATAATATATAGAGAATTTTTGATGAATGGTGCAAATCAAAAGTAGGAAAATTGAATCGGGCAATTTTTAAGTAAGATGGCACCGTTCTTATTTTGCCACCGGTGGGAATTACTTATGGAACCCTCTCCTCAATTATAAAATTTTAAAAAGTGTCACTAAACGTACGACAAAGATGCCTCTAATATTCGTATCAACTCTCTGAACCCCTCTACATATATTTTGGGGGTATTGCTATCATTAATTGACATTTGTGAAATTTTTTGATTCATTACGATGGTATATGTATATGATATTTGACAATTGAAAGATGATAATTTCGATATTTCTTACAGAAGATATATATATATATATATATATATATATATATATATATATATATATATAAAATTAACTCAAAAAATACCTATCGTGAATTAATACAAGAGACTTTGGTCAAGCATAGTCTTTTGAAAGAATAAGAAAAGCTGACAAAAAAGTTTCAAATAATGTTGACACATTAATGACATTGCGCGTTCAGATTTATTCGATCAGATATAGAGAAGATTTATAATAGGATGTTTGGTTGCACTTTTTTATCTCTTTTTTCTCTCAAATTTAAAAAAGAGAGTAAGAGATCTTTTAACCCTGTTTGATACTCCTCTCTTAAATTTTAAGGAGAGAATCTCAGTCTCAGTAAATCTTCCTAAAAAAAAAAGTCTATACCAATTTTTTTTTTAAAAACATCAACCACGTCTCGGGACTCCCCATCCCTCCCCTCCCCGGCGGCCCCCCTTCCCAGCGGCCAGCGACCCCCCTTGGTGCGGACACCCGAGCAGTTGAGCGGCGTGATACGCCGAGCCACCGGTACCGCACACGGAGCATAACTCGAGCCACCTCAACGTCCATCTGACTTGGAGACAGCCTGGAGACTCCGCCTTGAGCCTCCCCATTTAGCATATTTAGTTAAACTTTATTTTTGTGTAATTTGTGTTTATTTCATTGTATTCGGTTTACTATTTTGATTGTAAGAGGGGCTTATGTGCAATTTGGGCCCCGTGGGCCCCACGGGCCCCCCAGGCCCCATCCCATTGAGCCACCTCAGCCTAGGGTCCCATGTGGGGTCAGTCAACCGTCCACGTGGAGGCTTCTAGAAGGGTGGGCCAAGTGGGGGACAAGTGACTTGGAAAGTCCAAGATGGCCACCCACCCCCCCACCTACCAAGTCAAGCCCACTCCCCTTGGTCCAAGGGCCGCCCCCCCCTAATTATTTATTGTATTTTGTGTGTGTGTGTGTCACACTCAATCCAGGCCACCCATTTTCATCCCCTAGATCCAACGGTGGACAATGGATGTGAGATGTAACACATAAATACTTATAATTTCCCATTTTGATGAATTAATGCCATTTGAATCAAACTAATTCCAAGAGCAAGGGCTGGTGCGCCCCCCTCCTCTCTCCTCCCTCTCCCCCTTGAAACTGTGAAGGCTTCCCTCTGGAGGTGTGACTCCTCCCCTTATCATTCCGGTCGCTGCCGCCGCCGCCGCCGCCATGAGCCGCCATCACATCACCGCCGAGATCGCCGGAGTTCTACCTTCATCCGACCACAACAGTTTCCACGAATTCTCTGTGTCAGCCACGAGCTCAGATCGACCTGGGGATTTTAGGGGATGCTCCAGAGGTGTCAAGCACGTCCCAAAAATTTTGGTTGGTCATAAAGATCCCATTTGATATTTTTTTATTTTCATCCAACCTTAATTTCCAGATCTGTCTGCTTGCTGCTTCAACTTCCACCTGCCATGTGATTCAAGTGTTATGACCTCTTTATGATTTTTTTTAACCTCCCAATTTTACTGGGAGTTCCTTCCACCAACCCCACCGTCCCCACATTTTCTTGAATTTTTGTGAGGCCATCGCATATTTTTCAAAAATCGATCTCAGAGCTAGCTACAGTGCTGTCCACTTGTTCCCAGATCCGATCACCCTCCAGTAAACAAATCATAACAAATCACAGCCACCTCCAAACAGTCCACAAAAAATACCCCCGTCTTCCTTGTCCAAAATCCCATAACTTTGATGAAGAGCTCAAGAGCTGAATCGGAGGTTTACTGGGCGGTCAATGGTAGTTCTCAGACAAGTGCCCTGCAGATCTGAGATTTCGATTACTGTACAACAGGGACTTGTAAATTCAATAAAGTTCTGATCCCACCAGATTCAACAGATCTCTCTGGTCTAGATTGAAGAATTTGAAGAGAGCTTTCCAACGATAGCTCATATGTCCCGATCCGACGTCGGGATTGATCGCAGCGGCCATTTTCGCCGGAGCGCGCGCCGGAAAACAGCAAGCAAAATCCGTGGGTTATTAGTTCAAGAGTTGGGAATCGGGGCCGATCGACCCCCGATCGGTGTTCCCGGCCGACCGCCTTCCGTGGAGGCGGGCCACCAGGGGTTCCCATCACAGTGGGACCCACCCCCGCAGATCCGGAGGACAGCGTCGTCCGTGGGCCCCACGGGCCCGTAGAAGCCGCCGTTCGGAAAGCACGAAAACGCGGGGTTCGGCACCGCCGGGCGACATCAAGATGCTGCCCGTCAACCCGAGTTGCGTGATTCCCGGACCCCACATGTGACTTTTTACCTCCCTGCGTGGAGTGGGTTGACTTAGTGTATTGTTGTAATAATTGTTAACCGGGAGTCTGTAATTCGGCCGGGGTTGTCTTCGCCACGCCGGGTGCGTGGAGGTAACAGTCTCACCTTCTTGGCATTTGCTTGCTTAGCTAGTATACGGTCATATGCCATTGTCGAGAGTGTAGGTTCCTAGCCCGTGTGTCCATGTCACTGCTGTGAGCGTGAGAGTGACCCGTCCCACGACTCGATCCGAGTCCGGAAGTGAGTCTGACTACCTTGAACTCTGCCGGTTCCTTAACCGTGCACGATCCACGCTTTCCCTCACATGGGACGCCGAGTGAGTTTGCACTTCTCTTAGTGACGTGTAACCTATAGGAGCTCTCTGTGTCGGGCCTAATGTCTCTCCCATCATGTGTTGCTGGTCGTGTCCGCATCTAGAGTCCGAGGTCCATACCACGTAGAGTCGGTCCCCGTGTCCGTCCCGCATCAGTTTGGTATCAGAGCGAGTCGAGTCTAGGGTAGTCGTTGTATATGTCCTGCATAGTATAAGTCGAGTCTAGGATCATCATTTCAAAACAACAAAAAAAAATGTTTTCAAATTGCATTTCACCCAATAGCTCGGTATATTAAAAGGCGTTGCCCGAACATTAGGTTATGCCTATCGGGAGGGTAGCATACTTGCGCGAGTGATCTTCGGATCGCTTATCTCCGCCTCGTACCGGATATTGTTTAGGTCTAAGTGCATCATCTAGTGAGTGTTTGCATTAGTTGGTGTCTTCTAGGTCGTGTGTCTTTACATGTCCACCCGTCGAGGTACCCAATACTCGCCACCACCACCACCTATGGTGGACTCCCGAGCCCGTAGCTCCGATGAGTCCTCGACGGCCGAGATGTTCCGAGCCATTATAGAACGTCTTGACACGCGTATGGATGGTCTTAGTACGCGTATGGATGGCATAGGAACGCGTCTAGAAGGGCGGATGAAAGCCCTCGAGGATCGGGCCGAGAGTTCGGATCAGTCCATTCAAGGCCTTGTAGGGAGGATCGCCGTTCTAGAGAGGGGCCCAGTAGCGGCGCTACCCGCACTGACGAACGGCCAACAAGAGCCGGCACAGCCACCCACCGTGCCAAGGGCTCGAGTGGAGGATGTCGGGAGGCAACAGGCGCCTATAGTGGATGATTATGCCTCCGACAATGATCAGGGGGGAAATGGTCGTCGGAATCAACGACGGAATCGTGATGATGATGATGACGACTGCATCCTTAGGGGTGTGCGTGCGGACCCTCTCACCTTTAGCGGGTCCTTGGACCCTAGGGTGTATTTAGATTGGGAGGCCGGCATGGACCGGTACTTCGAGTGGTTTGAGATGACGGACCACCGAAGAGTCCGATACGCGAAGATGAAGTTGCAAGGGCAGGCCCAAACTTATTGGATCAATGTGGAGAGCCTGCTCAATCAGCGACGTCAACCCCAAATCGGTACTTGGGATGATATGAAAATCAAATTGAGGGAGAAATACCTTCCCGCCTCATATCGCCAATGTCTTATAGACAAGTGGCAAAGCATCTCCCAAGGGAACCGATCCGTGACCGAGTACACCGCCGAGTTCGATGAGTATTACTTACGGTGTGGGGTCACAGAAGAGAGCACCATGACTATATCCCGCTTTCGAAGGGGTTTGCGGCCCAATTATCAATATGAACTCTTTCGCCGCAATGCAACCACTTTGGAGCAGGCATATCAGATCGCTCTCGAATTGGAGCAGTTCGAGGCCGAGTTCGAGTCACCCCATCGGTTGGGCTCCTTTCCCCTTCGTAGTGTCGAGCCCCGTGGCTCATCTGGCACGTATCCGAGGGCCCCCATGACTCGACCTCAGGAGCCCGCTCGCCCCGAGCCTTTTGCTCCTAGGCCTCGTCCTCCACCCTCGAGGGACCTTCCTCGTCCCCAGCATCTTACGGCCCCACCCACAGCCCGTCCACCGGCACCCGCACCTCCTGCACGTCCTTTGTTGCCTACACCTCCTATCCGTCGGGAGGATAAAGGTAAAGGACCTATGATTGGGGAGCCTAGTGGATCATGGCAGCAGTGTTATCGCTGCAATGGGTTTGGCCATTTCGCCAACCAGTGTCCCACCCGCCCATCTCTTCACATTGGAGACACACAGGCCGAGGATACCACCCCTACGGGCCTCGAGTTAGTCAGCTATGAGACAGATGAAGAGCTAGCTGACGAGTACTATGAGATGGGAGGTGAGGCCCAGGATGCCCAGCATTCGGACGATACCCACGTGGGGGTCGTCAGATGTATCCTCACCCAGCCGCAGGTCAGTGATGACTGGCGTCGGACTACTATCCTTCATGTATTCTGTAGGTTGGGAAAGTAAATTTGCAAGGTGGTCATCGATAGCGGGAGTTGTATCAATGCAATCTCCACGAACGCTGTCGCCCATCTTGGTCTCACACCCGTAGACCATCCTTGTCCCTATCAGGTATCATGGGTGGATACCACTTCCATTTCGGTCAGGCTGCGGTGCTTGGTCTCGCTGCAGCTCCACTCCTACTGTGACGAGATCTGGTGTGATGTTCTCCCCATGAAAGTGGGCAGTATCATTCTTGGTAGGCCGTGGTTATTTGACCGGGATGCCACGCTCCATGGCCGGTCGAACACCTGTACCTTCTACCACGCTGGCCAGCGGGTCACCCTCCAACCCGTTCGGCCCAAGAGCCCATCAGTCAGGGGTCCTACTGGCCCTAGTACTCTGAAGCCTTCCGTCCCCGGGCCTAGTACCCCATCCCCAGCTCGGGCTATGACCGTTACCTCTGGCCCAGGAGAGCCCTCGATGAGGAGATTGATGATGATTAGCTCCCGGGAAATGGAGCAGGAGCTTAGTCAGGGCTGTCCGGTGTTTGCCATTACGGTCCGAGAGGTGGAGCGGGACTCCGAGGGTGAGCTCCCACCCGAGGTTGTTCCCATTCTGTAGGAGTATGCTGATGTCTTTCCCGATGAGCTTCCCGAGGGACTCCCACCTATGCGGGATATTCAGCATGCCATCGACCTTGTCCCGGGCTCTTCTTTGCCCAACCTTCCTCATTATCGCATGAGTCCCACGGAGCATGCCGAGCTTAAACGGCAGGTCGATGAGTTAGTGCAGAGAGGGTCTGTTCAGGACAGCATGAGTCCATGTGCTGTACCCACATTACTCGCCCCGAAGAAGGATGGCACGTGGAGAATATGCATTGATAGTCGTGCCATCAACAAAATCACCGTGAAGTACAGGTTCCCTATTCCCCGCCTTGATGACATGCTAGACATGATGGCAGGTGCCACTATCTTTTCGAAGATCGATCTTAAGAGTGGCTACCATCAGGTGAGGATTAGGCCATGTGATGAGTGGAAGACCGCATTTAAGACCAAGGACGGTCTATATGAGTGGTTGGTCATGCCTTTTGGGTTGACCAATGCCCCTAGCACTTTCATGTGGCTCATGACTCAGGTCCTTCGACCTTTCATTGGAGTCTTTGTAGTGGTGTATTTTGATGATATCCTTATCTATAGCCGCACCACAGGGGACCACTTAGACCACCTTCGGCAGGTCTGTCTAATTCTTTGGCGAGAGCAGCTGTTTGCGAACCCACAGAAGTGTGCCTTCATGACACCTCAGCTTACCTTCTTGGGTTTCATTGTGTCTAGTACGGGGGTCTCCGCCGATCCGGAGAAGGTCCGGGCCATTGTTGAGTGGCCGGAACCCCGTACCGTTCATGATGTCCTCAGCGTTCATGGTCTTGCGACGTTCTATCGTCGCTTCATCCGCGGATTTAGCTCCGTCACGGCCCCGATCACGGATTGTATCCGAAAGGGCACATTTGTATGGACGAAGGCCGCATCTGCCGCCTTCAAGGACATCAAGGAGCGCATGACCCAGACGCCTATCCTTCGATTGCCTGACTTCTCGAAGGTGTTTGAGGTCTCTTGTGATGCGTCGGGTGTTGGGATAGGAGGAGTTTTGAGTCATGAGTCCCACCCGATCGCATATTTCAGCGAGAAGCTGAATGACGCGAAACTGCGATATTCCACATATGATAAAGAATTCTACGCAGTTGTTCTGGCTCTTAGGCATTGGAGGCACTATCTTTTACATCAGGAGTTTGTCCTATACTCCGATCACGAGGCATTGAGGTACCTCCATTCCCAAAAGAAGCTTAACTCGCGTCACAGTCGTTGGGTCGAGTATCTCCAGCAGTTCACCTTTGTGCTTAAACATAAGGCTGGAGTGGAGAACAAGGTGGCTGATGCCTTGAGTCGGCGAGCATGTTTGCTTACCACCATGAGTGCCGAGGTCATAGGGTTAGAGAAGATGAAGGAGGCCTATGTTGATTGTCCTGACTTTGGTCAGATTTTTACCACTCTCCAGGCCGGACCCTCGAGAGACCTTGATGAGTATGTGCTTCAGGAGGGTTACCTCTTTCGAGGTAGCAGACTATGTGTTCCCCGAACTTCTGTTCGAGATTTCTTAGTGTGGGAACTACATGCGGGAGCTCTAGCCGGCCACTTTGGTTGGAACAAGACTATTGAGGCAGTGGAGCATCGATTTTATTGGCCGAGCTTGAAGCGCGATGTTGCTAACATCGTGGCTCAGTGCCGTACCTATGCTACGGCCAAGATGAAGAAGCAAAGCTCCGGCCATTATACGCCTCTTCCCGTGCCTGATGCCCCGTGGCAGGATGTTAGCATGGACTTTATTTTGGGATTGCCACGTACCTCCAGGAAGCATGATTCGATCTATGTGGTGGTTGACTGTTTCTCGAAGATGGCCCTCTTTATTCCTTGCTCGAAGACTTCGGATGCTTCGAGGGTAGCCCGCCTTTTCCTTACACATGTGATGTACAAGTTCGGGTTGCCTCGCACTATAGTGTCTGACCGTGATGTTAGATTCACTTCCTACTTTTGGAAGACACTATGGCATATGATGGGTACGCACCTCAAGTTTTCCACTGCATATCATCCCCAGACAGATGGTCAGACCGAGGTGGTCAATAGGAGTCTGGGAGACCTTTTGAGGTGTCTTGTTAGGGACCGCATTGGGGATTGGGATCTCATTCTACCCATGGCCGAGTTTGCATATTATGATTCGGTGAATAGGTCTACCGGCATGAGTCCATTTGAGATTGTCACAGGTCGTAGGCCTAGGAAACCCGTTGACCTTGTCCCCATGCCTATCCATGCTAGAGTGTCGGAGTCGGCCGAGTCGTTTGCTAGGCATGTTAGGAGTTTACAGGATGACATCCGTCGTCACATTGAGGCCAGTAATGCACGTTACAAGGAGTTAGCCGATGCCCACCGACACCACCGAGAGTTCCAAGAGGGCGAATATATCATGATCAGGGTAAGACCTGAACGGTTTCCCTCCGGAATCGTTAAGAAGTTGCAAGCTCGCGGAGCCGGTCCATTTATAGTGTTGAAACGCGTTGGATCCAATGCGTACGTTGTGGACTTGCCCGAGGAATATGGTATTAGCTCTACTTTTAATATATCGGATCTAGTTGCATATAGGGACCCAGCGATGATCCCTAGTGAGCCTTTCGAGCCATCTCCTCCCCTTGAGAGTGATCCCACACCTGAGTGTCCACCTCCAGCCCCGTTGTTACGGAAGCGTGAGCATATAGATCATATACTGGATGAGCATGTGACAGTTACTAGGAGTGGATCCTACCCGCGCTACCTAGTGCGATGGAGAGGACGGCCCGCTACCGAGGACACATGGATCACACATGGCGAGTTGTAGCAGATTGATCCGGACCTTCTGGAGTGATATAGGAGCGATGCAGACCCTTATTCGACAGGGTCGAGTTTCTCCCACCCGGGGAGAATTGGTGCGGACACCCGAGCAGTTGAGCGGCGTGATACGCCGAGCCACCGGTACCGCACACGGAGCACGACTCGAGCCACCTCAGCGTCCATCTGGCTCGGAGACAGCCTGGAGACTCCGCCTTGAGCCTCCCCATTTATCATATTTAGTTAAACTTTATTTTTGTGTAATTTATGTTTATTTCATTGTATTCGATTTGCTATTTTTATTGTAAGAGGGGCTTATGTGCAATTTGGGCCCTGTGGGCCCCACTGGCCCCCCCCGGCCCCATCCCATTGAGCCACCTCAGCCTAGGGTCCCATGTGGGGTCAGTCAACCTTCCACATGGAGGCTTCTAGAAGGGTGGGCCAAGTGGGGGACAAATGACTTGGAAAGTCCAAGATGGCCACCCACCCCCCCACCTACCAAGTCAAGCCCACTCCCCTTGGTCCAAGGGCCGCCCTGTCACGCCCCTACGCGGAATATCGGGACGTACAGTTAGAAACGAGCTGGAAAGAGAGAGAACTAATCTAAATATATACAAATGCTAAGAAATGGAAATAACTTATTGACCATTAAACAAAACATAACTGGTACATAATCCTCAAATCAACTCAATACAACTGGGATAACAACTCTAAACCACAATAATATAACTGAAGCACAACACACTCTAAACACAACTAACTGATACACTCAAAACATCACTCCTGCCCTTCCCCATCGGTAAGCGCGCCACCTGAAAAGCTTAGAAAGGGGGGAAACAACAACTATGAGCTAACGCTCAGTAGGAAATAACAGATAGGTATAAGTGATTAGCAGTTTAATTACATTTTCAAAATATCATGCTACAAAGGATAATGCAATAAAAGAGTAATGATGATATAATGAAACAAAATTTAAAGATCTTGCAAGGTCACGAAATATAAAGGAACAGAATGGTAATACTTAAGAGGAATAACAAAGACAAGAATTTACTACAGGAGATAACGATAAAGAGTTGGCCATATCAAGATAATTCAAGTCATGTCAAGCACGTGTGTAGTTTCATTTCCACGTCCAAGTAACAGCAAGTAAGTAACAACAAGTAGAGTATAGAACAGTGAAGAGTGGAAAGTGAAAAGTAGTAGAGAGTAGTAGAGAGTAGTGGCCAGTCCTAGATTTAACCCATGTCATAGTACTGGTGCCAAATGCCACACCTAGTCAATCACCTCCCCGGGGGTACACGTAGTGTTCGGGCGCTCCTCCCAGGACTAGACCGAGCCCTTAATTTTTTGCCAGGCATTGATTTCTTTGGATCAAAGATCCCACGAATCTAGACTTCCACAATTTATGGCCAGAATTCCAAGGTTTGAACCATGTAGCAATAACAATTTCAAGTAGAAGGAGATTCATTTCAGAATTTCAAGGTAAGCACAATCATCAAGAAGATTGAAAACCAAGTCACAATAAGAGTTAATCATGCTGCGCTACTGTAGTACAGCAGCTATCCAACAAGCTAATCAACATATTAATCCTAATTATCAAGTTAATATGTCAAAGATTATCCATTATCATTTGCATTAAGACAATTGCCAAAAGCTGATTCAAGATGATAAGGTAAAGGAACAAGCTTGTACAGGAAGGAAAAAGAATGCATTAACAGAGATTTAATTACACCATTAACCACTAATTATGTGGGTTTCTATTTAACCAATGTATGAGTCGAAATGAAGATGGTAAACGACATGTTTTTACACTATATTTGCAAGTAGGAACCAATGTAAATTGAAATCATAAGGTTTCCAGAACAGGTCACTGGTTCTTCAAAAGTATAGTTTTCAATTGGTCTAAGTTCAATGGGTCGATCCCCTAATGATCCGGATCGATCCACGGGTCGCAAAACGATGAAAACCGGGTTTCTGGTACATGGGTCGACCCCTGGGGTCGACCCCTGTAAAAATGGGGTCTGCCTGCTGGATGGGTCGACCCCTGGGGTCGACCCCCTCAAATCCAGCAGCATGGGTCGACCCATTGGGTCGACCCTCGCGCTGGGCCGAATGGGTCGACCCCAGGGGTCGACCCTCGGGCTGGCCTTTGCTGCTGGGGCATGGGACCCCTGGGTCGACCCCTGCAAGCCCAGAAAAGGCCGGGGCCTCCGGAAAACATGTAAACTTACCCATTTGAGGTCCAATTGAGTTGAAATCAAAACCCCATGCTATAGGAATCTTACTAGACATATGAGGGTCATAATACATGAGTTTTAAAGCATGAATTTCATCAGAAACCCATTTAATCACAACCTATTCTATGAAGAACACAAGAAGACCTAATTCTTGACATTCTTCCACTAAATCTAAAAATTCTCCCAACATACACAACGGAATTTGGGGATTTTGGTGTCAAAAGAAAGCTAACAAGCTACTGATTACATTCATGTATATTAATTAGAAGTTGGGCTGTTATAACCTACCTCAAATCGGAGAAAGACTTCGAAACCCTAGAATGAAGAACAAGCTTGACAGCAGCTCACAAAAAGCTTGATATCTCCACGGATACCTAATGAAATTTGGGGCTTTCAGTCCCATTGGATAGCTCTCGTCGAGCTGATCAAGATACTATATTTACAAGTCTCAATTGGTTAAGGGTACCTACCTTAATCGACGGATTAAAGGGCTGGAGATGAAGAACGACGAACTACCAACACCCTCCACCAAAACGACGAATGCTCCCAGATCTGGACTCCTCGTCGGCTGACCCAGCTACCAAATGAAACTAGAGTCGAAGAGCTACATTTCTATAGGTCATGGGGCTTCTGGAGCCTTCGGAGTTGGGAGTATTTGGCGCTGCAAGTTACGTGTTTAGAAACGGCGCCGGAATCCTTGACTCGACCAAATCTATGTCGGCAGCACGTTTTAGGGCTAGGTTTACCTCAAATTGATTGAGGGTAAATGTTCCTTACCTCATGGCCTTCCATTTGCCCTTGATTTCAGATCATTTGGTTGAGTAATAAGGTCGAATTTCACGTTTTAAGTTACGATTAGGTAAAGGGTAGGTGAAAGTCAAATTCAGGATTAATCCTCTAATTAGACAAGGTTACGTAATTAATTTGGGTCAAGTCTAGAAGACAAAATTGCTATAAAAATGATCTTTTACCTAATTACTATTTTTACAGATTTTTCTAAGGTAGTCAAATTTTATAGGTTCTATTTTCTAATGAATTAAATATCAATATTTCGAAATTCAAACATTAATTCATTTTAATTCAATTTTTAATTAATAAAAGCTCAATAAAACTTAATAAATAACCGGGGTATTACACCCTCCCCTACTTAAAGAATTTGGTCCTCCAAATTCACTGCACTATATACGGAAAGTAGGGAAAAGATAGATCACCTAGAATAGGTCGGGATACCGCTTCCGCATAGTATCTTCGATTCCCAAGTAGCTTCTTCGGTTCCACGCCGACTCCACTGAATCTTGACCATCGGTATAGACCGATTCCGGAGTTGCTGCTGTTTCCGGTCTAGAATCTTGATAGGTCTTTCTTCATAAGTCAAATCTTCCTTTAACTCAAAATCCACATGTTGAATGATGTGAGTGGGATCGTACACATATTTCCGTAACATAGACACATGGAAAATATTGTGTACGCCAGATAACTGAGGCGGTAATGCCAGTCTGTAAGCAACTTCTCCCACTCTATCTAGGATCTCGAATGGACCAATATACCTCGGACTCAGCTTGCCATGAATGCCAAATCTTCGAATCCCTCTCGAAGGAGAGACTTTCAGAAACACATGCTCGCCAACTTGAAATTCTAATGCTCTTCTCCTTGTGTCGGCATAACTCTTCTGTCTTGACTGAGCCACTTGTAACCGGTCTCGGATAACACGGATGTTCTGTGATGATTCTGAAACAAGATCCGGTCCAAGCCATTGCTTCTCGCCCACCTCGTCCCAACACAACGGGGAACGACAGCTTCTTCCATACAAAGCTTCAAATGGAGCCATTTGTATGCTGGATTGGTAACTGTTGTTGTAGGCGAATTCAATCAATGCCAAGTGATTACTCCAACTGCCTCCGAAATCAATCATGCAAGCTCGCAGCATATCTTCCACTATCTGGTTGGTTCTTTCAGTCTGTCCATCTGTCTGTGGATGAAAAGCAGTACTGAAATTCAGACGAGTACCAAGAGACTCTTGCAGTCCCTTCCAGAAATGTGAAGTAAATCTCGGGTCTCTATCAGACACAATGCTGACAGGTATACCATGGAGCCTTACCACTTCCTTCAAATATAAAGCAGCCAATACATCAACTGTCCACTTGGACTTAATGGGTAAGAAATGAGCCGATTTTGTCAAGCGATCGACGATCACCCATATCGCATCAAATCCACCACGAGTCTTAGGTAGACCCATAATGAAATCCATGCCAATGCTTTCCCACTTCCATTGGGGTATGTCGAGTGGTTTCAACTTTCCTGCCGGTCTGAAATGTTCAGCCTTAACTTGTTGACAAACCAGACATCTACTCACGAAATCTGCAATTTCCCTTTTCATATTTGGCCACCAAAAGGACCTTTTCAAATCCTTGAACATTTTAGTGCCTCCAGGATGAATAGTGTATTTGGATCTATGTGCTTCCTCCAGAATCTTGTTCTTTAACTCAGCTTCATCAGGTACACAAGTTCTACCCTGGAATAACAATCTTCCATCGTCAGCCACCATGAAGTCGGGTCTGCTGCTCAAACTTCCCTTGATCTCAACCAGCTCGGGATCATTATCTTGCAAGGATTTGATCTCCATCAATAATTCGGGCTTAAGTCGAATCTGTGCAATTATAACCCGATCATTATCAACATTTAGATCCAGGCTAGCTAACTGTTCTAATAGCCTCCACTCTTGTAACATGAGACTTGATAATTTAGCCACAGGCTTCCGGCTTAATGCATCTGCCACCACATTGCCTTTACCGGGATGATATTCAATCGAGAAGTCGAAGTCCTTCAAGTACTCCAACCATCTTCTCTGCCTCATGTTAAGTTCTTTCTGAGAAAATAAATACTTCAGACTCTTATGATCTGAAAATACTGTGAATGTTTCTCCATACAAGTAATGCCTCCAAATTTTTAAGGCGAATACAACTGCTGCAAGTTCCAAGTCATGAACGGGGTAATTCTCTTCATGCTTCTCAGCTGCCTAGAAGAATAGGCAATCACCTTACCATGCTGCATGAGTACACAGCCTAAGCCAATACCAGAAGCATCGGTATAGACCACGAAACCACCGTCGCCAGAAGGTAAAGCCAATACGGGTGCAGTAGTGAGGCAATCCTTCAATGTTTGAAGCTCTGCTGACATTCCTCGGACCATTCAAACTTGTTGTCTTTGCGGGTCAATCGAGTGAGAGGTACCGCAATCTTGGAGAAGTCTTGAATAAATCTCCGATAATAGCCTGCCAGGCCTAGGAAGCTTCTCACTTCGGTCACTGTAGTAGGCTGATCCCAGTTCCTTACTGCCTCCACTTTCGAAGGATCAACTGAAATACCTTCTTTGGTGATGATATGTCCTAAGAAGGACACTTCTTGCAGCCAGAAATCACATTTACTGAATTTGGCATATAGTTGATGATCTTTCAATATCTGCAATGCCATCCTCAAATGTTCGGCATGCTCTTCTTCAGTCTTGGAATAAATTAGTATGTCGTCAATGAATACCACGACCCATTGATCAAGATAAGGCCGGAATGCATTATTCATTAACTGCATGAAAGCTGCTGGTGCATTCGTTAGACCAAAAGGCATAACGACAAACTCAAAATGACCATACCTGCTGCGGAAAGCCGTTTTATAAATATCATCTTCCTTAATCCTCAGCTGATGATATCCAGATCGAAGATCGATCTTAGAGAAATAATGTGCTCCCGCTATCTGGTCGAATAATTCGTCGATCCTCGGCAATGGGTATTTATTCTTGATAGTTAGCTGGTTCAGTTGCCGATAATCGATGCATAATCTCATCGAACCATCCTTTTTCCTGACGAATAATACAGGAGCTCCCCAAGGTGAAGTACTCGGACGAATAAAGCCCTTCTCGAGCAATTCCATCAGCTGTTGCTTTAATTCCCTTAGCTCCGCAGGGGACATACGGTAAGGAGCTCTAGAAATAGGAGACGCGCCAGGAACAATATCAATGGAGAAGATAACTTCCCGCTCAGGCGGAAGTCCTGGTAGTTCCTCCGGAAAGACTTCGGAGAATTCTCGGACAATAGGAGTGTCCTTTATCTCAACTCGCTGTTCCGGTGTAGCATGGACAAAGGCTAGAAAAGCCTCGCAACCTCGCCTCATCAGCTTGTCGGCTCGAAGAGAAGAGATGAGCGATACGGGGTTATGGTGCTTGATCCCCGTAAAAGATAAACCAGAATGTCCAGTAAAAGTCACTGAGCTAGAACTGCAGTGAACACTGGCCTCATACTTGGCCAACCAATCTGCTCCAAGGATTACATCATAATCCTTCATATCCATGCAAACTAAGTCGGCTGGAAAGTTCCGTTCATCAATAATAACCTTACTAGAAGGATAGTAATATTGAATAGCCGCTCCAGAACCAATAGGAGTTGATATAACCAATGGAGAATTCATCATAATAGGTTCGACAGATAACGACTTCGCAAATTTCTGAGAAATAAAAGAATGCGTTGCACCAGTATCAAAGAGAACAAATGCGGGCTTGTCGATTATAGTAAGGGTACCTTCGACGAGTCCGCCATCATCAGAAATCCCAGTTTCATCCGCATGTAAAGCTTGGAGCCTTCCTTGCGGCTTCTTGATAACTTGAGGTTTTGCCGGTGTAGCTTGTTCCGATAGAAGAGGGCAGTCAGGGATACGGTGTTCCCTACTCCCACATCGTAAACACGCACCTAGCTTGCGCCAGCATTCCTCCATCTTGTGACCTGGACGATCACAATACTTGCACTTGCCCTTGAATGGAACAATAGGGCCGGGTTTCTTCTCTTCATTTCTTGGCATCTTGCCTTTCCACGTTCCCGATCCGATCCACGAACTAGACCCACTCATGGGCCTCTTTTTGCTAGTGCCAAATCCGGGTCTAGGAGTTGGTTGTTCCTTCTTCATGCCTTGCCCACGGATCCTCTCCGTCATTTCTAAGGTATCTTCTAGAACTTGTGCCTTTCTCACCATCTCAGAATAAGTAGAGATCTCCATCGGCGCCAGTTGATTGATGTAGTGAAGCTTCAACCCGTTGAGAAATCGCTTAGCTTTCATCTTTTCTGTGGAGATAAGGTGAGTAGCATAGCGCGAAAGCCGAGAGAACTGTGCTTCATATTCGGCCACCGATAAGCTTCGCTGCTTTAGAGCCGCGAACTCCGCCGCCTTCTTCTCTTGTACACGATCGGAAAAATATTTGTCGTTGAAGAATTCCTCGAACTCTTCCCATGTGACTTGTTGATCGCCTAGAGTTGCCTTGACGGAATCCCACCAAGTACGCGCGTCCCGCTCCAATTGGAAGGTAGAAAGAAGGACACGCTCTTGGTCGGTGCATTGCATGACTTCAAAAATTCTCCCCATTTCGTTGAGCCAATGCTCGGCCTCGTCGGGGTTAGTCGAACCAGCAAATCTTGGCGGGTTCATTCCTCGAAAGTTCCGGTATAAGTCACCGGTGCCATGACCCGCTGCTCCAGCTTGAGCTACCTGATGTAACGCCTGAGTCAGGCCTTGAACCGTGCGCTGCAGGTTCCTCCATTCAGCACGTTCGGCTGCCATCTACACGAGAAATAGATTACTTAGGTCCAATAAAATAGATAATAACACGATTAAGGAACGAACTTAACCCAAGTTTCTACCCAATCTCACCAGGTCAGGTTCTAGACTTTAACAAGGTTAGAGGTCTAATGCACCTAAACACGACCAAAAACTCGGTACCTGGCGGAGCTAATCGGTCCGAAGACCACTCGCGCAAGTATGCGACCTTCCCGATAGGCGTAGCCTAACGTTCGGACAACACCTTTTGATATACCGATTATTGGGATGCAATGCAAGAAAACCTAAACTTAGGGAACCTAGGAATATGAAACCTAGGGCTCTGATACCAACTAAACTGTCACGCCCCGACGCGGAATATCGGGACGTACAGTTAGAAACGAGCTGGAAAGAGAGAGAACTAATCTAAATATATACAAATGCTAAGAAATGGAAATAACTTATTGACCATTAAACAAAACATAACTGGTACATAATCCTCAAATCAACTCAATACAACTGGGATAACAACTCTAAACCACAATAACATAACTGAAGCACAACACACTCTAAACACAACTAACTGATACACTCAAAACATCACTCCTGCCCTTCCCCATCGGTAAGCGCGTCACCTGAAAAGCCTGGAAAGGGGGGAAACAACAACTATGAGCTAACGCTCAGTAGGAAATAACAGATAGGTATAAGTGATTAGCAGTTTAATTACATTTTCAAAATATCATGCTACAAAGGATAATGCAATAAAAGAGTAATGATGATATAATGAAACAAAATTTAAAGATCTTGCAAGGTCACGAAATATAAAGGAACAGAATGGTAATACTTAAGAGGAATAACAAAGACAAGAATTTACTACAGGAGATAACGATAAAGAGTTGGCCATATCAAGATAATTCAAGTCATGTCAAGCACGTGTGTAGTTTCATTTCCACGTCCAAGTAACAGCAAGTAAGTAACAACAAGTAGAGTATAGAACAGTGAAGAGTGGAAAGTGAAAAGTAGTAGAGAGTAGTAGAGAGTAGTGGCCAGTCCTAGATTTAACCCATGTCATAGTACTGGTGCCAAATGCCACACCTAGTCAATCACCTCCCCGGGGGTACACGTAGTGTTCGGGCGCTCCTCCCAGGACTAGACCGAGCCCTTAATTGTTTGCCAGGCATTGATTTCTTTGGATCAAAGATCCCACGAATCTAGACTTCCACAATTTATGGCCAGAATTCCAAGGTTTGAACCATGTAGCAATAACAATTTCAAGTAGGAAGGAGATTCATTTCAGAATTTCAAGGTAAGCACAATCATCAAGAAGATTGAAAACCAAGTCACAATAAGAGTTAATCATGCTGCGCTACTGTAGTACAGCAGCTATCCAACAAGCTAATCAACATATTAATCCTAATTATCAAGTTAATATGTCAAAGATTATCCATTATCATTTGCATTAAGACAATTGCCAAAAGCTGATTCAAGATGATAAGGTAAAGGAACAAGCTTGTACAGGAAGGAAAAAGAATGCATTAACAGAGATTTAATTACACCATTAACCACTAATTATGTGGGTTTCTATTTAACCAATGTATGAGTCGAAATGAAGATGGTAAACGGCATGTTTTTACACTATATTTGCAAGTAGGAACCAATGTAAATTGAAATCATAAGGTTTCCAGAACAGGTCACTGGTTCTTCAAAAGTATAGTTTTCAATTGGTCTAAGTTCAATGGGTCGATCCCCTAATGATCCGGATCGATCCACGGGTCGCAAAACGATGAAAACCGGGTTTCTGGTACATGGGTCGACCCCTGGGGTCGACCCCTGTAAAAATGGGGTCTGCCTGCTGGATGGGTCGACCCCTGGGGTCGACCCCCTCAAATCCAGCAGCATGGGTCGACCCATTGGGTCGACCCTCGCGCTGGGCCGAATGGGTCGACCCCAGGGGTCAACCCTCGGGCTGGCCTTTGCTGCTGGGGCATGGGTCGACCCCTGGGGTCGACCCCTGCAAGCCCAGAAAAGGCCGGGGCCTCCGGAAAACATGTAAACTTACCCATTTGAGGTCCAATTGAGTTGAAATCAAAACCCCATGCTATAGGAATCTTACTAGACATATGAGGGTCATAATACATGAGTTTTAAAGCACGAATTTCATCAGAAACCCATTTAATCACAACCTATTCTATGAAGAACACAAGAAGACCTAATTCTTGACATACTTCCACTAAATCTAAAAATTCTCCCAACATACACAACGAATTTGGGGATTTTGGTGTCAAAAGAAAGCTAACAAGCTACTGATTACATTCATGTATATTAATTAGAAGTTGGGCTGTTATAACCTACCTCAAATCGGAGAAAGACTTCGAAACCCTAGAATGAAGAACAAGCTTGACAGCAGCTCACAAAAAGCTTGATATCTCCACGGATACCTAATGAAATTTGGGGCTTTCAGTCCCATTGGATAGCTCTCGTCGAGCTGATCAAGATACTATATTTACAAGTCTCAATTGGTTAAGGGTACCTACCTTAATCGACGGATTAAAGGGCTGGAGATGAAGAACGACGAACTACCAACACCCTCCACCAAAACGACGAATGCTCCCAGATCTGGACTCCTCGTCGGCTGACCCAGCTACCAAATGAAACTAGAGTCGAAGAGCTACATTTCTATAGGTCATGGGGCTTCTGGAGCCTTCGGAGTTGGGAGTATTTGGCGCTGCAAGTTACGTGTTTAGAAACGGCGCCGGAATCCTTGACTCGACCAAATCTATGTCGGCAGCACGTTTTAGGGCTAGGTTTACCTCAAATTGATTGAGGGTAAATGTTCCTTACCTCGTGGCCTTCCATTTGCCCTTGATTTCAGATCATTTGGTTGAGTAATAAGGTCGAATTTCACGTTTTAAGTTACGATTAGGTAAAGGGTAGGTGAAAGTCAAATTCAGGATTAATCCTCTAATTAGACAAGGTTACGTAATTAATTTGGGTCAAGTCCAGAAGACAAAATTGCTATAAAAATGATCTTTTACCCAATTACTATTTTTATAGATTTTTCTAAGGTAGTCAAATTTTATAAGTTCTATTTTCTAATGAATTAAATATCAATATTTCAAAATTCAAACATTAATTCATTTTAATTCATTTTTTAATTAATAAAAGCTCAATAAAACTTAATAAATAACCGGGGTATTACACGCCCCCCCCCTTAATTATTTATTGTATTTTGTGTGTGTGTGTCACACTCAATCCAGGCCACCCATTCCCATCCCCTAGATCCAATGGTGGACAATGGATGTGAGATGTAACACATAAATACTTGTAATATCCCATTTTGATGAATTAATGTCATTTGAATCAAACTAATTCAAAGAGCAAGGGCTGGTGCGCCCCCCTCCTCTCTTCTCCCTCTCCCCCTTGAAGCTGTGAAGGCTTCCCTCTGGAGGTGTGACTCCTCCCCTTATCATTCCGGTCGCCGCCGCCGCCGCCGCCGCCACGAGCCGCCATCGCATCACCGCCAAGATCGCCGGAGTTCTGCCTTCATCCGACCACAGCAGCTTCCACGAATTCTCTGTGTCAGCCACAAGCTCAGATCGACCTAGGGATTTTAGGGGATGCTCTAGAGGTGTCAAGAACATCCCAAAAATTTTGGTTGGTCATAAAGATCCCATTTGATATTTTTTTATTTTCATCCAACCTTAATTTCCAGATCTGTCTGCTTGCTGTTTCAACTTCCACCCGCCCTGTGTTTCAAGTGTTCAGACCTCTTTCTGATTTTTTTTTAACCTCCCAATTTTACTGGGAGTTCCTTCCACCAACCCTACCGTCCCCAAATTGTCTTGCATTTTTGTGAGGCCGTCTCATATTTTTAAAAAATCGATCTCAGAGCTAGATACAGTGCTGTCTACTTGTTCCCAGATCCGACCACCCTCCAGTAAACAAATCATAACAAATCACAGCCACCTCCAAACAGTCCACAAAAAATACCCCCGTCTTCCTTGTCCAAAATCCCATAACTTTTATGAAGAGCTCAAGAGCTGAATCGGAGGTTTACTAGTCGGTCAACGGTAGTTCTCAGACAAGTGCCCTGCAGATATGAGATTTCGGTTACTGTACAACATGGACTTGTAAATTCAATAAAGTTCTGATCCGACCAGATCCAGTAGATCTCTTTGGGTCTAGATTGAAGAATTTGAAGAGAGCTTTCCAACGATAGCTCATGCGTCCCGATCTGACGTCGGGATTGATCGCAGCGGCCGTTTTCGCCGGAGCGCGCGCCGGAAAACAGCAAGCAAAATCCGTGGGTTATTAGTTCAAGAGTTGGGAATCGGGGCCGATCGACCCCCGATCGGTGTTCCCGGCCGACCGCCTTCCGTGGAGGCGGGCCACCAGGGGTTCCCATCACAGTGGGACCCACCCCCGTAGATACGGAGGACAGCGCCATCTGTGGGCCTCACGGGCCCGTGGAAGCTGCCGTTCGGAAAGCACGAAAACGCGGGGTTCGGCACCGCCGGGCGACATCAAGATGCTGCCCGTCAACCCGAGTTGCGTGATTCCCGGACCCCACATGTGACCTTTTACCTCCCTGCGTGGAGTGGGTCGACTTAGTGTATTGTTGTAATAATTGTTAACCGGGAGTCCGTAATTCGGCCAGGGTTGTCTTCGCCACGCCGGGTGCATGGAGGTAACAGTCTCACCTTCTTGGCATTTGCTTGCTTAGCTAGTATACGGTCATATGCCGCTGTCGAGAGTGTAGGTTCCTAGCCCGTGTGTCCATGTCACCGCTGTGAGCGTGAGAGTGACCCGTCCCGCGACTCGATCCGAGTCCGGAAGTGAGTCTGACTACCTTGAACTCTGCCGGTTCCTTAACCGCGCACGATCCATGCTTTCCCTCGCATGGGACTCCGAGTGAGTTTGCACTTCTGTTAGCGACGTGTAGCCTATAGGAGCTCTCCGTGTCGGGCCTAATGTCTCTCCCATCATGTGTTGTTGGTCGTGTCCGCATCTAGAGTCCGAGGTCCATACCACGTAGAGTCGGTCCCCGTGTCCATCCTGCATCACCCCTCCCCTCCCCTCCCCCGCAGCCCCCCTCCCCCTCCCCCTCCCCTCCCCGGCGGCCCCTGCTGCCCAGTTGGAGGAACGGGAAGAGCGACCAGAGGACCAAGGAGCTCCGGCTGAACGATGCGTTCCTATACCTGGAGTACATGGTCGCAAGGGGCCATGTCCCCAATGTTGATCAGGCCACCCAGTTTCTGTACGATCTCTGCAAGGTGAACAAGATTAGGAAGGCCGTCGGGGTCATGGACCTGATGGTTAGCGTGGGGAGGATGACCGATTCTGCAACCTTCACTTATCTGGTTAATCAGCTGTGCAAGAGAGGGAATGTAGGGTATGTGATGCAGCTGGTGAATAAGATGGTTGAGTACGGCTGTTCACCGTCGCCGATCAGTGTTCCGTGAACATATCGCAGACGTTCCAAACGGGTTTATCAAATTTTATTAGGCCACATCCATATTTTTAACACAAATGATTGGTGCACACAGGGTGCGTGTGTGTTAGGTAGAGACTCACATGTCCATCTGTAAATGGTTTTGCTCAAGTCGACGCGACTCGTGATTATGGGATGAAAAATACATCGATTTCACGCAATTTCAATTTCATGGTGGGTCATTTTTTAATTTCCTCCGTGGATAAAGTTCTCCATGCAACGTATTCTAGCTAATAGTATTAAAGGTAATAGAAAATTTCATTATATAAGGTTTTAAAGAGACACATAAGATAATGTGAAAAATTATAAGGGTATATATGTCTCTATCTTATAATTATGTGAGAAGGTTAAATAAATATTATTTAATCCTGAAGAGTCGTGATCTCGCGCTGGTCCTGAGCGGGCTGAAGATCACCAGATCGTGAACTGCAAGATAGGGAAACGGATCAGAGGGCCCAGGGGGAGTCCTTGGGGCAAATCCTCCGATGCTTAAGTCAGTGGAGCTATGGTGGGAGCAATAGTAGGGAGGAAAGTGCTTGTGCGCGAGATCCCTCTCCACCAGATGGGTGAAGTGATTCTTGCTCAGGAGTTTTGGGCGTATGATTGCCTTTTTTGGCCTTATCTTTAGCCGGAGGGTATCCCTGGTTTAAATAGTACGCCGTCTCTTGGAGTCCTGCCAGCTGAGGGTTTCAGGTGGGGGTTACGTCCTCATCGTGGGCTTTTATGGCCTTATCGTGGGAGCGTTATCATCATGGGGAAGAAGAAGTCCCTTGTCTTCCTGAATTCCTGCCTGCTGCGGACTCTTAACGGCTGCAAAGATAAGCATTCGTCGGTCATTCCGAGCTTAGAGGGGCCAGCCTTATCTGGGCGGTAGGCTTAGCTCGGTAAAAGATGGGTCGGATAGGCTGGCCTACGCCTCCTTCTCCCGGGTGGAGCGATGGCTCGGGTGCAGACCTTTCTCGTGGCCTGACCAATGCTCGGGCCCTCCGAGCCTTGAGGCCGCCTAGGAGGGTTGTTTCCTCGAGCACTATTTATTGGGCTTTTCTTCCCTAAGTGGGCCCTGTGGGCTGTCACTTGGGTGAGCTTGGCCTCGTTGGGCCCTGCCGGGCCTAGTTGGGCTGCTCTTTGAATGGACTGTAGAAATCCCCCTCTCCACTTGTCCCCCTCCTACTCCCGAGCCAAAGGAGGCTCAGTTGAGTAGTTTATGAGGGCGTCGGACCGGTGTGGCTCAGGTGGGTGGAGATCTGACGGTGTTAAGTAGCCACGTGCCGTGGTCACCTGGGCCCGTAATTATAGTGATCCTGACAGATTTGAAATGAAGGGGCCCCCTTTTTCTCGGAGGTCGGAACAACGCGCCGCCTCCCGTGAGGGTTTATAGGCGTTGGGCGCTGTTTGTCATCCCAGACTCTCTAGGGTTTTTGGCTTTTCTTCATTCCTCTATTTTTGGGGTTCCTTGATGCGCCGTGAAGCCACGACGGAGGAGCATAACTTTGCGACGGCGTTTGAGGAGTTGGCGCGCATAATTGCAGAGGCGGTCCGACAGCTTCCTTCTCCCCAGAGTCTTCGGGTTCTCTCGAGAGCTCTGCTTTCGGTCCCTCCTTGAGTTCTATGGCGGGCCAACGTTCGGGCGAGGAATTGGAGGTAAGGGCGCCTGTCCCGAATCGCAGCGAGCTGGGGGAAGCCGAGGTGAAGAAGCTGGAGCACCGGTTTTGCTTGCCTTTCAGATACAGTTTTGCCACCGCTGCCCCGTACGAGACGAGCCTGGACGACCGCACGGGTCATATCTGCACTTTTCTTCTGGCTCGGAAGAGTGGATTTCGCCTCCCCTTCGAGCCTTTCGTCCTTCATATCCTTAATTTTTTTCAGTTGGCGCCTATTTAGTTAGTCGCCAACTCATACCTTCTTCTTTCCGCCTTCCGAATCCTCTGCCGCCAGCATGGGATTTTTCCTTCCTTGGACCTCTTTCATTATTTTTTTGAGTTGAAAGCGCATCCGTTGGCGGGGAAGGGCTTTTACTTTATTCAGGCGCGGAGGAACATGAGTTGTATTCCGCTGGCGGCGAAGGATTCCTCGCACAAAGGGTGGAAGACCCAATTCGTCTGGGTGAAGGTGGAGGCGGTGGATGAAACCTAGAGGTGCCAGGTGATGCCCAACCTTCATCCGAACATTCCTCCCCGGCAGGAGGAGTTCCCCCTGTAGACACGCCATTCTTGACGCCTCCTGAGAAAGTCTCATATTACTATACAACGCCCCGCAACGGCTTACGCATTCTGAATCACTCGAGTGCTTCCTTTTCTCGGGTCTTCTTCTGCCTTTTTCGGCATCCGGAATCGTCTCGCCACGGCATTCGGACGGCATCAACACCAGTCGGACGCATCAAGAGGTTCCGGAATCAAGAAGGGGGTCTACCGGGCGGCCGCCGACGCCTGATTTGAGGACCCGGGCGGGTCTTAATGGGGGCGTCTAGGCCCCTGGACGCCCCCATCTTTTTAATTTATTTTATTATTTTATTATTTTTCTCAGGGCCCAAAAATAAATAAAAAAAAATATATTTTAATGGAGGCGTCCAGGACCCTGGACGTCTCCATAAAAACTAATAATAATAAATATTAATAAAATGCCAGTTGGCATAAAAAAATAAAATAAATAAAAAATACATATTAATGGAGGCGTCCAGGCCCCTGGACGCCTCCATAAAAACAAATAAAAAAAATTAAAATGCCAGCCCTTGTATAAAAGACAAAAGAAAAATAAAAAATAATATACTTTTGGAGGCGTCCAGGCCCCTGGACGCCTCCATCAACTCACTCACGGGCGCCGGCCACCGAACGACGGTTTGTCGTGTGTGAAAAAATCCAAATTATAGAGACGTCCAGTCAGCTGGACGCGCCCATTTCTGAATCACGAGACGCCGCTCACAAAACCACGCGTTGTGCCAAACCGCGTGCGGCCGTCGTCAGTTTTCGGTGGACCTGCTTGAGGCGTCCGGGACCCTGGACGCCTCCACAAAAGTATTCTAAAAAAATATATAAAAATAGAATAAAATATTATTTCGGCCCTGATAGAGGTGTCCAGGGTCCTGGACGCCTCCACCCTCCGGAGCCCTATAAATAGAGGCCCACCCCCTCAGTTCTGAAGGAGCTAAGCAGTGATCCGATAGGCTACCGGAGCCCAGAGGCTACGGAGTCATTTTCTAACCCGTCGGGTCTTTTGTAGGTGGAGGTTCTGCCGGCTTCTCGGGTGCCCACGCTCGCGAGAGGAAGGTCGTCTTCATCCACCGCGCTTCCACGTCGTCCCCACGCTGCCGGAGCTCCGCCGGATTTCACCCTCGGCTCATCCAATAAGCCTTTTCTTCCCCTTCTTCTTCGTAGTTCTTTACATTCATCATACTGCATCCTCTATCCCCCTTCACAAGGGCGCCTCTTCTCTTATACTTCTTGCATCCATCATCTCATTTTTCTCCCACTCGAGTCCGAGAGGGGTTTAAAAGATAACACCGACCAGGTGTGTGTCTTGCCATCATTTCGTTACTTTTATCGCAAGGATTTGAATACTACACCTTCATCTTTCTAATCCACTTGTTACTTGTTTGTCGTTGTTTTGCAAGGGTAACCGAGGAAAGCCCTCTCCGTCGGCCGGCCGAAGGGAGAGGAAGAAGCAACCCGCCATCTCCCGCTCTCGAGGTAGGCGCGATCACTTTCTTATTTTGGGGTCTTTTGGCCCCTGGCGATCACATCTTGTCATCGAGGCCGCGGCGAGTCACTTCCCCAATGGCCGTTTAAATTTCTGTTTCCTATATTCTCTTTATATTTTGTTATATTCTGCTTATATCATCGAGGCCGCGGCGAGTCACTTCCCCAATGGCCGTTTAAATTTCTATTCCTATAATCTCTTTATGTTTTGTTATATTCTGCTTATATCATCGAGGCCGCGGCGAGTCACATCCCCAATGGCCGTTTAAATTTCCGTTCTTATATTCTCTTTATATTCTGTTATATTCTTCTCTTATCATCGAGGCCGCGGCGAGTCACTTCCCCAATGGCCGTTTAAATTCCCGCTCTTTGTATTCTCTTCATATTCTGTCATCTTATTATCTGCTCATATTCTCGAGGCCGCGGCGAGTCACTTCCCCAATGGCCGTTTCAATTCTTGTTATTTAATTTTTGCACCATTCCCGTCCCCCCGAGGCCGCGGTGAGTCACTTCCCGCTATGGCCGTTTAACCCCCATATTTTGCTATATCACACTTGTCCTGCTCGCCCCGCCGGAGCAATCTCCCGTGGTGGCCCCTTCTCCCACTTCTCTTATTTCTGTGTTGCAGCAAACAAACAACAAAACAAAAAAAAGAAGGAGCCCGCGCGCGCTCCGCGTCCTTCTCCGCTCTTCCCCGAACCGCGTGACGTCGCTCACACCCCCCTCACGTGGAGAGAAAATGCCGCTCGTCTACTGAAGAATCGCCAGTCGACCGAGGAATTGGTGACGCTGGAGAATATCGAACGGTGCCTCCTTACGCGGCTGAAACCGTCAGGTACCACCACTCAGATTTTTTTTTTAAGGGGTGGGAATCATCTCCCTTTTCCTGACCATGCCCTCTTCTCTGTTGTAGACGTCAGGCAGGAGCCTCTGGAGGAGGCTGCCAAGGTCGTCGATCTTGGAGATGACTCGGCGGCCGATGAGCCTGACGCTCTTGTGGGTCGCTTCCAAGCCCGTGATAAGGGAAAGGGGGCGGCATCCGAGGGAACTTCACGACCGGGCCGTGCAAAGCGCAAGGATCCCATGGAGGGAAAGTTGCGGGAAGCCGCGAAGGCCAGGAAGCGGGCCAAGAAGGCCGGCCTTCTCGCCACTGCCGGGGGAGACTCTAGCTCGGCGGCGCTCCCCTCTCAGGGGCAAGATGGGGCCGACCCTACCGGGCCGGCTCCCCCATCCACCGGACGAGAGGGGGCCGAGGAGACTAGGGGCCCCTCAGAGGGCGGTGACGGTGGGTCGGCTCTCCCCTCGGTGGGAACGGAGGGGGTCAGAGCTGGAGTAGACGAGGCCGAGACTGGGGGGCCGGTCGAGGTTGGCGATGTCTCGGGCAGTGAAACGCGGGCCGAGATAGTTGAGGTTGGGGGTTCGCCTGCAAGGGCGTCGCAACCCCAAACATCGGTGGCGCCCGGAGCGATCGGGCTTGCTGCGTTGGTCGAGGTTGGGGGTTCACCTGTGAGGGCGTCGCAACCCCAAACATCGGTGGCACCCAGAGCGACCGGGCTTGCTGCGTTGGTCGAGGTTGGGGGTTCGCCTACGGAGGCGTCGCAACCCCAACCGACCGTAATGCGCGGGGAGGCCGTTTCGACAGCTCGGTCCGGGCCTTCCAGCGCGGGGCCAGGGGCGGACCGGGTGTCCATGCCGGAGGCCTTGGAGAGGCTCGGCATCTCGAGTAATCTGTACAAGCTCTGCCGCGAGGTGTCCGTGAGGTTGAAAGGAGGAGATAGGCGCCATTCTCCTTCCGGGGTCCTCGACATCATCATGGAGGGTGGCTTGATCATGGCCCAGATGGGGGCCACAATGGCGGAGACCTACGCCTGGACGGAGTCAGAGCGGTCGAATCTCGCCTGGACTCTCGGAGGGGGCGAGAGGAAGCTAGCCCGACTCTATGAGGCGCATGAGGGGCTTCAACGGGAGTTCTCCGCCATCATGGACTTGGCGCGGTCGAGCCGGCTGGAAGCCGGAGCGCTGACCGAGCAGCTGGCCAAGGCTCGGGAGTCGCTCGGGAGGAAAAACAAACTCCTTGAGGAGGAGCGCCTTCACCATCTCGAGCTGGACGGCCATTGGGAGGCTGAGCGCGCTGACTTGCTGGTCCGGGCGGAGGCAGCGGAGCGCCGTCGTTCGGAGGCCGAGGCGGACCGAGCTGAGGCGGAGAAGCGACCGGTCGAGGCCGAACAGAAGTCGATCGAGCTTGGGGAGCGGGCGGCCGAGGCCGAGCGGAAGTCGATTGAGCTCAAGGTGCGGGCGACCGAGTCCGAGCGGAAGTCGATCGAGCTCGAGGAGCGGGCGGCCGAGGCCGAGTGGAAGTCGAGCGAGGCAGAGAGACGGATGGCGGAGGCAGAGGAGCGAGTGTCCGAGGCGGAGCGGAAGTCGGCCGAACTTGCTGAAAGGATGGGGCAGGTCGGGTCGGAGGCGATCGAGCAGTACATGGGCTCAGAGGCCTACCGAGCCGACCTTCAGGAAGCTGCCCTTCCATACTACGAGATAGCGCTTTGCCGAGGCGCCTGCAAGGGATTCAAGCATGGTTATCGCCGGGCAGTGGATTACGCCGACGAGCAAGACTCTGGGATCCATTTCCCCTCGGGCCAGGGCTATGACTCGGAGGAGTCGGCTTCTAGCTCTTCTGCGTCGGGCGGGGAAGATGCAGAGGACTCTTCTCCGGCGGGGTCACCAACTCCGGCTGCCTCGGGAGGGCTCGCGACCAAGGCAGTTCTCGCGCAGGCGAAGTCAGTGCCTGGGTCTACCGTCACCGAGGGTGACGGGGGTGAAATACCCACACCTACCGTTCCCAAGCTTCAAAGTGGGCCCGAGGCCTCATGTATTTTACCTTGTTTTGCCTCTTTCTCTGTTTGTCTCTTTTCCTTTTCTGAAAAAAAGAAAGATTTTCTCTTTGTGAGGCAACAAATGACTTACTTACTTCTGGCGTTCCTTGCCGTAATTTGGTTAGCGTATCGGTAGTAGTTGGAAAGTGCCGATACGTCCTGCGTGATTTTCACACGCTGGTTGGATGGATTCCTGACAGGGTGTCCTTCCGTTTTCTCACGCTTTGAATGCCAGGCCGCTTCGTGTATCCCGCAGAGGCGGAAAATGAGGGATTTGAGGTGACCGTTCAGAGGGGAAAAAATCCTTTGGCATGTTTTCGAGGGGGGAGTCATTTAAGGCAAGTAGCCTCCCTTAGCCTTATAAAAAGGCCGAAGGGCGTCCCTTCCTCTCTACCGCTTAGGATTTTCACTAACAGTCTTTCCTCGCCCCTTCTCCACGTTGTGCTGTGCCGTTGCATTCGAAGCATGGAGGATCCTTCGGAAGACGACGCTGCCAGTGATGGAGGAGCAGAGAGTTCTTGCTGCCTTGGGCTGTTGAGCAGGTCCGATGATCGTTGCGCGGGGTTGAAACGGGTCCGATGGTCGTCGCGCGGATCTAGAGAGGGTTCGACGTGCAGAGGCACGCCGTTTACCCTTTATCAGTTCCCGCGAGGCTTCCCGGGGGGCGCCGAGATGGAGGATGGATGGGGGCATCCGTGATGCCCATCCCCTCCGGGCCTTCCCCTGCCTCCTCATCCAGCACTGCTGGTTTCTTTTTCTTTCTAGCAGCGTCTTTTTCCCTCTTCTGCTCTTCCTTTCTTTCACTCTTCGGAGGGTGCCTGCACTCTGTACGTTCCAAAGAATTGCCAGGTTGGAAAGGAGGAGGCCTTCATAGGCGTTCCTTCCCTCTTCCTCTTCCAAGTTCAACTTGGAAGGTAGCCTTCCTTCTTTTTAATCCCTCTGTCACCTTTGTCACGGGCCACCCGAGCCAACTGGGTCGACCGCCCTTTGACCGAGCCAGTTTCTGCGCGAGGCTGAGTCAGTGGCTGGACGTAAGGAGATCAAGATCGAGTCGGCCGAGTGATGGCCTCTTGCAATGGTGCTAGATGGATTTTTTACTTTTTGCTATGCAATGTACTGACTTTTACCTTTCTGATGTACCAACAATTGAATGAAAATAAGAGGGTTTTATTTTCCTCAAATTGTTTGCACAACTTTAAAAGTAGAATTTGCGTAGTGCGGCTGCGTTCCACGTCCGAGGGATGGGTTCCCCTTCCGCTGTAGCTAGCCTGTACACACCTTTTCCGAGCGTCTTGACCACTCGGTAGGGGCCTTCCCAGTTAGGGGATAGCTTGCCCGCCGCCTCTAGTGGTCGAGAGGCTTCGACTTTCCTGAGGACGAAGTCTCCCGGTTGAAAGTGTCTGTTTCGGACTTTGGCGTTGTAGTATCGCGTGAGGCGGTGTTGGTACCCCGTAGCTCGGATGCTGGCGATCTCTCGGAGTTCATATGCCAGGTCGAGGTTCTCGAGTAATTTTTGCTCGTTTGCCTCAGGCGAGTAGCGGATGACTCGGAGAGACGGGTTGGCAACCTCTAACGGAATGACGGCCTCAGTGCCATACACCAGCTGGAAAGGACTTTCACCGGTTGCCGTTCTGGGAGTCGTTCGGTGTGACCAAAGTACGCTAGGCAGTTCCTCGAGCCAGCTACCCTTGGCCTTGCCGAGTCTGGTCTTTATGCCTTTTAAGATAGTCTTATTGGCATTTTCGACCAGCCCGTTGGCCTGAGGGTGGGCGACCGAAGTGAAGTGGTTGTGAATGTTTAGGTCGGCGCATCTGTCTCGGAAATAACGAGAATCGAATTACCGACCGTTGTCGCTCACTATCACTCGTGGGAAGCCGAAGCGACAAATGATCGACTTCCATACGAAACTCCAGACGACTGTCTCGGTGATCCTCGCCGTGGCTTCGGTCTCTATTCATTTGGTGAAGTAGTCGATGGCGACGATGATGAACTTCTTCTGGGACTGAGCCGTAGGGAACGGCCCGAGAATGTCGATCCCCCACCGAGCGAAGGGATAGGGCTCGGTAAGGGTGATGAGCTCCGTAGCCGGCTGATGGACTGATGCGGTCGACAGTCGTCGTTTAAAAATGTCATGCCACACAAATTTCAAAATTTATAACTGCACTCACTCACTCGAATGATTTTTGAAAATACGAGTACAGTGGTGAATACGGGTCGATCCCACGGGGAGAGAAGTTTGATTTTAGTTCAAGTTGGAGATACCCTTATGTTTGGAAAAGCAAATTTTGTGTTTTGAGTGCGATTATCACTAAGTGGAATTGAAATTGCAACTTTAAATGACAAGAGATAAGTAAAGGAAATTTAGCCAATTGAGTGAAGAATACCGTCGTTTCCACGCCGAGCCTTTGATGAAGATCGCTCCGCCTAGGAAGTCGACGCCGTGAGAAGATTTGAAGAAGAATTGTCGCTTTGGATATGTGTGATGAAACCGTGAAGAAAAGGTTTAGATTGAAATTGAAACAAAACACAAGTGAAAGCACAAGTGACAATTATAACAGAAATCTATTAAAATAGAGGTTTGGAAGGTAAAGAATAATTTGAAATCTAGAAGGAATTAGATAAAATGGAAAACATGAAAGTTGTAGCGAATGAAAATATGAAGAACTTTTATGAAGAACACAGAAACAGAAAATGAAAGGAAGATAAGAAAAAACTTGAAAAACTATGACCTATTGGTTCAGATGAATAGTAATTGACAAAAAAATAGCACCTTGAAAACTTAATTCTAGAGCTCAAACGAAGAGGAATTTGATAAAGTGCAAGAAGAATAAAACTTAGATCTACAAGAGACGAACAACTCTTATGAAGAACGCAGAGTTATTTGAGGACTAGAAAGACTTCAAAATAAAGAAATGGAAGAAGATATCACCACGGATGAACAGTAAATGCACAGGACAACACTTAAGAAAATATGTATTAACTCTATGAAATTGGACGAATTTAAAGAAATGCTAAACAGAGAAGTTAAAGAACACTTGAAAACGAACAACTTTCAAGAAGACAAGAATTTGAAATGAGGATCACAACAATAAGTAATTGAATCAAGAATAGACTGAATGCTTAAAAAGAACCTTGCATTAATATCAAATCAACTTACAAAGGTGACACCAAAAGCTTGTAAAACATCAAGATCCAACCCTCCTATGGAGCTCTACTAAAACTTACAATGAAGAACTTCAAGAATACAATGAAAAATCTTCACAATCTCTATGCTATCTCTCCTTCTAACTCTCCCTCACCACCCTTTGTTCCATTACAAATGAAGCCCTTATATAGGGTTACAAACTCTTCTTGCCCATGTGAAACAATCAAGTGCACCTAATTTTGACCCAACTTGGTAGGCTGGAATGTGCTGCACCTTTTGTCATTTTTTTTTTGATTTTTTTGGATTTTTCTGGCATTTTTTTGGCCTTCTTTTCCTTCTCTTTCTCTCTTTCTCTCACTTTCTCTCTCTGCCGGCGCGTTGCGCCGACCGGTCGACCGCCGTTCGGCCGCCTGCCGTGGGCCCGCCTTCGCGCCAGCCGCCGCGTGTCGCACGCTCGGCGCGTGCGCTGCGTGCCGCCTTCGCCGCGTGCCACGACCCCCCCTCCGCCTTCCACGCCTCGCCTCGTCGCCCGTGCCAATGGCGCGGGCGGCGAAGGCGGGAAGGGGGGCGGGGGGTTCAAACATTTTTTTATTTTTTTATTATTATATATATAATATATATATCTATATATCTATATAGATATCTAGTATATATATTGTTAGAAAAATTCTAAAAAATATCAGATAATTTTATGTTTTTTCTAATTTTTTTCTATTCTTTTTGAACAACTTCCTGGGCTTTTGGTCTAGTTCAACATATATATTTTTATTCTTTTTTTTCTTTTTCTTGGAGTTTTCCTCGTATTGCGTGTCTGCATAAATACACAAAAATTATTATTAAAATTAGTTAATTTCAGAAAATTAAACATTTGATTCAAACTCAACAATAAGTGTGAGAAGTGTATATTTATGATTATTTAAGCTCATAAAAATGTGTATAATCATGAATTAAGATGTAAAAATACACACTTATCACACCCCCCAATTTACTCATTGCTAGTCCCTTAGCAATGTAATTAATGAAAAAGTTCAGGACCAACAAGAATTTAAAGATATTCAGGCCTCATTTCCAGTTCATCTTTCATAGAATCAACTAAAGATCAGGAATCTGGAGTAATTATCACAGACTAGCCTTATGTCGAAAATTCAGGTACATGATCAAGAATCTAATCAAAATTCAGTAGCACTTGCGCATGTGTAACGCTAAGTCCACAGTGAAGACAATTGCATCCTTCACTTACTATTATGTACAAATGTCTTTCAATTCTGCACTTCTTACTTAGAGCGTTCAATGCACACTAACTTTTTGTCTACCTTATTGATATGTCCCTTTTGGGATCACTATATATTTTTTTCTTTTCTACTTTTCTCTTTTTTTTTTCTTTACACACATGATGCTGCACTACTCTTCACTGTTTTACACGAACCTCAACACGTCTTAGGTGAAGTAGGCCCGGTTCCACAGATCAGAGTTCCCTTTTCCTTTTTACGCGAACCTCAACACGTCTTAGATGAAGTAGGCCCGGTTACTCAGAATCGGAGCATTTTTCATGGTGCTTTATTTTTTTCTCATACTTTTCTATGGCAGAAAGCTTATAACAAATCTCTTTTTCAAAAGTGCAGAATATCAGACAGTATATCTAAAATAGTAGAAGGCTTGTTCTTCTTGTTTCATTAGCGTGCATCGTGATTTTATTTTTTTGAAAGTGCATCTGAACTTTAAAGAGATTCTTTAAATCAATTTTCCATGGCTAGAGTAAATAAATTATCCATCATCCTTTTCCCAGTTGTTTCTATTCAGAATCACTTTTCATGCGACATGAATCAAGAAATTCAACTCGGGGAAAACTGTTGTTTAACATGACAATTCAAGAAAGTAAGAAAAATTTTTGTTGAAATTTTTAGAAATTTTAGAAATTTTTGAAATTTTTGTTTTTGAAATTTTTGACATTTATCACTCCCCCCAACTTAAATGACATTGTCCTCAATGGCATAAACAGTAGAAAGATCAGAGGACATGTAAAGAGATAATATAGTTGGGATGGAAGGATACAACATGATGGGTCGGGCGAAGTGATGAGGGCTTCATTGCGTTGTGGCCTGAGAACTGTAAAAGAAACACACTAAAACAAAACATCAAATCACAAAAACTGTGGGTGGCCTCCCAAGAAGCCATTTATTTGCACACCAAACTGTGAAAACGTTGGGCTGCCTCCCAAAAAGCGCTAAATTTAACATCTTTAGCCAGACGCAATATAGCTCAATAACCAACAAGTTGATTTTAAAATGAGCCACCAAAGAATTTTGTCCTTGTCAAAATTTACTTTTTCATGCCCTGAAGAAAATGAATGTGGTTGGTGAATGCAAGGGCGAGACAGAGATTGAGATGGAGGTAGCTCAAAAGCATTATCCCGAGGAAAGAATAGAGGAGGCACATTGGGAAAAATCGTATCATGAAGTATAAAATATTCCTCCTGAGATTCCTTAGGATCAGATTAATCAGCATGTAGAGCCAGGGTGGACCAATGAGTTGGGAGAGTTTGAAAAGAATCACCATGGTCCAGAAGTGGCACAAGCTCTACCTGCTCCTCTAGATTGAAATTATCATGCGGCATACTCGAATCATTCAATTCCTCATTTACCCCAACTTCATTATTCCAATAAATATTCAATTCTAGATCCATCTTCACTTCTTCTTCCTTCCCATCTTCAAAGATAATTTCATCAAAGTCATGTACCATCTCCACTTCTTCTCCATTCCCATCTTCAAAGAGAAGGTCATCATGATCGGGGAGAGACTTGTGATGAGGTTCAATATATTCATCCTCTCCCTCTAACTGAAGATCATCCACCTCTCTTGCATTTCCCTCATGTTGACAAGCAAGAACTGGCTCCTCAAATTCCTTTGTAGGAGGGGGAATATGGTCATTTATCAGTTCATCACCTTCATCTATTGCATTTCCAGTCAAGTCCGCAATCCCCTTAGAGTTCTCATGTGAATTTTGCTGACACGACCCCTCCATAATCCCGTTATCTACTAAATTAAGAGTGATAAGAGTGTGATGCTCTTGGGGAATTATAGATTGATCGTAGTCAGTGTGAAGAACTTGATGAGGATTGGGTCCAGAGGAATCAAAGAATTGCTCTCCCTCCATGGTTTTGACTTCCTCAGTAATCCTATTGATGTGCTGTCGGAGGGATTGACTATGGAGAAGTAACTGAATGAATTGATCATCAGAGGCATTAGGTGTGGGTGGAAGAGATGAATAGTAATGATTTGTCTATTGGGCTGGGTCATAATGGTCATCAGAGGTTTTGGCCCAAATACGATTTTCATCATTCCCTTCTTCTCCCCCCGACGACTCAAGATCATCATAATCCTCTTCACAAATGGAATGTGGTTTAGGCTCCTCAGGCTGCTCTGCCGTTACGTCCTCCGCATAAGACTCTTCCACGATTCCCTCAAAATCAACAGTGATATAAGTGGTAGATTGTGGGATCATAGGTTGAGCATATAGACTTTTATCATTATAACATCCAAGAAGTTGGTCCTCAAGACTTGTGGAGTTGTTAGGCATTGGATCCACTTCCGTTTCTATGATGTTTTTAGCAATCCTACTCACTTGGGCCTCAAAGTTTTGCAGTTGTTCCTGAAAGGCTTGTTGTTGAGTATGGAAGAGCCGTGTCAATTTATCAAACATCTCCTCCTTATGTAAATCTGTGTATAGAGGAGATAGATAAGTGGGCTGAGAGTCAGATTGTGATGGATAGTAATTTGAAGGGCACTCAGTCTGAAAATCAGGAGAGTGTATTGGTTGCCCTCCATAATTGGGTTGATCATAAGAATGGACTTGATTGTAAGGATCATTGGAATATGAATCCCAATCTGCAAAGTGTGGATTTGAAGGACGTTGAATGGGGTCTTGGTATGGTTCCCAAGAAGAAAATTGTTGATTTTCCCATTGATTATTTGGGTTTGTGTAGGAGACAGAGGTGGAAAAATTCGATGACCATTGATATGGCTCTTGTGTGAAAGATGAATTATGAACCCCATTGTGGAAGAGTGAAGGAGTTTGTTGATAAGGGGTAAATGGAGAATTGGAATTCACATAGCCCGCATAATTAAACATCAAAGAATCTATTATTGGGCCTGAACAAAATTAGATGTGGAAATGAAAAAGACCCAAGAAAGAGTGATGATTTTTCAATGAATTTTTTTTATGTTTTGATGTTGTTGTGCTTTTATGCAAAAATAAACAAGTTAGCACACAAATTACCCTAATGACCTTGATGTGCCCTAGACCTACAAGTAGGGTTTCACAAAATGATTAACGTGAGACTTAAGTTTACCGTCAATATGACCACCAGCCAGGTAAGGGGTGGGGAAGTGGGAGGTTCCCCCTACTTTCATAGGGACCTTATTATGCCAAACCACTTTCCCGCTTAAGGCGTTTGCCGTCCGACCGTCTTGCCTTAGGCACCAGTTTTCATATGAGGGTAAACCAAAATAACACCAGAATCACAGTGTGATCCTAGGGCCAACGTCTACTGACTTTTATTAAGGCCTAGGTAATGCAGAGATGCAAGGGAACTGTGGTTTGCGGGCTAAGGAAGGGGTGATGAAATCCCCACCTTATGTTGTTAGAGGTGTTGCCCTTAAAGTATTTTGAAATGAAATGCGCACCATAATTTTAAACAAGGGGTTCTTTATGCAAAATGAATGCCAGAATATGGTGAGTAGAACGTACCTTGTCCCTTGCAATCTTTAAAATGTAATTGACAGGAATTAAACAAAGAAAACTTCTATACTAAATGATGCATGACCTAAAACATGATGTGTGGTTTCTAATCTTGAAATGAATTTTTTTTTTATTTTGGTGTAAGTCAATTTTTTTTGTTTTTAATTAATGAACCTAACTAACCAGCACAACATTTTTTTTTGTTTTGATTGTTTTATGATTTTTATAGAGTTTTCAAGAAATTTTCAGATTTTTGTAAAGATTTTTCAGAAAGTTGAAAGATAGAACATGTTTCTTGATTTCAGCCCTTTAGCAATGCTTCCGGACTATTTAACGACGTTTCATATCCTTGGAATTTTAGGTTCGATCTTCCTCTTTCTTTGATTTTCAAATTTTTTTCTTTGTCCTGCACAAGTAAAAAGAGTAAAATGAATATTCACATATATACACCAAACACAAGAATATCCAACTATCAACATAATTCACTCCCCGGCAGCGGCGCCAAAAATTTGATGCGGTCGACAGTCGTCGTTTAAAAATACCGTGCCACATAAATTTCAAAATTTATAACCGCACTCACTCACTCGAATGATTTTTGAAAATACGAGTACAGTGGTGAATACGGGTCGATCTCACGGGGAGAGAAGTTTGATTTTAGTTCAAGTTGGAGATACCCTTATGTTTGGAAAAGCAAATTTTATATTTTGAGTGCGATTATCACTAAGTGGAATTGAAATTGTGACTTTAAATGACAAGATATAAGTAAAGGAAATTTAGCCAATTGAGTGAAGAATGCCGTCGTTTCCACGCTGAGCCTTTGATGAAGATCGCTCCGCCTAGGAAGTCGACGCCGTGAGAGGATTTGAAGAAGAATTACCGCTTGGGTATGTGTGATGAAACCGTGAAGAAAATGTTTAGATTGAAATTGAAACAAAACACAAGTGAAAGCACAAGTGACAATTATAACAGAAATCTATTGAAATAGAGGTTTGGAAGGTAAAGAATAATTTGAAATCTAGAAGGAATTAGATAAAATGGAAAACATGAAAGTTGTAGAGAATGAAAAGATGAAGAACTTTTATGAAGAACACAGAAACAGAAAATGAAAGGAAGATAAGGAAAAACTTAAAAAACTATGACCTATTGGTTCGGATGAACAGTAATTGATAGAAAAATAGTACCTTAAAAACTTAATTCTAGAGCTCAAACGAAGAGGAATTTGATAAAGTGCAAGATGAATAAAACTTAGATCTACAAGAGACGAACAACTCTCATGAAGAACTCAGAGTTATTTGAGGACTAGAAAGACTTCAAAATAAAGAAATGGAAGAAGATATCACCACAGATGAACAGTAAATGCACAGGACAGCACTTAAGAAAATAGGTATTAACTCTATGAATTTGGACGAATTTAAAGAAATACTAAACAGAGAAGTTAAAGAACACTTGAAAACGAACAACTTTCAAGAAGACAAGAATTTGAAATGAGGATCACAACAATAAGTAATTGAACCAAGAATAGACTGAATGCTTAAAAAGAACCTTGCATTAATATCAAATCAACTTACAAAGGTGACACCAAAAGCTTGTAAAACATCAAGATCCAACCCTCCTATGGAGCTCTACTAAAACTTACAATGAAGAACTTCAAAAATACAATGAAAAACCTTCACAATCTCTATGCTATCTCTCCTTCTAACTCTCCCTCACCACCCTTTGTTCCATTACAAATGAAGCCCTTATATAGGGTTACAAACTCTTCTTGCCCATGTGAAACAATCAAGTGCACATAATTTTGACCCAACTTGGTAGGCTGGAATGTGCTGCACCTTTTGTCATTTTTTTTGATTTTTTTGGATTTTTCTGGCATTTTTTTGGCCTTCTTTTCCTTCTCTTTCTCTCTTTCTCTCACTTTCTCTCTCTGCCGGCGCGTTGCGCCGACCGGCCGACCGCCGTTCGGCCGCCTGCCGTGGGCCCGCCTTCACGCCGGCCGCCGCGTGTCGCACGCTTAGCGCCTGCGCCGCGTGCCGCCTTCGCCGCGTGCCACGACCCCCCCTCCGCCTTCCACGCCTCGCCTCGTCGCCCGTGCCAATGGCGCGGGCGGCAAAGGCGGGAAGGGGGGCGGGGGGTTCAAACATTTTTTTTATTTTTTTTATTATATATATATAATATATATATCTATATATATATATAGATATCTAATATATATATTGTTAGAAAAATTCTAAAAAATATTAGATAATTTTATTTTTTTTCTAATTTTTTTCTATTCTTTTTGAACAACTTCCTGGGCTTTTGGCCTAGTTCAACATATATATTATTATTATTATTTTTTCTTTTTCTTGGAGTTTTCCTCGTATTGCGTGCCTGCATAAATACACAAAAATCATTATTAAAATTAGTTAATTTCAGAAAATTAAACATTTGATTCAAACTCTACAATAAGTGTGAGAAGTGTATATTTATGATTATTTAAGCTCATAAAAATGTGTATAATCATGAATTAAGATGTAAAAATACACACTTATCATGGACCAAGTGGTCGAATCGCTGGCATCGGTCGCACTGCTGTACGTGGGCTGTGCAGTCGCGCTGCAAGGTTGGCCACCAGTACCCCTGCCGTAGTAGGATCCTGGCTAGAGACCTTCCTCCTGAATGCGCTCCGCACAGGCCTTCATGAATCTCTCGGATGGCTCGGTTGGCCTCATCGGGGCCGAGACACTTCAGGAGGGGACCAGAGAAGGACCTCCGGTAAAGAGTGTCGTCGAGGATGACGAAGCGCCGGACTTGATACTTCATTCGGCGTGCCTCCCGAGGGTCGGAGGGCTCTCAGGAGTCCTGGAGCCTGGATAGGTAGGGGGAGCGCCAGTCGCTTGGAAGGGTCGAGTCAACGGCCAGGAGCTCCGAGTCAATGCTCGGGCGCTCTAGCTCTTCAAGGAGGACTGATCGGGTACCTTCAGGGTCGAGAGAGGAGGCTAATCGAGAGTGGGCATCCGCTCGGGAGTTTTCCTCCCGAGCTATTCGGACTACATCGAATCCCTCGAACTGTTGGGCCAGGTCTTTGATCAGCTGGAGGTATTTGATCATTGGGGCCTCTCGAGCTTCGTATTCACCGTTGACTTGGCTAGCGACCAGCTGGGAGTCAGTGTGGATTTTGGCTCGCTCAGCCCCCAACCGTTGAGCCATGCGAGCTCCCGAGATATGGGCCTCGTACTCGGAAGCGTTGTTGGACGCCTGAAAGCTGAATTTCAAGGCGTATTGTAGTTCTACTCCTTCGGGGGACCTCAGGAGGATCCCTGCACCACTACCGACCGAGTTGGAAGATCCGTCGATGAACAGTTCCCAGGTCGGCCCCGGCGTGGACAGAGATCTCTCTTCAGTCGGGATGGTGCTCTCGGCGATGAAGTCGGCGAGCGCTTGGCCTTTCATAGCCGAGCGCGGGCGGTACGAGATATCGTAGGCCCCAAGCATGATTGCCCATCTGACGAGTCGCCCTGAAGCTTCGGGGTGGGCTAGAATCTTCTTCAATGGTTCGCCGGTTAGCACGGTGATGGGGTACCCTTGGAAATATGGTCGGAGGCGCTTGGCGGCGGTAACCAATGCTAGCACGAGTTTCTCGGTTGCGGGGTACCTCCTTTCAGCCTCGCTGAGCACCTTGCTGGTGTAGTAGATCGGCCTCTCGATTCCTGAGTCATTTCTGACCAGGACCGAGCTGACTGTGGATGGTGTTGCCAAGAGATAGAGTAGCAAGACTTCGCCCGGAACGGGCTTGGAGAGCACCGGGGGCGAGGCCAGGAACTCCTTGAGCTCGGCGAACGCTTTCTGGCATTCCTCATCCCACGCGAACGTACTAGATGCCAATTTGGGCCCCCTTAAAAGTTTGAAGAAGGGCAAGCATCGTTCGGCCGCACGGGACAGGAAGCGGCTGAGAGCGGCGACACGCCCGGTTAGGCACTGGACGTCCTTGACGCAAGTGGGCGGGCGCATGTCCAGGATGGCCTGGACCTTGTCGGGGTTGGCTTCGATCTCGCGTTGAGTGACCAGGAAACCCAGAAACTTCCCAGATCTTACTCCGAAGGCGCACTTGGCAGGATTGAGCTTCATGTTGTACTTCAGGAGGGTGCCGAAGGTTTCGGCGAGGTCGGTGAAGTGATCTTGGGCCGTGGGGGTCTTGACGAGCATGTCGTCAATGTAAGCCTCGACGTTCTGACCTAACTGCTCCTCGAACATGTGATTGACCATCCTTTGATACGTAGCTCCAGCGTTCTTCAACCTGAAAGGCATCCGGGTGTAGCAGTATACGCCGTAGTCGGTGATGAAGGCGGTCTTCTCGATATCTTCTGGATCCATTCTGATCTGATGATAACCTAAATAGGCATCTAGGAAGCTGAGTATCTCGTTGCCTGAGGTTGAGTCAACCAATTGGTCGATGCTCGGTAACGGATAGCAGTCCTTCGGAGTGGCCTTATTCAGATCGGTGAAGTCCACGCACATCCGCCATTTGCCCGAAGCTTTAGGTACCAGGACGACGTTGGCTAGCCACGTCGGGTATAGGACCGGTCTAAAAAGGCCAGTCGCTTGTCCCTTGGTGACCTACGCCTTGATGATCGTCTGTTTCTCCGGTGCATGCTTCCTTCTGCGCTGCTGTACGGGCTTCACGGCTGGGTCGAGATTGAGCTTGTGCATCACGGTCTCCTCTGGTATTCCAGGCAGTTGATCATCAGACCAAGCGAAGACTCGGATGTACTCAGAAAGGAATTCTTTATATTGATGCTGATCCTTGGGCGGTAGGTCGGCTCCGATCCTTACTCCTAGGGTCGGGTCATCATTTAGGAAAATCGTCAGTAATTCGCCACCAGGCTCGGTGGTTGCGGTTTTATCCTCGACTCCCCGGGGACCCTTATCTTTCCCGTCCGGCCTTGTGGCTTCCACCGAGATATTGTAGCACCTTCTGGCCGCGGCCTGGTTACCTCGGACTTCCCCCAACCCGTGTTTGGTGTGGAACTTCATTTTTTGGTGATTGTTAGACGGTACGGCCTTTATTTGGTTGAGGATTCCTCGACCGAAGATGGCGTTGTACGCTATCATACCTTTAATCATTATGAAGTCCACCATGACCGTAACGGTTCTGGGTGGGGTGCCGAGGGTAACCGGCAAGCTTAGGGCTCCCTCGGGGTAAGTGGCCAGGCCATTAAACCCGTAGAGGGGGGGTCTGACCAGGCGGAGCTTGGATGGATCTTCCCCCATTTTAAGGAAACAGTCATAAGACAACACATCAGGGGCACTCCCATTGTCAACTAGACCTCATCGGCTCGGGCTAGCGGAGGAGTCCCGAGTCTTTGATGTCTTCATAGATCTCATAGACCGGGGTAGCTAGTGGGGTGTAACGCTCGTACTTCCGCTTGCACTCCCCATCACGGTCTCGCTTCTTTCCCAAGCTTGAATTTGGCTCGGAATCCCGCTTCTTGTCCCCCTCCCGACCCGAGCCGGTTGCATCTCGGCAAGCGCTGAGCACTTCTTCGCACTCGGCGTGGCGCAGTGCCAGAGTCACTAGCTCGGCAAGGGTCGAGGTAGGGTGGAGGACAAGTTCACGTCGGAGATTCTCGTCCCGGGTGCCCCCAGTCAGTGTGGTTGTGGCTGAGGCCACGTCCAGGCGGGGGATTCTCAGGGCTTCCGATTTGAATCGGTGAATATAAGCACAGAGTCTTTCCCCTTGCGCCTGTTTGAGGGTCAGGAGCCCTGCTACCGACCTTGGGGGGGCACTTCCGGTGAAACTCTCTTTGAAGACTCGCCCAAATTGCTTGAAGTCTCGGATGGACCCGGGGGCGAGGGCCCGGAACCATGCTTGAGCGCCTTGGACCAGGGTGGTCACGAAGGCTCGGCACTTGATGGCGTCTGACTCTCCGTGAAGGGTCATCAGAGCGTCAAAGCTGTCGTAATGATCGGCCGGGTTGCCCTGGCCGTCGTAGAGATTGAAGGTCGGAATGGAGGTTCTTGGAGATACCTCTGCCTTCAAGATGTACTCGGAGAACGGGGATTTCTCCTCGTCCTCCGGAAAAGAGATCTTCTACAGGGCGCGGAGGGCGCGCTCCTGTTCTGCGAAGCGTCTCTCGAAGTCTCGTAGCCGGAGGGATAGTTCCGATTGCTGTCGTGCCGTGGGGCTGGGGGGAGCGTCTTGGCGATCTCCGGGAATGTCAGCTTCCGGGTTCGGACGCCGTGCCCCCAGTTTTCCCCTTCTTAGCGTGGAGGAAGCCTCTTGCTCCGGAGGCAGAGCTTGCGAGGGTCCTCCAATCCTGTTACGGATGAGCTGCTGGCCGTGGAGAGTGAAGCGACCACCAGCGGTATGCTGGGACGTATTTTCGCGGGGAGGGCTCCCTGACGGAGCGCGAGACCTTCCATCCCTAGCCGCCTGGTTCTTCATGAGTTGCACAAGGATATCCAATTTCGCGTTGAGGGCTTGGAAGCCTTCGGCGCCACCGTTGGGGGGTAGCCCTACCGCTGCAGGAGGGGGTGGCGGTCCATCGGCGGGGACGCTGGCATTGAAGGGGGGGTTCTGTGAGGCCCTAGAAGGGCCATCCCCCGCCGCTACCACGGCCTTACCCCTGTCGCCGGCGGACCTCCTCCCTGAGCTCCTTCGCACCATACAGGCTTTTCGTGCGTTTCCCACAGACGGCGCCAGATGAAGAGGCGTGATCTCGCGATGGTCCTGAGCGGGCTGAAGATCACCAGATCGTGAACTGCAAGACAGGGAAACGGATCAGAGGGCCCAGGGGGAGTCCCTGGGGCAAATCCTCCGATGCTTAAGTCATTGGAGCTATGGTGGGAGCAATAGTAGGGAGGAAAGAGCTTGTGCGCGAGATCCCTCTCCACCAGATGGGTGAAGCGGTTCTTGCTCAGGAGTTTTGGGCGTATGATTACCTTTTTTGGCCTTACCTTTAGCCGGAGGGTATCCCTGGTTTAAATAGTACGCCGTCTCTTGGAGTCCTGCCAGCCGAGGGGTTTCAGGTGGGGGTTACGTCCTCATCGTGGGCTTTTATGGCCTTATCGTGGGAGCGTTATCATCGTGGGGAAGAAGAAGTCCCTTGCCTTCCTGAATTCCTGCCTGCTGCGGACTCTTAACGGCTGCAAAGATAAGCATTCGTCGGTCGTTCCGAGCTTAGAGGGGCCAGCCTTATCCGAGCGGTAGGCTTAGCTCAGTAAAAGATGGGTCGGATAGGCTGGCCTACGCCTCCCTCTCCCGGGTGGAGCGATGGGTCGGGCGCAGGCCTTTCTCGTGGCCTGACCGATGCTCGGGCCCTCCGAGCCTTAAGGCCGTCTAGGAGGGTTGTTTCCTCGAGCGCTGTTTATTGGGCTTTTCTTCCCTAAGTGGGCCCTGTGGGCTGTCACTTGGGTGAGCTTGACCTCGTTGGGCCCTGCCGTGCCTAATTGGGCTGCTCTTTGAATGGACTACAGAAATCCCCCTCTCCAAATCCTTTTCCATCTATACTTATTTAAAATTAGGTTAAATAAACAGTAGATGACGACAGGGCAGTGGGTGATGAGATATGGTTTATTTATTATAGGGGTATATATGACAATACCAAAAGTATAGGGGTATAAAATGGAATATGTAAGATCCCAAAAATATATACACAATTATCCCTGTGCCGAAATGGGACGGAATTACAATAGGTCATCCTGCCAGTAATCTTGGTAATCTTAAGCAAGGTTTGTAGGACCGACCGTATAGGTCACGGCATGATACGGGACGGTACATGCAGCGTATCGAGACGGGAGATCGACAAGACGGGCATTCTTAAAATTTTAAAATAAATTTGTAATAGTAGTTCATTTAAATTGTAAAATAATATATGCATTGAAAAATAATAGAATGTTGAAATATTTTTTTGTGATCATAGATGCATACTAAATTACATAGAATAATTTTACTAACTCTTCGAACTATTATTTTAAGAGACAATAAATTACATAGGATTAATTATATAGAAATAACCTATTATACCTCTCAATTAAACATCTTATTTGAAGAAATAAAAAAGATATGTTAATATGTTAAAGTGAACATATACATAATTCATGACATCATTCAACTCTACTCATAAAGTACAAAATGTCGAAACTCACTCATTTGACTCATCTGTGAATCCCGAATCTCAATCAGAATCAGATACATGAGACTCATGACCCGTATAATCTAACTCTATCTTAGTGGGCAGGCGTGTATGTGGGTGAGTTTGAAAATATGTAACCATCTGCACAAATAATGGGTCCTGTGCAGCGATGGAGGGTACATCAAATTCTCTAAAAAAAGCTCTAACTACATCTATACATGCATGTCTATCATCTGCTACTGGTGCGACTGGTGCTGGTGGTTCTAGAACTCTAGACGTGGAGGAAGATCATGTTAGGGTGCTAAGTCCGGATACAGAGGGGGGGTGAATGTATCCCCTTCAAAACTTATGCCCAAATAAAATCTCTAAAGCTCAGATATGCTGAATAAAAACTAATGAGCTTTCCAAGATGAGATGATAATTCAACAATTGATCAAACAGTTGGACTGCAACAATGCAGCCACCTGATCACACCAGAAACGCAGGCAGAGCTAAACAAACCAAACACACTTAGCAGAATATAATGCTCAAAATTTACTCCCAAGATAACACAACTAACTAAGCATGCACAACCTGTGAATGGGAGGTAGAAGGCAAGGAACAAACGCACAAAGCAAAACCACTACACAGTAGATTTTTAGGTGGTTCGGTCACCAAGACCTACATCCACCCCTCACTCCCAATCGGAGTGAGGCTTCCACTAGCACACGCTAGAAACCTGCAGACTCAGTCTACGAACAAGGTGCTGCCACACATCTTGACCAGGGGAACAACCTCCCCTCTTCCTCCCAACCGGAGGGACACCCCAAGTGACTCCCAGCCATTTGGAAACCAGAGATCGAAGTCTCTCTTCCTCCAGACCAGGAGGGAACCCACCAGTGACTTCCAGTCACCAGCAAACCAGAGGTCGAGGACCTCTCTTCCTCCAGACCAGGAGGGGCCCCTGGACTTGCAACCCACAAGCCCAGAACCGGAGATCAGATCTCTCTTCTCCTGAGTCCATAGGAGGAACCCGACCTCAGTCCAGAGGATCGGAAGAACAATAGCAACCAGAGTATCAAAAGGAAAAATAAGAAAACATAAAAAGTACAGCAACAAAAGCTGGAGATGAAACATAAAAAATGTAGCTCTCAATGAGCATAGTCGTTCTGGATTTGATCCACGAACAGACTGAACTGATCTTCAATAGAGCTCTCTCCTCTCTTCCTTTCTTCTCCTTCTTTCTTCTTCTTTCTTCTTCACTCGCGCTCTCTTTCTCTCTTCTATGCTCTCACTCTCTATCTTCACTTTTCTGCTTCTTCTTCTTCTTCTGCTTTTCTTCTTCACTCGCGCTCTCTTTCTCTCTTCTCTGCTCTCACTCTCTATCTTCACTTTTCTGCTTCTTCTTCTTCTTCTTCTTCTTCTTCTGCTTTTCTGATTCTTTTATCACTGTCCCGATCAGCCCCCTTTTTTTTCTTTTTGGCTCACTCTTCTTCTATTTCTTCTTCTTCTGCTCTCTGCTTCAGTCCTTCTACTTCGATCAGCCTCCTTCAGATAATGAAGTCTTTCTTATATAGCAGCTCGAGCAGGAGCAGCACTGGGCGCGTGTGTTCCACATTTCCCGCCCAAGATATTTGGCCACGTATCAGCTTCCTGTCAGCCCTTGAATCACGTGCCCTTCATTAGCCTAAATCACCTGCAGACAAAGACAAAAGGAATGTATCTACTTAGTTAGTTCAGGCTTTTAACACGAGTGTATATACTTCAGAAGCAGCAATGAATAAGTGTGTACACTGAGAGAGTGTATAGACTTGTAATACTTTATGCGACCTCAGTGTATATACTTGCTGAAGAATGCATTATCATAACAGGAGGGAGTGTTTAGACTTCTGTGAGATGCATGAAGGAATCGAGTGTATAGACTTGATAACTCATACTGAAAAATGCAATGTATAGACTTTATAAGCAGCAAATGAGCAAGTGTGAACACTGAGTGAGTATATAGACTTTGAGTCTTCATGCGAGCTCAGTGTATAGACTTGAGGAAATTCAAGCAATGCAACACAATGTATATACTTAGAATCAGTAAGTGAGTAAGTGTGTACACTGGGAGAGTGTATAGAGTTGAAGTTCTTCATGCCAGCTCAGTGTATGGACTTTCAGTTAAATGCATTAACATACCAAGGGAATGAGTGTATGGACTTAAAGCATCAGTTAACCAAGTGTGTAGAGTGTATACACTTGACTGCGTGCATGACAGACAATGTCTAGACTTGCTATTAACATGCATGAGAACCCAATGTACAGACATGCTGTCGCTTCAGCTGACGACCCCAGTGTATAGACTTGCTGTGGGAGAGACTGTATAGACTTGAAGCAAAGCAAGGCAATCGAGTGTGTAGACTTCACGATGTGCAGACTTGCCAAAGAAACGGCTGTACAGACTTTAGCTCAAGAGCGATGTATAGAGTTTTGAAAGCTTGAACAACGAAGCATGCTGTACAGACTTGAGTGAGAGTCCAATGTGCAGACTTGCCACTGACCAATGTGTAGACTTGATGGTTGAGAGACGATGGCCATGACAAGGCACAAACAGATGTATAGACTTTGGACTTGAACGACCAAGCAGGCTGTGTAGACTTAGAAGAGTAAGCCAGTGTATAGACTTCAAAAAACTTGAAGGCCCAATGTACAGACTTTGAAAAGTCTGAACCAATGTACAGACTTGTAACGCTTCAAAGCACAATGTGCAGACTTTACAGTTCAGCTGCCAATGTATAGACTTGGAAAAGCTCGAACACTGAATCAATGTAAAGACTTGGAAAGTTATCCAATGTACAGACTTTAAGTGAAAGTCCGATGTACAGACTTGCCAACGAGAGGGCTGTACAGACTTGAGCAATGCAAAGGCAATCGGATGTATAGACTTGGGCTGTACATGCTCGGAAGGCTTGAAGTCGATGTACAGACTTGGAAACCGATTGGCAAAGGCTGATGTATAGACTTGAAGGTTCACAGGATGTATAAACTTCAAATTCAACAGAAGACTCTGTCTGGACTTTGAAGATGGAAGCGTTGTACAAACTTGGGGTTCCTTGAAGGATGTATAGACTCTGAAGAAATGAGGCGATGTGCAGACTTGGCGCCTTGAAGGATGTATAGACTTCAGTTGAGCAAGCTACAGTGCCGTTGTATGGACTTGATCTTCAAGGAATGGCTGTATAGACTTTGAAGGCTTTGACGGAGGATGTACAGACTTGGAATATGAAAACCAATGTATGGACTTCAGGTGAAGACCAATGTACATACTTTGAATATGAAGATCAATGTATGGACTTGGAAGATGAAGGGCGATGTGTAGACTTTGGGGTTCAACTGGGTGTACAGACTTGGAAGATGGAAGGCGATGTGTAGACTCTGAGATGAATGGGAGAATGTATAGACATGACCCCTTGAAAGGATGTATAGACTTCAGATGCAAGCTTTGAATGCTTGAGAGACGATGCATGAGATGCAAATTAAGACAGTAGGCTGTACAAACTTGGAGTAAAGCTTGTAGAAAGTGATGTATAGACTTGGATGCCCAATGCCAATGTACTAACTTTGAAGAGAATACAAATGTATGGACTTTATGGCTTAACGAGTGTGCTGACAGTATGCTGAATGCAATTGTGCAGACTTCCACAAGCAGACATCCACAAGCAGAGTAAAGTAACAAATGCTTTATGCATCAGATAACATGACTGAACATCAAATATGCAATGATTTAGATCTGTTAAACTAATCTGAGCAGCAAGATGACTGAACATTTGAAAGACTGCATTATGATCAGAAAATGACTGAATAACAGCATGATAACTCACACATTAAGATGACTCACAGTGATTAACTCACATCAAAACCAATCATCAAAACCATCATCAAAATCACAGGGGCACAACAGATCATGATACGCCCGGTGTTGGTGGTGGGGCTACCCTGGACGTGGAAGACGATGTCCCGGCTCTGCTATGAGAAACATGTCCCTCCCGTAACTGTCTCCGAAAGTAATCTCAGACATCCTCTGAAACTAAGGAGCATGCACGGGAATCCCTTCCCACTCCTACAAGGTGCTCTGCAAATCTATGTATGTCGGTGACGCGATGTCCGCAGTATCTACAGTGCACATGTCGATCACCCTCAATAGTGTACCTATACTCCCAGACAGGGTGACGGCGTCAGTCCATGATCACATGCAAATGTTGAAAAATTTTACATTAGTAACTTGAATGCTAAGTGCAAAATTCAAGATATGAAGAAATTTATGATTAATTTATAGTTACTTATAAATATAAACAAATGATACATAGTCCTAATCATATGGGCCCAAACTTGGCCAAATCCCATCTCCAAACAATCTGACATTATACATGCTCCGCAGATAGGACAAATAGTCTTCATAACGTATGGAATCTGCATAGTGCTCCCACTACATGCGTATGTAGTATTCATACTATTGGGAACCTTGTGAGTTCACGATCGGCGGTGGCGTAGCTGAGAGCTGACCGTATCTTTCGATATATTACGGCATTTTCGCATGGGCACGAGGATATGGATACGATGGGAAGAATGAACTACTGCTCTCAGAATCGTCATGATATATCGGTTGCTGCTGCCATGACCGTCCATACTCACTTCCAGATCCCTGAGAGTCCTGTGTGCTCATCCTCTCAAAATCAGACAGCATGCCTTGATAGCTGGGACTGTCTGTAATAGAACTTCCATAGTAGGGATTCCAATAAACAGCTGCCCACCTCGCCTTTGACGGTGGAGCACCGTGGTCCTCATCTTGCGTGACATGTGTGAAGTGCTGCTCCTCTGTCCATACCACACATTCGTGGCCCTATGACCTCTGCCTTGACCACTGCTATACTCTCTGCCACCAACACTAGTATCCACACGACGAGTCCGTTGACCACCTCGAGAACCGCCAAGACTATGGGATGAAGAACCTATCGGTGTACTGTCATCGTTGGAGTCATGACTCCCACTGATGCGGGCTCAACAGATGACTTGGGAGTGTCGTCATCTACATTGGGATCTAATTTCTCCAAATCTACAATGTCCATCAGATTTATTGGTGGTTGCATCCCCCCCACCAACGATCTACCCCGTCTTACCCCCCCCGTCACCACCGCCTCCCACTGCCCATCACCGCCCTGTAACGACCTGAGATCCAAACACCGGGAAGGCCCGATAACCCGAATCTCAAACCGCCACCCTCGAGCCCGAAGAGGTTGAAAGGATGGTGTGGAGATACACAAGAATCTAAAATAATTATAGAGCTACGCAGATTTAAATGAATTAAGCAGGAAGCAATTAATGACATTAATTAAATTACATGGTCCACATTGGGCCACCACAGAGTCTGGCAGTCCAACCTTGGGCCGCCACAGGGACTGTAGCGGTCCAATAATGGGCCGCCACACCCTGGGTTGCGAAGAAAATGGCAGTCCTATATAGGGCCATCACATGGAGGTGGCGGGCGTACCTTAGGCCGCCACACCCCCAAAACTCCCAACGGTCGAAAACCAACGGTCGAAAATCAACGATCAACTCGCCCTCTGGCGGTCTGACCCTCGGCCGCCAAATCTTCTGGCGGTCTATCGAGCAGTCGCCAAAAGACCTGGGGACCTGCCGACAAAACAGTGCCATGTGGTGCACCCACCTTGGGCCGTCACAGGCTCTGGCGCACCTACCCTGGGCCGCCAAAGGCTCTAGCGGTCACTGGAAGGATCGCCAAATCGTCTCAAGAATGGGTCAGCGGGAATAAACCCAAAAACCCGTTCCACGCCCCGATCATCCACGGATGAGGTGGAAAATAAGGGGGAAGCTCCCCTATAGCCCCTAGCATACATCTACACCTCAAAATCGGTCCGAAACGCGACGAAACGGTAGATCGGCATACAACCCCAAAGCATGGATTTTGCCCTACCCAGCTCAAAAACGCCCCTCTCGACCTCTCCTCGGCCTACAAATCACGGGGGATGATGGGATGAGCATGGGGATTATGTTGAGTAGTAGATGGCGGATCTAGAGGGGAGGGGTGAATAGATCTGTCCCTCTTTTCGCAGAACGCCACTCTTTAAAGCTATATAAAAAGAATTGCAGCGGAATATAACTAGCTTAGCGTAGAACACAACGATTTGCTTAGCAAGATGAATAAATAATATAGATATTGAACCTAAGCATGCATCTATCACGAAGCAATCACACAAGCAAACCACAACACATGAGATTTTAAGGTGGTACATCCACCCCTCACCAAATCTGGTGAGGCTCCACTAGTGCAACGCACTGAATCGCAGATCGGAAAAATCTCTGATTGCCTTCCTACTAACCACCGGTAGGGACGTCAACACCGCAGATCGGACAACTTCCGATTGCCTTCCTACTAACCACCGGTAGGGACGATTCACAGTTTCAAATGTTTGAATGAAATGGAAAAAGAACAATTATGAAAATACTCAAGCAAGATATAGAATATGCTCAAAGAGAAAAGATCTTATCTCAGATTGCTGGAGCTTGAATCTGATGCTTCAATGGTATCTTCTTCCTTGTGAAATGATCTTCCTTGGATCACCTTGCGTTGATGAAGAAGATAAAGGATGCAGATTTGATCTCCCTTGAAAACCTTATGAAATCAGCTTCCTTGGATCACCTTGATAGCCTTGCTTGCTTTTGCACTTCCTTAGATATTGATTACTTTGATATGAGCTTGAAACACATTGGAATGGATGAAGAACTTCTTCACGAAGTACTGTTCACGGCTACAGTACCTCTTCTTCCAAGCCTCATTTGATCTCCCTTGATGCCTTGGATTCAATTGAGTTGATGAAGAAGTGTATGGATGTAGCTTTGATCTTCCTTTTGATCCCCTTGAGTTGATGAAGAGATTTATGGATGAAATTTGATCACCTTTGAGAGTTTGCTTGCTTCTAACTTCCTTGGAGGTTGCTTGCTTCAGATCTAAGCTTGAATCACTTGGAGTGGATGTAGAACTTCTGCACGAGTACTGTTCACGGCTACAGTACCCCTTCTTCCAAGCACCTCCTCTTGCCTCTCTTGATCTCTCTTTGATTCCTCTTGATCAACTAGGGTTTTTAACCCTCTTGCATTGGTTTTATAGACTTTGAATGGTCCATAGACATCCCCCAGACCAGATCCATAAATTATGGGAGATTAGGTGAGTTTTGATTAAACAAATCAATGGAAAGGGTCTGGCCTCGAGCTGGAAAACGAAGTCAACAAATGTTGGCTCGGGGCTGGCGA